>VWZW01003558.1:786025-859867 GCA_013397115.1 Edolisoma coerulescens | reverse complement strand
CGCCCGCGGCCACACCGCGCCTGGGCGCCGCCATCTTGGAGAGGGGCCGGGCAGCCGCTTCCGCCGCGCTGCCGCCATGCCGGGCAGAGCTCCCCCTGCTGGGCGGAGGCGGCTCCAGCTCTGAGGGGACGCGGTTCTTGAGCGCCGCGCCAAAGGCACTCGGTCCGTAGAGATCCCCTCGTTGGTGCGTATGTGTTTAAGAATCACAGAATCACTGAATAAATTAGGTTGGAAAAGACCTCTGAGATCATGGAGTCCAGCCTATGACCGAACACCATCGCGGCAACTAGACCGTGGCATTAAGTGCCACGTGCAGTCCTTTCTTAAACACCTCCAGGGACTGGGACTCCACCACTCCCTGGGCAGCCATTCCAGTCACCCTTTCTGTGAAGAAATTTCTCCTAATGTCCACCCTGAACATCATCTGGTGCACTTTGAGGCTGCGTCCTCTCGTCCTGTCACTTGTTACCTGGGAGAAGAGCCCGACCCCGCCTGGCTACCGCCTCCTTTCAGGGGGTTGTAAAGGGTGATAAGGTCTCCCCTGAGCCTCCTCTTCTCCAGGCTAAACAACACCGGTTTCCTCATCTGCTGCTTATAAGACTTATGCTACAGACTCCTCACCACCTTCATTGTCCCTTTCTGGACATGCTCCAGAGAGAAAATGCAAGGCTTGTCCCTCTTCTTACACCAGAAGCTGGAACAATTTGTCCCTCGCAGCCCTGGCTGTGATCACAAGGCTCCCATGGGGCATGAGGCTCTGGCTGATGCCTCTTGAGGAGCTGAGGGACACCAGCCCACGGCCTCTCCTCCACCTCCAAGACCCACATTTTAAGCCCCTTCCAACCCTCCCAAGCTCAGGTGTCTCTTCCTGAGTGTGCCAGAGCCTACATCCATGTCCATGTCCTTCTGTAGAGGAACTTGGGGGTGCTGATGGATGACAAGCTGTCTGTGTGTCCTTGTGGCCAAGAAGGCCTTGGGATCCTCGAATGTGTTCAGAAGAGCATTGCCAGCAGGTCAGGGAGGTGATCCTGCCTCTCTCCTCAGCCCTTGTGAGGCACAGCTGGAGTGCTGCGTGCGGTTCTGGGCTCCTCGGTACAAGAGAGACATGGAGCTCCTGGGGCAAGTCCAGTGGAGGGTACAAAGAGGATTAAGGGACTGGAGCATCTCTCTTATGAGGACAGGCTGAGGGAGCAGGGCCTGTTCAGCCTCTAAAAGAGATGACTGAGAGAGGACCTCATTAATGTAAATAAATATCTATGGCAGGGTGCCAAGAGGATGGACCAGGCTCTTCTCAGTGGTACCAAGCATTAGCACAAGAGGCAATGGGTAGAAACTGATGCACAGATGTTCCGCCTGAACACGACAAAGAACTTTGTTGTGTGGGTGACCATGCACTGGAACAGATTGCCAAGAGAAGGTGTGGAGTCTCCCTTACTGGAGGTATTCCAGAACCATCTGGATGCAATCCTGTGCCATGTGCTCTGGGATGACCCTGCTTGAGCAGGAAGGTTGGAGATGACCCACTGTGGTCCCTTCCAACCTGACCCATTCTGGGATTCTGTGACAGGTGCCAGCTTCTCTCAGGGCATTTCCACCCTCAGCAGCATGCAGGACAAGGTTGGTGCCACTGCTGGGGTCTGTGTACCTACCACAGGCATGCATCTTCCTAGCTCTGCACAGCTGGTGACAGCTTGTCTGTCATCTATGTGATCAGGGGAAATTAAATGTCCCATGGCAGTTTGCTGCTGTCAGCAGGAAAACCAATTGGTCGGTCTTATTTTTAGTCTTTGCTGTGCTCCAGGCTTATGGAGCCTGCTGGGTGTGTGCCAGTCTTGTCTGGCAGATGCCTGGAGTTCCCCAAAACACTGAATTTTCCCAAGTTTCATTGTAAACTGGGCAGAGGAAAGAATTTCTTGGCTGAACAAAGAGCCTCAAGATGAGCTTAGACCTTAGCAGACATAAGAAAAACACAAATGAAAGCTAGCACACATGACCTGGTTTCTGAAAAAGGGTTGGTCTTGAACCTGCTGTGGGGACCAAATCCAGAGGAAGTCAGGTTTCATGTTGTTTGTCGTGGTACTCCTGACCTCTTTTGGACCATGAAGTACTGCATAGGACTTACATTTTACCTGAAAATTTAATATGGCTTTATTACTCAGAAGATTATTTTTATCTTTCTATGCATGTTTCCATATTCTCTGATTACATCATATGTCCTAGATGACCCATGCCTTAGAAATTCAGCTTTCTCAAGGCTGATGCATAATGAATCTTTCATCCTCACTGACAAAATACATTGCATTGATTTGTCAAGGCATTCCTTTTGCTACATTTTAAACTATATATTATGTAGTAATTTATTGCTGGGCCACTCTTTATTCATGCACAGACAGCTCACATGCATTTTGCATCCTATTTGTAGATTTATTGATAACAGTAATCCAGCAGCATGCCAGAATGCAAGATAAATACAGCTGAATATAATTTGAGAAAATATTAGGTGCTTTTAGAACTGTAAGATTTGCATCTTCCTTGTGTCTCATCATGTAATTTGTTATTCAGGGCAAGAGAGCTTTCCAGTAATGGGAAATTTCATGTATCTTCAAAGAGAGAAAATGCCAATATTTGCCTTCTTCAGTAATTCATGTCACAAAGCAAAATGTGAAGAGCATGTATTTTGCTGAACCCCATAATCCCAAACTGGGTGAAAATGGGCATGTTACTTCTGCAAAAAATATATGGATAGAATTATTATGACCTGTTTTTGAAGTAAAAATACTTTCAAAGAAGTAAAACAATATTTCAGACAAAACATGAATATCATAGTCAAGAAAATGTAATATTTAAAGAAATACCAATCTGCTTAATAGACTAATCTAGCATTCAAATCTAGTGATGCCGTATCAAAAGAAATACATTACAACAAATATTTCAGATCCTATCCCAGAATATCGTGGTTTATTATTTTACATTTACTGCTTTGGCTTCAAGTACCTGGTAAATACAGTCTTCTTAAGACCTAAAGTGTGAATAAATTAGAAACTCCTGCCAAGGACTCTTCCAACATTCCTGCATTGTCTAAATACCAAAAAAGGGAGGAAATCCAGTTTCCATTTCACGAATTTCACATTTAGATCTCTGCATCATGTGAGGATCACTTACCAAACAGCAATTCGGAATTGAGGGAACATTTTGTAATTGTCCTTTGTTTTGACAGTGATCCCACATCAGAGAACAAGCCACGAGGGCAGGCTTCACATTTGCAATGAAATTGAGCATAATGGCATGAATCACTGGAAATGAAAGTTCATATAGAATTGTTCCTTCCTGCTGAGATAATCTTTGTTAACAGATTTCCTTTCCTATTACTTTATATTCATGGATTATTATTTCCCAGCCCTCAGCAGAATGAGCAGAATACAATTCCTTTAGCTGCCTGTCTGCTATTGTCTCCTGATCACCTCCCACATGCCATGAAAATGTGCCTTTGTGACTACATAATGCACATAGGTATATTCCGGCTCTTTTGTAATTTGCAGCTATTGAGAATATTTATCACCACAGGAAATATCAAAGCAGCACCAGAAAGACATTTGGACTGAGCTCATAAGGGTCTCTCTTTGTTCTCATCAATGGAGAAAACAGCCTGATTAATGTAAGAACATGGCTTTAAATACAAAGCCTTTTTTGACTCCACAGACTAAAAGCTTCTTACCAGAATGAATTTATTCCAAGCACTGAGAGCCTCAGAACAGTGCAAGTTGCTCTGCTATGAGTACCCAGCACAGCATCCATCTACTGGAGGTACTGCCTCTCCCCATGTCATACTGTCACCACTGGGATCACCAGAACTGAAATTTGGTTTGCTGGAAAAGATTGTCTGTGGAAGGACAATTTTCTTCTGGAAAACATTTTCCAGAGTCTCAAGGCAGTACAACGTTGCTGGCTCTTCAGATGTCTTTCAGTCCTACCTATTGCAGAAGGTATTGGCAGGTGAAGAAAGTGGTTTCCTTGGTGTTTTAAAGATACATCCCTGATGCTCAGAATCTTTTTTGTTTGTTTGTTTTTTTGTTTTTTTTTTTTTGTTGTTTTTTTTTTTTTCCCGAGGGTGTATGTGCTAAGTAATTCCTGCAGTCTTGGTCTGTAGACAGCTTAGCCAGGCATGCTGAAAACTGACTACACAAAGAGTTTAGAAAAATATCTGTTCTGGCACTTTCTCCCACATTTCCATCATCTTTGTACCTGACCTTGGGCCGGTCATTTATCTTCTCTCTGCTGCCTTTGTACTAAATGAGTTTCTTTCCATCATTCTAAGACTAAAGCCACACAAGCACATCCTCCTGTGTCTCCAGGTTTGTCTGCTGAGGAAGTTCCCACCCACAGCACCTCCCCTCGAGGGGTAATTTCTGCCTCTTCTCTGGGGCTGCCCCAACAGATTTGCTGACCAAAAGCTGTTTGCTGAATTTTTCATGTAATTGCTGTCTTTTAGTCTCTGAAATCAATGTCATTTCAGTCAGTGTTCGCTGGTGATACTCCTTGAAAGAGATCTACCATTAGTTTAGGCTAATTTAGGCTATTTGATTGAGAGAAATTGGAAAGTAACCATGAGTATTTCACACAGGGATGTCTGTAGCTCTCCCCCTCCCCTCCAAAAAAAGCAGCAGCTGAAAGTGGAAACCTCAGCTGGCAAAACTTGACTAGGGAGAAGATGCATATTCACTGATTTTAATCGTTAATATCTTTTAGTTCATTGGAAGGAAGGAGTGGGTACTAAAGGTTATTATTTAGATAAATGATCCAAAAGGCAAGCATAAAAAAGACAGATATGCTGAGTGAAAGCAGAAACCCATTTCCCCAATCCATTAGCATTTTTAGTTTTAAACTATAAGGAGATTATCTAATACGTGGCACAAGGATGACTGAAAAAATGCAATCAGATTACTTTCTTGTTATTAAAAAGGATAGGTAAATTGCAACTAAAATGAGCTTTTAAATTAGTGTTTTGTGCACATCATAGTTTAAAAAAAACCCAGTTGTAAATCAGAATAGCACCATTGATCAAAGTCCCACATTATGGCACTTTGCATTTTTCATACGAAATTTATATAATCAAAGCTTCTGTGCCAAGAATTGTCTTTGTGGGAGACTTTGTGCTAAACACCAACCTTATCTAATGAACACTTGTATGGTATTGTCATTTAGAAGGCAGTTTTCATCAAAAACCTGTAAATACATACCAAGGGATCCTTTTCCCTCTGTTCTTTCTCCTTTGTTGTTAATTACTTAGCTTTAACATACCAGTTGTAATTCTGTTTCCTGAAGATCAGTCTTTATTAGCTATTTCTTTAATACTGACAGGGAAACTTTAAAAAAAGAATACTTAGGAGTGGCACTCCAGAATAAGTACCTGTGAAGGCTTGAATTCAACAAACAAATTCCCTAAACTTAACGGGTACTGTTACTTCGTTAAAGTCAATTTTTACCCGTGTGTTTATTTATTTATAAAAGTGAAGACAGTGGCAAGAGTACATGTGGCACTGACACAGGAGCATTTGCAGCAGTAGCAGTGTGCAGTGCTACTGTTCACCCCCCTGCTAGCGTTGTCTCTGTGGTTCATGGTGTAAGGTGAGCATTTCCAGGGACAATCTCCAGCTGCTTTTTCAGCTCAGTGGGGGGCTTCTAGCTATTAACAGAAGTCTTACTGCATTTTTTCTGAGGCTTTGCTAAGCATGCAAAATATGTGTCTGAGCCAAATACAACGAAGCATTTGGAGGTCTCTCCAGGGTGTCAGCAACCTTGTACTGAAACAATGATATCAATTCATACACGTTGGCTGCCATTCTATATTTTAATCCCAGATCTTATAAAGCATGGTGTTATTATGCATAATATAGTATTGATTTAAGGTACAGTTCCTGATCAGGAGCTCTACTTACATGACCTTCGCTTTGCTTAACATGCAAATATGCTAAACATGCAAAATATGATGCGTGTCTGAGCCAGATACAACGAAGCATTTGGAGGTCTCTCCAGGGTGTCAGCAACCTTGTACTGAAACAATGATATCAATTCATACACGTTGGCTGCCATTCCATATTTTAATCCCAGATCTTATAAAGCATGGTGTTATTATGCATAATATAGTATTGATTTAAGGTACAGTTCCTGATCAGGAGCTCTACTTACATGACCTTCGCTTTGCTTAACATGCAAATATGCTAAACATGCAAAATATGATGCGTGTCTGAGCCAGATACAACGAAGCATTTGGAGGTCTCTCCAGGGTGTCAGCAACCTTGTACTGAAACAGTGATATCAATTCATACACGGCTGCCATTCTATATTTTAATCCCAGATCTTATAAAGCATGGTGTTATTATGCATAATATAGTATTGATTTAAGGTACAGTTCCTGATCAGGAGCTCTACTTACATGGCCATAAGCAAAGTGCAGCGCTGGACTGTGCCTGCCACATCTCTAGTTACAGACCCTTCTCTCAAAGTACTTTGAAAAAGCCATACTGATCTACCCCTGACAGACAGCAGAGTTCTTCTCCCTCAGTTTAGACAGACATCTACAGCTGAGCCAGTCACCTTGCTCTCTGTTTGTAGTCAAACGGAGAGAAATAATGACTTTTAGAGAAAAAACCTCATCTAATTCTTCTTAGGCTTCTGCATCAGGACAAAATGATCAGTGCCTTAGACTCCCTTAACCCAAGGTGAAAAGGCTGCCTTCCATGACTGGCTTAGCTGCAGGCAATGGCCTTGGAGATACCTCATTGGGTGACGCATGCAAAGGTCATGGCAGCAAAACAGAACCATACTCGTATGACCTTAGGTAACCTCGTGTTTACACGGTTTGTGTCTGGCAGTATCTGACACTAAATACCACCCTAATCTACTCCTTCACTTCATGACTTCCTTTTCAAGTGATGGCCATCTTTCAAACCTGCAGTTTTGCAGCTACTTTAAGTCAATCTGCCACGCGTTTGTCCAGGTTATGCATTTCCCCATGTTAACACCAGGAGTCATGGCATAATGCACCAAATTCAAGATTTGATCAGAATGAAACTGAAAAGTTTTTAAATTGGACTGGCTTAATTTTGATTCAGTGACATAAAGAGGTAGCTAGCTGTGAGATAGGGAAGAGAACTTCTTCCAGTTGCAGCACAGAGCAAGATCACCCAAAATCAGTTATGAAACGACAGCATTAGCAGATTACAGAAATTACTGCGTCAGGGTTATTTCCCATGCTGCTTTAAAGAAAAATTCATTATTCAACAGCTACAGCTGGCCCTTCTGTTGCCCAATTTGAAATAGGTTTTGAAACACAGGTAAAAACAGGAACAATTACAAAACCCCTTTTTGTGTAACTACATTGTTTGTCATGAAGGGGCTTGTCCTCTTTGCTCTCCTGAATAAT
The DNA here is from genome assembly GCA_013397115.1 of Edolisoma coerulescens. Classification (NCBI taxonomy): domain Eukaryota; kingdom Metazoa; phylum Chordata; class Aves; order Passeriformes; family Campephagidae; genus Edolisoma; species Edolisoma coerulescens. The sequence continues at coordinate 852,444 of VWZW01003558.1, read as the reverse complement.
TTTCTAAAAAAGCAAAAGCATGCTAACAAGTAAGTTAATGTTAAGAATAAAGCCTACACAACTGTATGTGTGTGCCTAGGGAGCTGGCTGAGTCTGTACAGCTTGAATTTTTTTTTTCCTCAGTGGAAATTTCCTCCTTGTTTACTGGTGGCAAAGGTAAGGAATCTATTTTTAGGACAACCCACATTTGTCTGGATGCACTTCCAGAATGGCAGTGTTAAGCTTACCGCGTCCTGTTCCTCTAAGTAATCATGGGAAAACACACACTTAAAATGAGGCACATGCTAGTATCATTTAGAATTTTATGATTACAGAAATCAACTGAAGAGACAGTTTTATTCTTCTTCTTATAATTGCAGTTGTAAATTCTTAACTGCAGGTGTGATATTTTCATTAGGTGTTTAAATCCTCACAATATGGGGCCCTGATCCCTGATGGGGGACTCCTGCAGCACTGTAATGAAGAAGAAACAACAATAACAAGAATAAATAACTGTGCCCTTGCTTCTAAGGCATGTCATGCTGGTTTGAATTCTGAGCTCTTTAATTAGTCCTGAGTCCTGCACATGAGTGGTTCCAGTTCTAAGACCTGTTACCTATGTGGTGACACTACTGCCTGGTTTTGAGCTCTGCAGATGAAAGAGGAAGCTTGAAAGGAAAAGAAGCATATCAGCAATTTGACCATATGTATTTTTTTTCCTTTTTCTTTCCTAGGCGAGAAAATAGTTAATGCGTACTAATGCATGGCGCTAGTAGTGATGATGATATCTGTCTACAGATGAGCTGCCCATATGCAGGACTTGTTTTCTTCTCTGGCATTCACAGAAGGAGAACGACACCGGCTATGTGATCTTAATGTTCCTTTTCTTGGTAAATTGATCGTGGCTTCTTTCTGTTTCAACTTTGGTATTGAAAGAAACTTGATCTACACAGGACCAAAGACTAGATGTAACTGAGTTCCAGTGCTGATGTAGTAACATCCTCTTTGTAGCCTTGGGCAGGTCACTTGATCTTTGAATTTTAAAGGTTCATATTTTGTTATGCAAACTAATTATAAAGATGTTGTGGTGTTAACTTGAGCCACATTAGTGGTGGCAGAACTGTTTGGATGTTCTTCATAAAGGATGGTGAAGAGAAAGTTGTGCTAGGCAGGAAGTGTTATTAGAGATGCATCTGAGTAGCAAAATTTGATACTGAACCTAATCTGGGTGTCCTAAAGATGAGAGAGCACCGGGATTTGGGGTTCAATATGACAGTGACTATTTTTTAACTCACAGAATCAAGCAGTTGACCTGTTTTGTTAAAGAGTTGGAATTGCGTATTCTTCCATACCTTTCACGTGCCTAATTGCAATTGCTTTTTCCCATCAGCAGGAAAGGGCATTCTCATTAGGAGACAAATAACGCAAATTGGATGCATTCAATTTGCATGTTTGAATATGCGAATGAACACACTTCCCATTTTTCTTGCCAAGGACTGACCTCTCAGTCAAACAGAATTTATTCTACTCTTAGCTGAAAGTGAACTTCTATACAATAAAGATGGCTGGGAGTCACAGGGCATCTGACATATTTTAGCTAGTTGTGATTCCAGATATTTGATGGCAGACAGAAAACCTGTGGCTGGATTTCACAAGAATGAAAAATTAGAAGTCAGCCTAGATTCCAGTTTTTGTATAGAAACAGAGGTGATTAAGTGAAATTATTAGACTTGTTCAAGGCCAACACCAAAAATAGTTTTAAAGGCTTGTGTATAAGATTGATGTTACCAGCAGCCTCTTGATGCAGACTGGGAACATAGCCATGGAACAATCCCAACCTCCAGCAATAAGGAAGCAGATTCAAGGTCACTTGCAAGCTGAGATGCTTTATATAGCACATCTTAATGCCTGCTTACATTCTGGACTGACCAGAGGTTCTTGCAGTATCAAGGATTGTCCTTTTATTAGGTAATCACTATGAGTGATTATCAGATGAGAAAAACCTTGCCATCATTATCTGTGATGGACAATACACCATTATTCTGCAATAGAATTTAAAAGTATCACCACACTTTATTCTTTAGTAACTAGATTGAGTAAGGGTGTGATCCAGTATTACTCTTCAGTTCCTTCAAAAATAATTACGCACTAAAAATTGTAATACATCAAAAATTTAATTACACTAAAAGTGCTTACTAATGTTTTGTTATTACTCTGTTTAATCTTGGCATCTGCATGCCATCCATTAATTTATTTCAGTAAAAATTATAGGTCACATTGTGGAATTCTTATTATATTTCTATGTAGTCAAACCTCCAATTTTTTTCCGGAGTATAGCTTGAGTGAAGACATTGATTTGAGCTACATGACTTTGTGCGTGCAGTGATGCATCTAACAGGGGAAGATAACTAAGATAATGCTTTAGTTTGTGTATGTTTCAGATTTGTCTATAATAATTTTTTCAGTTCATAACACTTTAGCTTGTTAGTTCTTGTATTATATTAAGCAGCCATTTAAATATTTCATCAATTTTTAAATAAAGAATTTATTTGGAGCACAAACTTCAATGCTCATCTTAAGGAAATGAAATATAAACTGCAAAATAAAATGGTAAGCTGAAGTGGCACTGCATAATAAAATGATAAGCTAAAGAGGCCCTCCAACAGTAATTACCCTATATTTTTCTTTCATATGTATACTCACACAAACTCACATGAAAGAATAATATAAGCCACTACCTCTTTGTAAGGGCAAAAATACTGTTTTCAGAAAAGTCACTAGACCATGGTTTTGTAAAAAAAAAAAAAAAGCTCATACCCATACCTTGCTCAAAGTTAACTCAGCATACAAATTATATAATTTGGCTCTTGTAAAGAAATTCTCTAGAGGACACTACCGAATGCTCTCTTCTGTACAAGCTTATTTTAGTACTATGGGAGAGTTACTGTATTTTGGAGAACTTTAAATAAAAATAAGCACACACACCACACATAGCTTAATAAATACACAGACCCACACTATGTGTAAGTATGCATACAATATATACATTCATTCAATGATTTGAAAATATACTCTTTAAAATCTACTGTGTGAGGGAATCTTGAACAAACTCTTAAAAAACATGCAATAAACATGTCCTGCTGGAATTCTGCATGTGTATTTCTTATCCCATAACCCAGGGCAGGAAGAACTATCTGAAAATTATTGGTCCGTAGTTATATCCTGACTCATAAATCCTTATAGAGCAAAAGGACAATATAGTTTCTCACATTTTCTGTTACTCTCAGTACTACAAATGGCATTGGCCAAACAGAAAAACATATTTGTGATTGCTTTGAGTGTACACTGTAGCTCACAAGCATTTCTCTCTGCAACAGTGATGGCTGGAGTAGCTCCCTCTGCTCAGTTTACGTCGCTCCTTCTGTTGTGTGAACGCAGAATGAACTGGCTCAGAGAATTCATTTTGATTAAATTTTTTATTTTTGCTAGGTTACTTTCCCCAGGTCTGACCAGCCATGTGTGGCTGTGTCAGTGCTGCTGAGGGTAGCAGGAATAAATTGAACAAGAACAGAGCTGGACAGGATCACCACTACAGCCCAAAAAGTACTTGCTCGAGTACTTTTACAAAGTACTCAAATGAAATCCTCACTTGGGTTTTTCAGAGGCTTTATGGAGATTATTAGCCTGCAGCAATGTAAAAATCAATTAGATGTAGGGAACCTGGAGTTGTACAGTGCCTGCTGGAGGATTACTTCACAAGTGCCAAATTATGCGATAAATTTTAGAACTTGAATAGACAAAATAGTTTTTGATGCAGATATTCTGTAAGCTGCTTTAGGCCACAGAGAAGGAATCTGAGACTTCCTGCAGAGCTGTTTGACAGGAAAGGTAATGTTCCCTCAAGCTTGGCATGACTCAAGGTACAACAAGAAAATATGAGGGGGAGAAGAATGAATCAGCAGGTCCTGCTGCATGGTGATGGTGTTGAATATGGGAGTCAGTGGTGGGGATGCAAGACAGAGAAAGGCAAGGAGTATGGCTGGAATTTCATCTCACCAGGGTGTTACTGGTTTAGAGCTGTGGGGTGTGGGGTGTGGGGTGAAGAGAACCTGGAAAGATGATGAGCTCACTGGCATCCTATCTTTGCCACTACAAGAAAAATATCCAAATGTATGCCATAGCCTATAGTGTTGCTTAGGACAAGAGCAATGTTCAATAATTAATTCTCTAACAGGTTTGCTAGCAGCCTGAATGCATTCCAGACTAAACGTCACTTTGGTAACAGAGTTGAAGTAGGGAGAAAATCTGTCTGAGACCAGCGGGTTGTTTTCTTACTTTGTTGACAATATTCAGGTGTTAATACACAACGAGACAGCAAATAGGTCTGAAAGTATATTCTAATTATGCTAATTTTGGGGCATGTGACTGTAAATGGACCAATGAGTGCTGTGGGCTAGGATTTAAAGATGGGGATGATATCAGGTTAGCATATGCCTGGAGTAATAGCACTTGGGTACTGCAGTGATGACAGGACAGAGTGTGGGGAAAGGAGATGGGCTGTCAGGCTACAGACAGTGCAGACATGACTTCAGAAATAGCAAAGCTGTCGTATGCTGTGCAGCATTAATGGTGCTGCAATGAAAACTACATCCTCTGCAATACTTTACCAGTGACTACAAACTGCAGTTGTTTCCCATGGTTTGTTGTTATTACTATTCAGGATGAAGTGACCCTTTTGTATTCAGGTTTTCCCGTGTGCCTTATAGTGATTTTTAATGTACTCTTTTAATATATGAGTTGCTATTGACAAATTAACAACAATGCAAAAAATATTGTTTCTATAAAAGCAAATAAGTTTTGAGGTACCAACACACATGATGTAAAAGTGTGAATACATCCTATGAAACTTTGCTAACTTTTTATTATTTTTACAATTTAAACAGGTGATTACTCACAGAGTAAGATGAAGTATGTGGACAGTAGTCTCTAGACAAACCTTGGATTTGGAGATTTTGTAGGGCAGCCACATGCTTTTCTATATGTTGTGTAGATTGACCTTTCCTCTTGCCTAGGCCAAGGGCTACAACTCAATAAAATGGAAAAAAAAATAAAGGGGCACAGTGTGATAGTGACTTTCAAAGGGGTGCCTTGTGGAATGGAATGAGGCTGTGTCAGGGGAAGTTCAGACTGGACTTCAGTTAGGAAAAGGTTCTCCACTGAGAGGGTGGTTGGTCAGTGGAACAGGCTTCCCAGAGAAGTGGTGATGGCACTAAGCTTGTCAGAGTTCAGAGAATATCTGGACATTGCTCTTAGTCATATGGTTTAGTTCCAGGTAGTCCTGCAAGGAGCAGGGAATTGGGCTTGACAGTCCTTATGGGTCCCTTTCAACTCAAAAGATTCTGGGATTCTGTGTGACACACTGCATGTAAAACGTGGTCAAATATCACATATGTGCCTTGTAGCACAGACAGAGATGGGGTATCAGCATGCAGTATCTCTGCAGTCACTATCACTTGCAGGGTAGGTATAATTTGAGTTTAATATATGGCTTACAGGACCTAAAATTAGAAAGAGGAAAATATTTTAAAGAGTTGGATGAATCACAACCTATTCCTTGTTCTGTCCTCCCACCTTCGACTTAGTATGAAATCCCTGGAGTTCTCCATTCAAATACTTAGATATACCCAAGTGGCTAGAGATGGCTTTTGCTTTTATATGAGGGCCAGAGGACTATATATCATCCCAGGGACTGAGGATCCTGCCATTTTTTTTTCTTACTTGCAGGTGTAATTACTGTAATGTGATGTCTACTTGAGAAAGGAAATTAAACTCTCAAGAACAAATTAGCAAATTTCACATTAATGGCATGGGTTTTGTTAAAAGGCCTGCTAGAGTTGAGTCCAGGTTCTGAAAATAAGTTCTGTCTTATATTATAAAATAGCTTGCTCTCTTGATGTCAGCATTTTCTGATAGACCACTGGTGGAATGGATGACTGCTATGTCTTCTGTGGATAAATTACTGGACACTGGAGCTCTATGAGGAGTGTAGTCTTTGATGGGATAACTGCATAAAGTTCTCCTAGTCAGGAGATGACACCTGACAGACCTTTTTGGTCTTCCAGCCTTTGGTGGCTTTTACAATGGCAATAATCTTATGCAGCAATGAGCAACTGGCAGATGCTGTAAAAGTGCATTTTATGTATGACTGTTGCAGGAAGGAATACCTGCTGAAATTTATTTGCTTTGTCCTTGAACAACATTGAATTCTCCAGATTAGGTGGTGCCTGTGGAGCAAACCTATTCATTTTGCTAATGAGACAGAGGAGGAAGATAAAGATGTAAAAAATGCCTGGCATCATATTTTATTAGTCACCCAATATAATTATTGACAGGGATCGAGGATGTTAAGTTCCAGAAAAGGACTACTTATTATCTTAACACTCCTGAGATGCATTAAACACATTTGAATTTAATTAGAAAGGAGTATCCATGATTTAAGAATAAATCTTGCACCTATTAATTTAAGAAATTAAGATGATTAATCTCCTTTAAAATTTCTAGCATTTTGGGTAAAAGTCCTTCATAAAAGGTGGATGGCTTACTTTCAAAGACTAAATTTATACAATGTGATTTTTGTCACCCAGACTGAAAATCGGTTGTAATTAATACTGGATAGATTTTTGAAATGCCTTCCATGTGGTATTTAACAGTACAAGTACCTTAGTCATGATGAGTCAGATGCTGAATTTAGAGAGGAAAAAAAATATTTAACTAATACCAGTTTTTTTCTTTATTATTGTTTAAGAATTTCACAGTGCAATCTGTCTTCTCCAAAAATGGTAAAATTCCATTTCTCAAAACTATGTAACTAAGAAAAAATAGCTTGAGGATAGTTCAGAGTAAGCACAGATGGCCCAGCAGATTAATGATTTAATTTTTTTTAAAGGACGATGATTACAGCCACGTTAAGTAGTCAGGAACTGACCATATGGGTGGGTATTTGCAATTTCGTCATTTATAATGCAGCTAATGCATGATCACATCTTTTAGAATCAATAGTAGATTGGCAGACTCAGATGTCTAATGCAAGATGTTGACTGGCCCACAAATCAAAGGAGAATATTGTGAAAGGACAGAGAAATGTTGTAAAGTAACAAGGTAAATGATCAGCAAAGCTTGTGGGGAAAGCACAGGGGCGGTGAGAGGTGACTCTGCTGCCCATGTTCTGTGTTGTGTAGATGTAATGTGGTGCCATGAGCACAACAAACCAAAGTGCAGCAGGGCCTGGGGTCATTGAAAAGGGGACCATGTGGGCACTTCAAGAGTGGGAACTAAACAGAGGCTGAAGAGAAAGCACAGGAGTGAAGAGAGCATCTCTTCTGGAAGCACAGAAGAATTGTTTGTGACCCTGGTTTCAGAGACACATTTGGTGCTGTTATTTTGCCAGTGGTAGAACAACATTAAAGCTTCTAATGATTATTTGCTAACACAAATAATATTGACTTCGCTCTCAGATAACTCTTTTAATCCCATTATGGTGTTGCCATGGAACCAACCCATGACATTGGCAAGCTCGTATTACATATGGGCAAACATAACACTTGCAACCAGTAAAATAATTATTTTATGTACTTAGTACATCAGGAACTTTCCAAAGATGAGAAAAAAAAAGTAAGAAAAACTTATTTTGATTAAATGAACCCCACAGAGGTGGTAGTGACTTTTTTTTAAAGGATGTATTTATTCTGGTTGACAAATCACTGCTAATGCTACTGGCAGATAACACAGAAATGCTGGCAAAACCTGGAAATAGGAGTGGTAAATTACAAAGATGAGCTAATCATACAGAGCAATCTGAAATGTTTGGGAAGCAGAAAACAAAAGAGGCTTGAATTCAGTCAAAAGCCCATGAATGCACCTGGAACAAGGGGCTGAGGTCCTTTATGTAGAACCCGGGCTGTGTCTGGAGGGCAGTGATTCAGAATAGAAGTTACAGATTGCTGCTGGTTGGTATGAGAGACCTTCAGAGGTGGCCACTATTTTCTCCGTCAAGGAAATGATTGCTAGAGCATTTGGATTAAAATGTCCCTAAAACTGGCTCTTTACTCTCTGTAAGGAAGTAAGTGGACATGGCAATCAAAACCACAGGGCAGCCTTTTACCTACAGCCAGGCCTCTGATAGCAGGAAGACAGGAGTAGATGCAAGTGTCTTCAATTGCATATTCCATTTACTTTTGGGAAGTAATCATGTTTTTCACCTCTGAGTCTGTGTGCTGTTTTCCTCTGTAATGATTAAATGGTCTGTAATAAAGAGCATAAAATAAGAAGGTGATTTTCCATCTGGTCATAGAGTTGCTGAAACTGAGCCTAGAATACTGCTTTCAGTTCTTGTGTCTGCATTTTAATAAGTATGTTAAAAGTTTGGAGAGAATTCAGGGATGAAAGAAAAAAAAAAGAGTTCATGGTAGAGAGAAATCTTTAAGGGGTAAATTTACTTAGAGTAAATCTTTTTAACTGACTGGAAAGGAGATTTTGAGGAGAATTGTGATTAGCAGGAATTAAATACTGAGCACACCATAAGGAGAAGTAATGAATTTTCACTCTTTTCATCCATCCACTCTAGCTGAACCCCTATCAGAGGCTGATTGAGTCTAACACTAATTTCTGGGCTCAAAACAGACACAGACTGGTGAAAGGGACACTTTTTTTTTTTTTTTTGGTTGATTTAGTTCTTTGGTTCTTCTGTAACAGAAGAATAGTAGTTTCAGAATCCAGACAGTAGTTTCAGAATTTTACCAATAAATACCTACTTGAAGAATCAGCCCAAACAGCCATGGGTGGACAGCATGGAACAGATGACCCTGGCCTCGTTCATACCTGCATAGCAGGTGAACTTTGACTTAGAGATGCAGCTGCATATCCTTGAATACTTAGTTTCATTTTATTCCTAATCAAGTTTAAGCTGCAATGTGGTGTGAGTTTTGTTTTGTTTTGATTTGAGGACTGCTTTGAATACTCCCAGTGGGACATGAAAGACACCTTAAGGGTGAATGGACTGAGCTTTCAGTCACTTCATGCTGCCTAGATATGCAAGAGAAACTGTTCTAGCTTCATGATGTGACTTATGCTTCCTTTAGCTGACAGCACTCAACTCCTGCAGCGTTTATGTCTCTGACTGTAATAAACTCTGCAGGTTTTCTGACTCTAGGCTCCTATCAGTGAAAGAAACTTAAGGATTAGAAGGGGTTTTATTCATCATCAAATCCAGTTCTTTGTTATTAAAAGCAATCTCACTAAACTTTTTACAAGTGGACCAAGCTTTAAGTTAGAAGTAGTGCAGGTTTTTACTAAAATGTTAATTTTAAAAGCTTGTTCAAAATTGTAATACTTTGATTGTACTTTTTACTTCTTTTTGGAGGGAGTATATATTCATCAATACATTTATGACTATATGTATATAAAATCCAGCACATACCTATGTGAGTCTATACTGAACTAGTTTATATCCTTTTTTTTTGTGCCAACATTGTAATTTTTAATTTAAATTTATTCCCCTTGGCTGTTTCAAAAAATTAAAAAGTATATATTGTGCTATAAAACAGCATTTAGCTGGGGAGTTACTGTTACTGGGTTGATGCAATGAAAATACAGGCTGGAAGTATTTGGAACCAAAAAAACCCCTACTTTTTTGTTCTAAAAAAAGCAAAGAAATAAAAAGTGTAAGTTATGAATAGAAATGAAATGTCAGCCAGCAATATTTTAAGTTGAATCCAGATCCAAGACTGATGGAACTGGATTTCTAAAGTTATAATGCAATTCTTGCTGTGTTTTACCTTACCAAATATAAGACACTGAAAAAATTGCCCAATAAATAAACTTAATGTACATAATTATGATAGCATAATGTTTCATTTATGCCATGATCAAGATATTTTAACTTTTGAATCTTTCTTTTTGTCTTCTGTAATTGGCTTTTGAGTGTAAAGTGCTGGGTGTCATCTGTGGCATGTGTTTACCCAAAGTTCTCTTTAAAGTCAGTGGTCATTCTTGGCACCATACTAAAGTGGGCTTTGGGCTTCAATCTGGCCAATTCTTAGGTAATATCTTGAATATAAGTATGTAAATAGTCATTATGACTGAGAGAATAACTTCCTATTTTCTGTTTAGTCCAAGCTGCATTTGGCTGAAGGATGATTTGAAAAGAAGGTATCACCTGTTCAAATGCTGTGAGATAAAATTAGATTTAAAGGCATGGTGCCAATTTTGCATTTACAGTTAAAGAGTGCTTTAAAATCCATTGGCAGATTCTGGGGGAACCTTCCTAGAGAAACAGTTCCAACTTTAGAAACTTCCATCTTTGACAATTCGAAGGAATTTTATTAGCTTGAATATCCCAACTTTTTTTTTTCTGGAAAATCTCAGAGGTAACCCTGTGCACATAAAACGCTCCTTGGGTATTCAGGGTGCCAGATACTTACTGGGTCATCCTGAGGCTGAAAGATGGTGTTAAAACTATGCTGAAAAGCAATAAACTGAGCAAAATCTCATAAATCTTCTCAACTTTTATGCTGAGGCGTTAGGCACCACCAAATGTAAGATTAAAAGAAGTCTGGTTTTTATTACTGCTTTTGTGTGTGTGTGTATCTGTCCATTACCAGTATGAGAAAGTTTTCTATTTACGCCTAAATCACATATAGCTTACACCTACACCAGGTGCCTTAGGGTTACTGAGGAGCTCCTAAGAATGGTCTCATTTTGTCTGGGATATGGATGAAAACCATCTAGAGGTCTTTTAACCACTCTCTGGTGCAAAGTACCTCAGACCTGCTTTGGTATGCTTCAAGCTATTACTTTTGTACTCCCATCAGATCAATGCATGAATCTTCAGCCTTCTCATCAGTTTGCAAGAGCTGCCTACTTTAGACTGAATTTCCTTTGGTATAAATAGATTTTGCTGTGTTGGCTACTCTGACCTTCCTTTGTGATGTAGATACCTCAGAACTAAGCAGTAACTTCTGCCCAAGAAAGGATCGAAGCTATTTCCACCCCTTCCCTGCCTTTTCAGCAAATATAAATGTGTATCGTGTTTCTGATGATTCATCTGCTAGAATTGGAAGAAAGAACTTGACAGTCCACAGTATGAGATAAATTATGTATTCTCTCTTCTCCTTAGGTTTACTTCAAATTCAGTAGATTAAAAAGAACACATTTTGCCCTAGTGGAAGTGGCAGGTTCAGGTCTTCTAAATCTTAATTTTAATTTCTATAAGCTACAGAAAAACAGTTAATTTTCCTTACAATCTTCCAGTGTTTAATATGTCTGCAGATAAAGTTAGAAATGCTTGAAATGCTGTTCCTTGACAGTGGGTGAGTCATTTCCCAGGTAGCTCAGGAACTAACTCTCACCACAGGCTTGGACTGCTGACTGAATCTCTGGTTGTTCCCATTTTTCCTCTTTGATTGGGCCATCTGGTCTCCCTAGTTCCTAGAGCGGGTTTGTTCTGGTGACAGCATTTCTCTCTTCATCACAAATCCAGTGAAGGCCTAACACTGGGTTCCTAACAGCCTGTCTAAAATACCATTGTCATTTATTATGTAGGTCTTTTATATAAAATGATGAAAGTTGGGATCCTGTCTGTTCTATACCAATATTTCTATAGGCAACTCTAAGAGAATTTGGTTTCCCTGGGGTCAGGTTTGCACATACCTGACAGTTGTCTGCCCTTGCTAGCTGTGTTTGTTATAATAAAAGATATTGTGTCTACCTATAAATCTCACCTTCAGTTACACTGTTCAATCTGGACCAGCTCCTGAGCAGAGAACAGCACTAGCCTAATTCTAGTCAAAATTAGAACTAGGCTTCAACTAGAAGCCTAATTCTATGTCAAATTCATCTTGGAAACTAGGGATGTTTTCACCACTTTCAGCATCACTCTTCAGCAAGAAGAAAAGGAGATTGAAGATAAATGGCAGTTGGTGAAGAAAAAACCCCCAGACAAGTAATAATATTTTCTATCAGACAGAATCAAGTGCTGTGCAGAAAACAGCTGTGAAGTAGGACAGCTTTTCCCTAGAAGCAGCTCAAAGACTGTGCTCCCCGCTCCTTCAACTCTGCTTTTAATGGCATTCTGTTCCTGCAGCCTCAGTGAACACCTGAAGTCTCCCGCCCTGAGCAGTGGGCTTCAAGAGGAGAGAGCATGGGGACATTTCTGGCCTGTCACATGCATGGTGTGACTGGGCCTGCAAATACCCTGTCTGTACCCTCACAAGTATTGAAAGAACAAGGGTGGGACTGTGGCCATATTGAAGCTGCAGTATGTTCTGCATCCATTCAGGACTACAAGAAATACATCAGTCAAAGATTACTTTTTCTAACTCAAAAAAAATTTCGTAAATACTTTACCATCTGCTTTTAACCACGAAAATGGGCCAGAGGCTGGGGAATGAATATAATTGACAACATCTATAATGCATCCATAGTTGTAAATAAGCAGAAAATGATGATCCTTATTTTTGAAACTTCTTTGGACTAATGGTACATATTTGGATTGAAATATGGGTTTGATTTGCTAAACCACAACCTATAATTTATAGTGTGTCCTAGATTAATAGTCTTCTGTGTATGTTTAGACAATTGATCTACTTGCAAATTCAGAAACAAAGAAGATTGCCCATGCTTGTAGAGGGAACAGGGGACAATGGGAATTTTGTGCCTTCTCACCACAGCACCTGGGCAAAAACCAACAAAGCAGAAATCACTCAAAGGCAAAAATCTGCTCCAGGGAACTGGAACACAAGTTGTGACTGAAGTTTTAAGTACAGTCTTCCAAACTAGAAATTCTGATGCGTTTACCTTGTTGAGTTTGAGGAGGATCAACTAGAGCCGAGCACCCCCGGCTCCCTCATGTTGCCGCCGCGGGTTCAGTGACAGTGGTGGCTGTCCTGCTCCCCGCGGGGGGAGCTGAGCCCCTGCCCACACCCGCCTCTCAGGGGCTCCGTGGGCCGCTCCGGGTCACTCTGCAGCTGACCCCGGGGTCCAGACTGCTCTGCCGACTCCCCTCACTGGGGAGCTCCCTGCAGGGCCCTGGTCTGCAGCTCTCCCCGTGCCCACCATTGCCTCCTGCCCTGCTCCCCCCAGGAGTCTCCTGTCCCGCCGCTCAGAGTGTCCCTTCTCCCACGGCCCCCGCTCCCTGTCCCCCAGGACGCACAGGGGCTCTCTGTCCCTGCCAGTCCCCACACGGGAACAAACAGGTGACCTGTTTCCGCCAGGATGAGAGGACATAGTCTTAAGGTGCGCCACTGGAAGTTCAGGTTGGATATTAAGAGAAAATTCTTCACTGAAAGAGCGATTAGACATTGGAATGGGCTGCCGAGGGAGGAGGTGGAGTCACCGANCGCCCTTCTGTTCAGGCTAAGCCGCGCCCCCCGCTCTGACCCCGCCCGCACCCTTCGCCCGCCCCCCCGGGGTCGCTGCGCGGTGACGCAGCAGGAGGAGCTGAGGCGGCGCTTCCCGCCCTTCCTCCTCCTCCTCCTTCTCCTCCTCCGCGCCCGCCGGACGGGGACAGAGCGGCGGAGCCGGGGTCCCTCAGCCGCTGCCGGGGCCCGGGGGAGCAGCCGGGCTGCCTCCGGCCATGGTGGCCCGCTCGTCGCCGGCAGGGCAGGAGCAGGCGCGGCGGCGGCGGCCGCCATTGCTCGCGGGGGCCGCGGTACTATGAAGGATGGAAGCGGACGAGGTGACGATCCGGGAGCAGAACTTCCACAGCCAAGTGCGGGAGTACACGGTAGGTGCCGCCGTGCCCCGCGGACCCTCTCTGACCTGTCACTGCTCTCCGCACCAGCCCTGTCCCCGGGCACCGGCGGGTTGTCCCGCTCCCTCCCGCTGTCCTTGCCTGCCCCTCGCCCCAATGCCCGGAGGGACTCGGGGGCCTGTCCCGGGTGGGCAGAGAGGTGCGTGCACCTTCTCTGAGGTGCCACGGGGGCGGGAGGATCCCAGCGCTGAACCCCCTGGAGGGTTTTCCTCTCCTTGTGCCTTCAGCGAAAGATGGAGATGCTGTGCATGCATGCAGGGCATCGGTGTGCTCCATAGGAGTGCTCTCGGAGCAGGTACCAGTGCAACAATCTCGTGAGCAGTGCTCAGCTTCCATAAGAGATGACTGAGAGCGCACATCATTACTGTGTATAAGTATCTAAAGGGGAGCTGCCAAGAGGATGGACCAGGCTCTGCTCGGAGGTGCCAACCACCAGGAGATGAGGCAATGGTCAGAAACTGATGCACAGGAAGCTCCACCTGAACATGAAGAAGAACTTCGTTACTGTGCAGGTGACCATGCACTGGAACAGATTGTCCAGAGAGGCTGTGGAGCCTCCCTTACTGGAGGCATTCAAGAATGTCTGGATGCAATCCTGTGCCATGTGCTCTGGGATGACCCTGCTTGAGCAGGGAGGTTGGACCACATGACCCACTGCGGTCCCTTCCAACTGTGACCCATTGTGGGATTCTTTGAACACCTCAGCCCTCAGGTGCCGCCTTGTTCCGTCAGGTGTGTGTGGGATTTCATGGTATCGCTTGTCATACTGGGATTCTCCTGCCTTGTTGGGCTGTTTGCAGTGCTGTGTGTAACCTTCCTGTTTTCCTCGACCCCTCGTGCCCTCCCAGTGGAGCACATGGCAGTACTCATGCTGTCCCATCTCCCTCAGCCCTCCGTAGGCAGGTGCAGCACTACACCCTGCCTGCAGACACAGCAGTTGCAGTTTTCTCCCTGACAGCCTTGTAATTGTTTTTCAGGACTATTCAAAGCTGGTGGAGGTGTTTTGATGGGGCTCATATCTCTCCTACTTCAATTCCAGGAAGGAAGTCCAGGCAGTACATGGGAGACACGCCGCTTTGTGTCCTGTGGACGTGCTGTCCCAGCTCAGCTGAGGAATCGTGTTTTCTGTGCTGTCCCTGTTGTCTGGGGAAAAATGGATTTCTGGAATTAAAATAAGATTTCATAATTTAGCTTTAAGTATTTTTCAGCCTTATTGGGAGACTCTAAAATACCGCTGTTAACCAATTTATGTAGGGCTATGGCTAGGTCACTTGATAGCAGAGACTTGCTTGGAATGTGTTAATTCCTCTTCTGTATTTTATGAATCCATGTTAAGACCTTTCTTGTGGTTAAATATTATATTTCTGGAATGTTTTTTTCTGAAGAGTGCAAAACAAGACTGTATGTGGAGAACAGTTACACTAGGGAGTATTTTGGAATGTCTCTTCTTTGGGCATGGATGTAGTATATGTCCTGGGAGCCATGACTAGTGGAGGGGCACAAAAAGTAAAATACTTCTTTGTAAGTATCATCTTAATCACCTTCGTGGTATGAAAACATGAATGTACAGATCTTCTCTCTTTTCCCTGTGTCTGTTTTTTTCATTTGTATTTCATTGTGTGCTAATTATCTCCTACTTATTTTTACCAGAGTCTTGTTGTGATAAATCAGATGCTACATATTGTGGTTTCATTCAGTAGGAAACACAGATTTTTGAGTCTGAAGGAATGGCTGTGTGCAGCCCCTCTGGGTACTGTTACAAATAGTGAAGTCTGTTAAATTCTTAAAGAACTAACTCATCTGTACTGCAGGTACTCCTCTAAAGTTAGAGGGACTCTTTTGGCCCCTCTGGAGCAATTGGTAAGTCTTCCTATTGGTGTAGTCATGTGAGAAATCACACAGGACATCACTAACTCATATTTTAGAGGTGCAGTGTTGTTTTGTTTGGACAGTGGAAGTAGAATATTCTTGCTTTTGAAACTTTGCTTTGATCTTAACACTGATCACAGGCTGCCTTTGTTATTGTTTAATCAGTGGGAATAATAATAACAATGTTGCCTTTTAAATCATACCCTAGTACAGTTATGATTTTGTCTTTATGTTGGAACTCCACAGGGTTTTATGAGTGCATAAAGTGCTGCCACCCCCAGCTGAGTGTGCAGCCTCCTGTGGCTCCTGCACAGCTGCAGGAGAATATTGCAAGTATGAGTGCGTTTGTGGTTAGTCTGAGCATGCTGGAGCACACAGAATATGTTGCTTACATGTGCAATTATGTTAACATCCTCTCCTTACCATTCCTGCTCTTGCTGCTCATGAAGTTATATGGTGAATAGAATTCCTTAAAATATGCAAACAGACAGTTGTTGTGTGGGTAGTGGGTGTAGGCATCAGCCCCTCAGCTGGAGCATGGAGCATATTCCACTCTGACACATGGATAAAACCTTGCTTCCAGCTGCAGGTGGGCTGGGGGCAGTGGAGCAGTTAATAGAAGCATTTGATGTTACAAGAGGTAGTGGCTTTAAATTGGGATAGGGTAGGTTTAGATTAGATATTAGGAAAAATATTTTACTGTGAGGGTGGTGAGGCACTGGCACAGTTGCCCAGAGGAGCTGTGGATGCCTCATTCCCTGGCAATGTTCAAGGCCAGGTTGGATGGGGCTTTGAGCTACCTGGTCTAGTGGAAGGTGTCCCTGCCTGTGGCTGGGGTTTGGAACAAGAAGATATTTAAGGTCCCTTCCAATGCAAACCATTCCAGTTTGTTGTGGAATATTACAGTGGAGGAGACCTCTCTGTGCCTGTTAGGAGAAAGAGAAACTTATGTTGTCTGTTAGAAGTATCTTTGAATAGCTAGTTGTGTGGCACAGTCTTTACTGGAAGCTAAAATGGTACATTCATGAGAGAAGAGAAATCAAACTAAGCTGATATAGTTACAAAGAAAATACTTTTCACTTTTCTCTTAAAAATTTTCTTTGAATACGTACAGGATTTCTATATTGTGCTTTCTGATGGAATCCTAAGGGCACACTTAGTTTAGATTCAGTTTAGCTTTATTTCTTTTCCATCTATTCTCTGAACTGGCAAGCTACAAAGTTTTCCATAAAGTTGTGTAACATAAAAAAAATTCAAGGCTTGTTACCCTTTCGCTGGTGGTGCCTGGCTCTTTCTGCAGGTGCCAACTTCTGCTAATTCCACCTTCAAAAGACAAATATTTTTGACACATGTTTATAGATTGAGCAAGGGTAATAAAAGATTATTCTTTAAAAAATACATCCTTCATCTGCTTTTGAGGTGACTCAGTGGTTTAATGCTTAATTTAACTCAGGCCTGTTTGCTCTTGACCTCATTTGGAGTGTCTGTATGGCACCTGTTTTTCAAGAGGGTGCCTGTTTGCAACAAAATTATCTGCCTTGGATTGTGTTGCTTCATGAGGATGATCTGTGCTACTAGGAGGTGGTTAACTCCCTAGTTAGGCATGGCTCTAGCTTGGGCATGGCTCTTCAAACATCAATCTGCTCTACAGAGGATCTGTTGTTTTGAACAGCTGTTGAAAACACCCAGACTCAGACTTGTCTGAACTTTAAAATTCAGATGCAAAGAAGTAAATGTGGACACTGTGAACTGGTGACCCAGTGTAAGAGACATGGCACAGCCAGGAGTTTGATTGAAGTAGTTGAGATCCTTGACTTCAACAAAGCTGGAGTCATCCTCAGTTCTGGCTAAAAGGGGAATCTTTCTGAAAAGCAGATTTAGTTGATTGCAAAATACAGAAAAGGGTTTGTGTTCTGTACTTGATCAGTATTTGTATGAAAGAGTTGTAAAGGCAGGACAATATTCTGTGAGTTTGCCCTTCTTGGTCCTTTAGATTAGTTTATAATTTGCTGAGATCTTGCACATCCATGGAAGATGTTTGAGTTTCTAGGGAACTGCTTTTCCCTTGTGTCCTGTTATTATGTCTGTTTATGAAGTGTTCCACGTTCCTCTGGTATTGTTGTGAACTGTTTATTTCAAATGTAAGTGGAGCAAGTGCAGTGGTTCAGTGGTTCTCTTTGTGGTCCCCTGGATTCACTTTTTAGAATATTGTTTTCTTCCTTTTTTTTCCCATTTGAGTCTTCTATTCTGCAGTATTAGCTTGTATTTTTAAATGTTAAAGCTACATTTTTCTTATTTTTCTACTTAAAAAATGTAGGATTTTGAGTTTTGAAAAATATGCATGTACACTTCGTTGTGAGAGTTCCTTGGCAAAATAAATACACTGTGCTTGCATTTGTAGTGTGGGGAAAACTGTGGAAGAACACAATAGAACTACTAGGTTCTATTATTATTATCATCTACTTCAAGGTTCTATTATTAGAACCACAGAACTATTAGATAGGAAGCTTAAGAATAAACATAGTATATTTGGAAATAAGTTTATTATATTAAATATGTAATGAAAAAATCAGTCCTGGTAGAATAAATTCAAATACAAAAGTGATATTAAAACTTGTAAGTGTTTCATGCAAGTTCAGGCAGATATTGAAACTGGTGTAATATGGAGTTCTAAGTTAAATGTGGTATGTTTCCATTTGAAGGACTAAATGTTTTCAGGGGTGCAGGCTTCAGATGCTAAATATTCTGAGAAACTTAGTTTCTCTATTTCTTCTATTAATTCAGTGTGGATACTGCTGGCATTTGTCATCTATAAGGCTGTAAAATGAGGGAGCTGGTTTGAGCACTTGACTTCTGTTGGTAGTGGGCTGTTTGTGACCAGTTCTGCTTCCTTAAAAAACTGTGATCTTCACAGACCCTTTTTTCTGCCAGCAGTGATGATATTCTGGCAGTGAACCAGGAAGAAAGTGCTGGTTAGAAGCGTGGGGGATTTGTGAGAACAAACTTATTGCAAATACTGAAATGTTTTTGTTTGGTTGCTTATGCAAGTTTATCTTGTATAAAAAAAAATGATGCCTTTCAATTTTTTTTACCTGTACACTGAAAACTTGAGGACTACTTTATGTCTTAAATGGCTTCTTGTATTTCAAAAAATAACTTTGCCTAGGTTTCTCAATATTGCTTCTTTTTATTTTTTTTCTTAAATATTTTGGGAAAGATTTGTAACGGAATAAAGGAGTATTTGTAGTACTGATGTGAGATATAAAGCTGAATGAATGGTGCACATTTAACATAATTAAATATATAAAATGTTGGCATAATTCTGTCATCTTAAAAGTATACCTTTACTTGTAAACATGGGTGCTGAACTTTAAGAAGTGATGAATCATCTTCTGGCTGTTGGTCCTAGGGATCGGGGCTGTGGATCCATCTGGAATCAATAGGCGTCTCAAAATACTTGGCATAGACAAATGGAGAGAGATACTTATTCCCAAAACAGTAACAGCTTTTGGAGAGTTCCACTATTTCTGTTTACATAAAATAAGCATGAGAGGCTGAAGTGTAAAAATCTGCAATTAGTTACAGTTCAAAATAATTCCTTTTGAGTTACTGGTGTGTTTCTTTGGAGGAGCAGTTGACCAGAAGGGCAACACACTTTATGGAGGGTACAGACATATGTTTAAGACAATTTTATATTAAGGTGTAACTAGATTTGAGAAAATCTAATAAAAAGCAAAAGACCTGACAGCAAACAAAACCAACTTTTCGTTATATGACCAAAACCAAGCATATCCAACTTGGGTTTTGTTTGAGTGGCTGGGCATGGAGTAGAGGGACTGGATAAGATGGTGGGGTGTAACTGGGAGATGGGAGGGTTGTAATAACAACTCAGTCTTTGCTGTGAGGAGGTTGCTGAGTGTTACTGAATTTATTAGCACGAGACCCTCTGGAAAAATAGGTGTTTTCAGAGGCATTGAAGAGGGTCGAGAGTGGGCTGAAGAGGTGAGCAGAGCAGCAGAGAAAATGGTGGTAAAGTCAGAGTGGAGAGAGAATCTGAAGCATGTTGCCAGTGACATTGTGATAAGAAATTCAGAGTTCAGTTCTGTTGACATAGATGGAATTTTGGGTTAAGGAAGACTAAAGAAAACATTCCATTCGTTATAAGTTTCCTGCTTGTATTTGAAGATTATGCAAGTGATTTTTTTTTTTTCTTTCTTGTAAACTGAAGTGCTTTCTCCTTTCCTGTCTTTCAGCCTTCCATATTTAATTTGATATTTATCCTCATTTAGGAGGGCAGTGATAACTCTTGTTGAGAAAGTCTTAACTTGGCATCGCTCTCTACTCGCACGCTCTCCCCCTTACCTTGAAAACCACTGACTTTCATGTAACCATGTGCTGTCAGATGACTTGGGGCACTGCCTTCTTGGGAACAATCATGTGCAAGAATTTGTACGACTTGCAACACAGGAAGAGGAGAGACTTTAGAAGTCATGACTGGAGTTTGTGTTTTTATGCATCTAATGACAAACAGCCTTGGTTGTTGCATCACTCTGGAGGGTGAGCGTAGGACCAGGTGGAGATGACCTGGAACAATCTGCTGCTCTAACCCCCTGATTAGGCATTCATGTGACAGGGGAGGTCGCTTCACACCTTCAGCAGCTTTGACCTGTGCTCTTTGGGACCCAATTGATTCTCATAAAGATGGTTTCAAAACTCATGTTGCCATTTTGTCAGCTGGGTGTTGAATATTTGTGTATAATTGTGTTGTTCAGATGCTTCTCACACAGAGGTTTCTAGTTTTTTCGTTAGCTGGATGTGTTAAAAGTTGTTTCTAACTACCATCAACATGGTTTCAAGAGAGAGCCCTGTGCTTTGTTCTGTTTTAATATTTGAACACTTCGATAATTTTTGAAAATTTTGATTAACTGGAAAATACAGAACTATGTTTCAGCTTCTCTATTTCCAAATCATCTGTGCTCCTAATGTAGTGTGTGTATTGATGGCATCAAAGTCTGCATATGGCTGGGTTAATGTACAGAGGATAGAAGCAGTGTATGTGTGTGATATTTTTTCCCGCTTTACCTTCTTGTGTGGTTTCCAGGATGGGCTTCACAACTGTCATCAACATGGTGCTTCAGTTTTACTGTTGATTTTTTGTGCCTGTTTGGGCCTTGAGCATCCCATTTTTTCCATTATCTAACTGTAGTTTCTATTTTTGATGTATTTATCAGAAAAATTGATGCTGATGAATTTTAGTTGAATTTGACAATAGGAACATCTAAAATATTTGCTGAGTTTCAGACTGTGGTAACTTACATCCAGTAGAGAGTCTGTATAATTGGTGAGAATTATGAAAACATACAGGTATTGCAATTTAAATATGTTTGGGTTTTGGGAGTGGGGGTGCCACTTAAAAATACTACGGGATGTATGCACGAGAAGACAAGGAAGAGTATTTTTGTGTTAGGATGAGAAAGTTTATTAGCTCTGTCTTCTAAGATCTTCTGCATCTTGCCCTGAAAATTAATATTAGTCAAAGAAGCTGTCTTAAATAAGTTGTTTACCAAGTCTGTACTAATGAGACTTTTGAGGTTATTTTTTCAGAAATGAATTTTTAATGGTATGACTCTGGAGTTTTAATATAACCGATTATTATAACCTGACTTTGCAGTGTTGAATAATGCCTTCATTCAGGGACAGAATGTTAGCATGGTCTGGGTTGGTGCTATTGGTGTTAATTCTAGAGAATGTTTTTAAGTCTTGCACTAATGCTGAAAAACATTCTTGACTGAAGGGCTGTAGAAGCTGGTTTTTACCTTCAGCAGAATTTCTAGAGCACAGAATGTATTTTTGAGTGTTTCATACTTTCTGTTGGATCCTGGGTGTTTTTTCTAGATGAGCAAGTCTAGGCACCTGCCTCTAAACCACTTCTAATTTCTTCATGACTTAGGAACCAACAAAAAAAAGTGGGTCAATCTCTTGCAAATGTTTTAAGCCAGGGAGGAGTCCTGAGAAGAGACCATACGTGAGGGGGAATCATAGGTATGGAGGGTGGTGTTAATGAGCAGAATTAACCTGTAGTCATAGACAGCCATAGGATATATTTGATATTTTCTTATAAGATTAAATTTAGTGTGTCATGCCAAGTGTGTAAGGCTGGCTGGTTTAGAGTGAACTTAATCTAACCACAGAGTGCAGAATTAATGTCTCCTTTGGGAAAAATGAGATTTCCAGAGCAGATGACATGATGAATGCCAAGGTCAAACTGAGAGCATAGTTAAAATTTTTAGTTTTTTGTAGTGTGCTTAGTTGGTTGTAGGTCACTTCCTATTGACACATCCAAAACAGCTGGAACATCTTGTTTGCTTTTTAGATGTCTGGGATAGTTGAGTTATTAGAAATAGACCAAGCAGAACTGCCAGTCTCCACCTGTATTTTTTTGCTGTTTATTCCTGCCATCTTTTCTATGAGTAAACAAAAGCAGTTGCCAAATGGGACAGTAGGAGGAAGCTTTTTAGTTGCCATGTGGTATTTTAATACACATTGAAATACTTGAGCAGCATTAGAGCAGTAAGAGATGGATGTATAATGCTGTGTTTGTTGTTTTCTATTACAGAAATTAAAACCCAGAAGTGTAACAGTATTATTTGCTGTAGATAGTAATCACAGGGAAAATACTGACTGCTTCATTTTCAACACTTAAACATGTAAATAGACATATTCCACATAGTGATATTACCCAGAGTGATCTTTGCCTTCTCTTTTCTCTGTGCTGTTTTTTCTGTTTAGGGAAAAGGACACATTCTCTAAAGTAACAGGTAGAAGTGGAGATGTTTGTTACATCTGTAGCTGTTTTTTGTGTATCATTTGCGTAGAAATGCTTGTGGATGTAAGAGCAGTAACTTTTTTCTTAATACTGACACAGCTACTTCATTTTAAAGTTATTTCCTTTCTTCCCTTACTCTTTGGAGCTACTTTTTGGAGCTTCTTGATCTTTCATTTCATACATGGCATAGTAAAATGATGTTTGCTGCTTGTCTGCTTTGCTCCTCCACATTTTCTCTGTTCTAGATGCTAGTATGCAGTCAAGTTGGAGCAAACGATCACTTATCTGCTTTGATGCTTTTCAAGTGGAAATGAACCTGTATTGAACCTGTGTTTTGTGCTTGGAAGTGTTAAAGAACATTACTAAGGTCTGTGACTTGTCTCTGTGAAGGAGTTCTGTGGTGGTTCCTTGCTGCTAAAAGTTGATGTTCTGGAAGATGTCTGGCTCTTTCACAGTGGGAGGATATCCCTGACACAGTCCTACAGGGCCCTGTGCTTACACTTAATAAACACATTCATAAATTACCTAGAGAAGGGTGTAAATTATGAAGTGACTAAGTTTGTAGTGGTGCTTATTTAGTCAGGATAGTAGAAAATAAGGCTGAGTGGACTCCAGGCTCCTGCTCAGGGGAGGCTCAGCTATGGTATCAGACTAGGTTACTTAGGGCTTAAAAACCTCCAGGAATGGTGGTTGTGCAGCCTTGTTGGGCAGCTGGTTCCACTGCTTGGCTCTCCTCATGGAGGGGATTTCTTACTACCTCCAGTTTCATCCTCCCACTGACACCACAGTCAGGAGCTCAGCTCTGTCTTCCTAATGACCTCCTCGCAGATACTGACAAGCTGCTGTCAGCTCCTCCTGAAGCCTTGTTGTCCTCAGGCTGAGCACACTGAGGTCCTTCAGCCTGTCTGCACCAGGCCAGTGTTCCAGCCTCCTGACCATCCTGATGATCATCCCTTCTGCAATTGCCAACATCTTTCCTGTGCTGGTGGCTCAAAACTAGACACAGCAGCTACATGTGACAGGCTGAATGCTGCTTGGAGAGAGATAATTACTCCCTGTGATTATTGGCTTTGCTTCAGGTAATACAGCCTGGGATGCCCTTTAAGGTCCATGCTACCGGGGAGCACTGACTGAGAGCTATTGAACAATTACTGGACAAGGCACCTGTGTGCTTTCTTCCTAGTGTAAACTACAGCTGTACTCCCCTCACAACAGTTGGGAGTAATTCCATGCTGTATAAATAGAATCCTGTACATAAAAATGCAGCTTTTAATGTGCACAGACACCAATTGCAGTTGTAAAAGATGGTTGAATCTTGTTTGTAAGCGGGGGAAAAAAGAGAACCTTACACATTTTGAGCATAGTCTTTCTTAGGATGAAAGTAACTCTAACACTTGCAACAGAAGATGATGCTTTACCAATCTGAGGCATGAATTTCAGTGCCAGAGTTTTAAAGATCATCCACACGGAGAAATTGGTGTCAGCTGATCTTTAGTAATTGTCAGTGGGATAAGTACAACGTAATTTGACCTAGTTCAGGCTGTTACTGCTTGTGTTTAATGCCAGACTCTTCAGTGCTGGCCCTTTCGAGGCATAGAGTATACAGGGGATCTCCAGCTTCATTCTCCCAGATCCAAAAGTATGATGTGGATCATACTTGGATGTCTTTGGATGAGAGATCCAAACCTATGACACTGTGGAAGAGTTGGACACAAGGTACCTAAGAATGTAGTGCAGTGTGTCTCCAGAAGCAGCCTCTCCTGGCATGTCTGGTGTGTAATGTAAGCAGGAACAGAAGGCACTTCCTTTCCTGAATGAAAATTAAGGGCTCCACGGGAAGACAGGTTTCTTTTGCTTGTCCTACCAGAGGTTGTATTTAGCCCATGGGAAGAGATGTAAATGAATTATATGCTTGATGTTTGAAGACTTCTTAATGTGCCATCTGTTAGAAAGGAGCCCCTGGATGTGGCACAGAATCCATGTGTCTTGTTTTCAGTTACTGAGTGGAAGGGACACACACACAAAGACATTAAAAATTATTAAGAGTTGCTGTGGTTGACTGTTTGGATATAACCATAGACAGTTCTCGGGCTCCTTGTAATTTCCTTTTTATTTTGAGCCATCTGGTCAACATGGACTGAATGTATTTCCCCTGTAAGGTCAGAATGTACCATAGGTGTGTTTAAAGTAGCTTTCCAGTTTAACTATGGCAACAGATCCACAACTATGTTGTTGCTCAAATTTGGAAGGAATTTTAGGAAATAAATTTTAAGATTGGAAAGCATTATTTCTTGAGAAGTGGGGAGCCTCAGAAATCCTTATTCGTCACAGTTGGGTACATTCTCTGCACAGTGTCTTGACTGTCTCCCCAAGTCAAACCTAGAAGAGCTGCATTTGAGCTCCAGTGAAAAACTCCTTTCAGGGAACTTGGGGATATGAGGAATACAGCTTGTCCTAGATTTGCTGTATCTGCAGCATCTTTAATTTTTGTCAGCTGTAACTGTAGGGAAGGGTGATGGCATAAACCACGGCTTTCTGGTTGGAAACAACTTGCAATATAATTTGGATTTAACATTGTATTCCAGTGTTATGTCCAATACTGACACATACAGTAGTTTTCTGAAGGAAAGATGGAATTTTTCAGAATATAGGCTCTTTCAAATTGGTTTTTTTTTTACTGAAGGTATCAGTGTAGTTTTGTGTATAGTGTTCTTTTGTGAGTAGCACCCTGTTTCAGTGTGACTACCTGTTCTTTTTAGTAAGTGATTAGAAATGGAGTTCACAGATGATTGTATGTAGTGTGACTTTAAGGTGTGATTTAAAAAAGAAAAAGACACGGTGATGAACTTGAACCCTAAAACCAAGTTTCTGCTGAAACTTGAGAGCTACTCTGCTGTAAGCAATTGGGGAGGACAGTGCTGATGGAGCCGGTGACCAGGGGATAATGCTGAGCTACCAGTGTCATTCTCAGGTGAGTGTGGAGAAGCATTTTCAGTGCAGCAAGAAGGGCTTAGTGCTGTTACACACAGCTGTAAGATCGTACCTGGAGTGCTGCACACAAACCCAGCCACTCATTATTGAGAGACAGGAACTGAAACTACAGCAAATACAAAACAAGGCTGGGTGGTTTTTTTCCTGTGCAAAAATATCCTGAAACAAGCAGCAGTATGAGGAATAAGAACCCAGGGTTGCAGCGTGACAGGCCAGTGGAACCTATTCTTCAGCTATCATAGGCAACACATTCCTTTTCCCCAGCTTAACTGAGTTCCACTCTAAAAATAGTTGGGATGCTGACTTGAGCTGTTTCCTTTAGAAAGCTCTTCAGAATGCATGGGTAGAAACAGTTCAGGATCAGAGGTTTCACTGAGTGTAAATTGAGATTGCAGTAATATTTCTGAGTTTGGTGTTTGACTTATTTTGGTCAATTTAAAGGACTTTTAATTTGACTTCTTTTCTGTTAAGATCATAAAGCTTTCACTTAAAAGAATTTACTTATTTTCTTGCCAGTAATTTTAAAGTTTTGTGAATTTTCAGTAATAAACAACTTTATCAAATGTTTACAAAGTTGTTCTCAAATCTGACAGAAGTAGAGGGACAATTACATCAGGATGTGTAGTTACCCCTTATTGCTGGGTTGCAGAGCAGCTGTTATCTAAAACCAGGAATACAGAATTTGACAGTTTGTGTTACTGGACAGCTTTCATCTGCCGTGCCCTCAAAACATCTCAGTTATCTCAGTGGTACCATGTAAGTACAGACCCACATTTTCATTGTAACCTTGTTATCACGGATAGAATAAAGGTCACCTGTTCTATTTGAAAGTGTAAACAAGATTGCAGTAATTTTAATTCTTGTTTTAAATAAAATTAAACCAGAAGTGAGCTGAACTATGTTTTTCTTTTACACAGATTATACCATGTTATTTGCATCTGACAGATTTTTAAAGAATTCACTTACCCTGTATATGTGATACCTGATTTTCAAAAGTGGGTGCCTAAAATTAGATGTCTGTAGCTGTAGCCTTGGTCTAGTTTTCAGAGGAACTGGAAGCTTAGAGAAGGATTCTCTTTCAGCACTGGCACTGTGTTTTCAGATACTGACAGGACGAGCTGTGTCAGAGTACTCTGAAAACCCAAGGCTGTTCTCAGTTTCTTTTGTTCTTCCTGTTCAAAAATATACTAACTTTTCTTTATTAAATCTTAATAACATTCTTTAGAATTACTTATTTAAAGGACTGAATTCTTTATCAAAACCTTTTCCTCTTTGAGGCATCCTCAAGAAAATTGGAGTGGTGAGCTCTATTCAGATTAAAGATTGGAATTCAGAGATCTAGTTATGAAACCCGATTTTCAGTGGCTGTATTTTGGGTGTTGCTGCTGTGTTTTGCCTGCACACAGAATGGGCTGGGTTGCCACTCTCAGACTTCCTGTTGTACTTCTGAGAGGGACCTGGAAGTCACAGGCACCCAAATGCCATACTTAAGTCACTTGGGGTTTTTTAATCTAAAATATCTGAATACACCAGAAAAATCACCCTCTCAGTTTATGTTTATCAGTATTTCATAGAAAGTCTGTCTTTCCTGAATAATACATTCTTCTCCACTCTGATTTGCTGATTTGTATGCAGTATTGTTACTTAGATGCAGATTTATCAGGGCTATCATCACTACCTTCACTTTCTCTTTTCCCTTTCTCTTAAGGTAACCTTTCTGCTCTCGATTTTTTTAAGACAGTGAGTTCTTAAAGGCAAGAAATCTACAAATGACTGATTAAAGAAATAGATCAGCTGGTATCCAGTGAAGTAGTTTTGCAGCACAGAATGGCATGCTTCCTTCTTGTTGCATTTCTGATTGACTCACATTTTTATTAGGCATCAGCACCTAAGATTAAGGAGGCAGTGTTGAGCCACTGATGCCTCATTCAGGAGCAAATAAAATATGTAGGATTTTTTTTGGTATTTTTTTTTACCCCACAAAGGCTTGGAGGGTTAAAACTTTCCTGCTGTTCAATTCCTTTCCTGTAAGACTTCCAGCATTTTTGTAGGTGTTTTGGTCTTACCTTATTGTGTTGCAGTTGTAGTGCTAAATCTTATAAAAAAACTTCATCCAAGTCACTGTGGGCTGAAGGAAGGTACACCTGACCTAAATAAATCACCAACCTTCTGTGAAGGGAAGTTGTGCCCTTGGCTTCTGGCTGTAAAGGAAACATCGTGTTTGATGAGCTCATGCTTGGACATGCACTGCAGGCGCACGAGTCTCTCGTGTGTGTTCTCACCTGGAATTTGTTTGATTCAAGACAGGATGCAAATAGTAAACATGTTTGTTTCTTTCCACATGTGTTGACAGCTTAGTCCAAAATAGATCCTCAAGAGCCCATTATATAAAATACAATTACCCTTATGTGAAGGGGATACGAAGCCTGATAACTTCTACAACTCAAGTGGATTCAAACTTCAAAGAACAGCCCATCCCACCCCACTTCACTCACCCCTCCCTCAAATAAAAAATCACACTGTGAATAAGGCTTTTTTCTTTATTTTAGAGTAAAACTTACTGACCATATAAGTGATGCAATACCTATACTCTAATCAAGCTGTTTTAATGGGTTTAACTGTCTGTTAATAAGATATAAAACATAACAGTCTTGAAATTTACATAAAATACGCTCCAGATGATCTGAATTCAATTTTAAATTGTTGAGACTTGATTTACTGTTTATTACAATCCAGGCATTTCTTCATGACCTAATAAATGCAATTTTTTTTTCCAGATCTGTTTTCTCCTGTTTGCTGTTCTCTACATAGTTTCCTACTTTATAATCACAAGATACAAAAGGAAAGCAGGTGAGCATAGAAATTTTAATATGTAAAAATAATTTTTGTTTTTCAAATAAATAGATGATTCTTTTCCTCCATCTCCACAAGGAGAGTGGAAGAAGCAAAACTGTTTGTTAGGCTACTGGTCTATAGCAGCCTGGACTGACCTGACTGTGTATGGCAGCCTAAGTGTTGACTGTTTTGAGAGGGAAGAAAGGGGTTAATGTCAAGTAGATGCTTCTGCCTCCCTTGCCTTTAGGTCTTGTTCTCCTTTCACATCAGCCTTTCCAGAATAAGTATCTTCAGCTGTGTTTTAGCAGCAAAATCAGGTTCTGAGCTTTGGCTGGTGAAGTGAAAGCTTGCCAGTGCTACAGAAGGGAAGTAGCATTATTTCTTCAAAAAGTCCTGCTCTGCTCAGGTACAGTTATTTCAGTGGTCCTAACCTGTTTCTTACGACTTCACCACTAAAGTTTAGGTAGTACCTTGAAATATTACTCTATTTTTTTCCCCTTTGGAAACATTGTTCCATTCTGAAACTAGTCTTTAGGAAGCCCTGTCATTTTCTTTGATATTTTTTCTAAAGACAAGTAGTGTAAAAATCAGTATAAAATCTCAGAATCTTGGACTCTTGACAGCTTATCTGGGACCTTGGTGCTTGATAATAGCCAGACTGTAGAAACATTCTTGTGTGTCTTGGTGCTTTGAACTTTATTGGAAACTGTTTATTGAGCTATAGTGACCAGTGTTATGATAGAGCTGCTTTCATAGATGGATTAATGTTTTAAAAAGTAAACTTTTTGTGGAATTAAATTCCTTAAAAGAAAGGTACATCTCTTTAAACATAGGAAGTAAGACAGATACTATCTTCTGATCCTGATATGTATCTTGGACACTGCAAAGCTGCTACCATTTGGAGATGGAGAAGAACAGGAAGGGGAAACTGGTTTGGCAAACACTGTTAGATGCAAAGGCACTTTTATTACCTTTTGTTGGCAGTTGATCTCCTCAGCTCGGAAGAGGAACTGCTCTGCAGCCGTCCTGACTTTATGAAAGCTTTGTGAGCACGTACTTAGGCACACTTTGTAGCCTGCTATGATCTTCCTGATGAGAAATGTTTGAAGAGTTAACACATCTGGAACTCTTCCAGGACAAATTGTTCGCTGCTTCTCCAAGAAGCTTTTTAGCCAAAATGATTCATAAGAGACCTTGACTTAATCTTTCAAAACACCATGAGGTTTCCATTAAAAATCCAACAACTCCATGTCCTTTCACAGAAGAATTTCAAAATAGCATGATGTTATTGGCTATGTGTTTATTTCAACTGTGTGCATGACTCTTAAGAACTTAAATTTATTTTAAAATCTAAGAATAAATAAAGTCAGGTGTTCTATCTCCTGTGGAAAATAGGAGAAACTTCAGAATGCTGAGGGTAAAATTGCAAATTCAGAAATTTTTATTTAAAAATGCTTACATTATTTTAAATTTAGAAATGCTTACATTTGTGTACTGATGCACATAGAGAAGGGTGTAAAGCATAAATGAAGGATGTGTTAGTGATTCATCTCTGAGTGAAATGTTGATATTGTTTCAAAAAGATTGTTTTAGTGAAGTATTAAGTGAGGAATAAGGGAATTAAAATGATCTAAAATGTGAAGAATCAGAAGGAAGTCATGATATCTTAAATCCAAATCAAGTAACAAGAATAACACCACCTATCCTTCCTCCCCTCCCCCAAATCCTCATGAGCTGGGAAGAGGGGTAAGTAAAGGGAAGCAATTGAGCAGTCATCACTATTGTTCTGAGTATGCTTTCTTGTTTTAAAAAGACATTAATACTGAAAATGATTTCTAGTAGTAGTTAGTATGGACTCTCAGACTTTCCTGTAGCTTGCCTGCTCTCTGTAGTTCCAGAGATGCCCAAAGGGACAGTTTCTAGCAGCAGCTGTGGCTGTAGTAGTCTGAAAGCATGTTTGCCATAGAGCCCTCCGGAAGAGGTCTCCAAGATGTTTTGATCTGCATATTTAAGTAAAGTGAAGTAACTTTGTGGTTACATTGATTGAAAAGAGTTTGACTAGTGAAGAAGAAGGGTGAGAGTATTCATTTTTGGAAGGAACCTTCTTAAAATATTGATGCTTATAAATTGTATCAGTATGTCTGAATTTTAATTGTAAATTGAAATTATTCCTATGTATATACATTTTAGCCTGAGGAAAGACAAGTGAGTATTGAATATAACCTGCTGTAATTTAATTTTCAGATGAGCAAGAGGATGAAGATGCCATTGTTAACAGAATATCGTATGTATAGCTCTTCTTGGCAGAACTTCTTTTCCTGAATGTATTGTTATGATAGGAACCTTCTATGCTTCCAAATAAATAAGAGTCTACTTTAAATATTTAAATGTATTTTAAATATATTGCTGGAGGGTCAGGGAAGATGATTTGGTTAATTGGCACCTTGTGCTATGAAAAGTTTGGTCTAGGGCTTTTTTCACACGTAGTTTTCCTGGTGGGCATGAAGTTGGCCAGAATAATATTGAGTGATCAGGTGGAATTGAGTGCAAGACCTGCATTTAGGCCTCTAAAATGTAGGTGTTTGGATGGGAGGTGGTGTAAGTTCCCACAGCAGTCGATGGAAGGCCTGTCAAGGGAGGCAGTGGATCCTGGGAAGAAAGTTAACACCCTCTGAAGAAGACATCTTACCTGATCATTGTAAAAAGTCTTCAGAAAGGTAACAAGTGGAAGACAAGCACTTGCCAGACCTACTGGTCTGCCAGCAAATCTCTCCTCATCCTCTTCCTTTGTAAAGCTACATATTAGTATCTCCTATTTGAACATGCCTCAAGATGTACAGCACCTCCGTGGCTGTTGCTGCCCTCTCAATTATGTGATGGGCTGAACAATGGGAGTTGCCTCCTTGTGTATTAAAGTGTTGCTGTTCCCTGCTGGTGCTGTCATCCCCTTGGAAGGAGAGCTCATAGAAAAGTGTTGTTGCAAATATAAAATGGTCTTTTTTCTTTCAGCCTAAGGTTTCTTGTTCCTTAAATGTGCATGTTATTTTCCTAAAAGCAGTAACTCCTCGAGCATGTGTAGATAGATTTTTCTCCACATGGCATAATTGTCAGGGCTTGAGGTGTGGAGGGAGGAGGAAAGCCAAACTGCTGTACCACTTTGCTACAGTTTGTTAGGTTTCCCATTTCTGGCTTAGAATACTTAAACATCCTTAAACAAAAGAAAAAAATCTCAGAAGCCAGCAACAATAACATAAGGATAGTTTAAAAGATCAAATTAGTCACTCTTTATGTTAAGTTTTGTGTAAATGAAAAATGGATTTGTAGATTGTTAAGGAAAAGTAAGATTTCTGTAAGCAGCTTACAGATGCTCCTGTTGTAGGGTTGTTCTATTTATTTTTGTCATGCAATTTTGAGAATTATTTCTAATTTTATTATAGCATTAGATTAGTTCTGTAAGAATGTTTTATTGATCTTAATTTTTTTAAGAACACAGTTCTTTTTAATGCCAGAAGATGGCATTTGGTATAAGTTATGTTTGGTATAAGTTATATTTAAGAATAAGCTTAAATATTTTAAATATTTCTGACAATTTCTGTATTTTGACTTTACAGCTATGAGATGATAACTTGAATAACTGCTTTATTAAAAAAACCCAACTTTTTTTTCAGTTTGGTGTTAAAATATTTATGTATCATTGTACTCACTCCTCAGTTGTTAGAAGGTTGCTCTGCTTTTAAAAATTGTACTAAGTATATAGAAATTGAATAGTTTTTTCTTATGTATATGTCTATGTGGGAAATTAAAACTGAAAGAGGAGACTTGTGAAAAGATATTTAATGAACTCCAGTAGTTTAACCTTCGTATTACACTGGAATTGAATGCATATATGTGCCAAGAGAATAATTATGGGAGTTGGTAAAAACTAATTATTTATACTGGGTTCTGTAAACAATTTTAAATTTGCTTTTTGGAAGTCAGATGTTTTGGAAATCCCAGTTTCTCCTGCCCATTTACAATGTAAGAATGTGTTGCCTTTAGACACTGATTAACAGGTAGTTTAATTACTTTTTTCCCTGCTGTTCAGAGCGTGTTGGTGGTAACAGTGGTACATTTCTTTTAAATTTCAGGCTGTTCTTGAGCACCTTCACTCTAGCAGTTTCAGCTGGTGCAGTCCTGCTTCTACCTTTCTCAATAATCAGCAATGAGATCCTGCTTTCTTTTCCACAAAACTAC
This sequence comes from Edolisoma coerulescens, assembly GCA_013397115.1. Taxonomy (NCBI): domain Eukaryota; kingdom Metazoa; phylum Chordata; class Aves; order Passeriformes; family Campephagidae; genus Edolisoma; species Edolisoma coerulescens. The sequence continues at coordinate 819,904 of VWZW01003558.1, read as the reverse complement.
TATATTCAGTGGTTAAATGGCTCACTAATTCATGGTTAGTACTCAGCATTATGTAATTAAAATGGATGTCTTCGTTATACGTGCACAGATATGTTCTTATTTTCAAACTGATAACTCATTTTCATTTAATATGCTAATTGTTAATGTGCTATTGGCTATTTGGTTTTGCTGCTGTGTGAGATATCACAAAGTCTGTCTTAACTGTTCTGTTCTTTTTTTTAAGAATTATGCAGACTTGCTGGAATTAAACCAAATTCACTCCTTTGAATATTAATGTAAAATAGCTACTAGAAGCTAACTTGAAACATGCTTTTCAAACTTCTTCCTCATGTGTTAATGCAAGATTCATGTGCCTTTCTCTTTATGATACCTATAAATTTATTCTCAAAAAACCCCTATGTTTTAAGAAACTTGCTAACTGTGGGCAGCTTGGACTGGATAATTAAATTCAGGTAAATTCAGCTGTTAGTGATTTATGTGTAAATAAGGAAAATTGTGGAACGTAAGTATTGTGGTAAAGATGTGCAATAAAATAACTGATGAAAACAGGACATTCTTTGCTAGGCTTGTCTGGAGAAAGTATGTTCACTATGTGAAACAGTTTATTTAACCTGGTACAAATAATTTGCAAGTTAACTGTGGTGTCCTCTTTATTGCTGTGAAGAGAGAGTAATTTGGCTTTGGAGGATTTTTCTCTGAAAAGTTCATGCTTTTTGCTAAACGTCTAATAATATTCACACAGCAAATTCATGACTTTCCAGATCCCTAACTTGCAAGGATTTTTTTGTTTTGTGCTGTTTGGGTTTTTGTCTTGTTTATTTTTTTTGTGAAGTGAGAGGCAAGAAGTGATGTTTGTAGGACACAAAGAAATAATTCTTCAGAGCGTGGGATGATTGAACAATGAAGAAGGTTGTCCAGAGACGCTGGGAGATCTTGAAAGTTTTCCAAAACTCAGGTGGCCAAAGCCCTGAGCAGCCTGATGCCACCTGCAGTTTGGCTGTTTTAAGGGCAGATCAGACTATGTGACTTTCCAGGTTCTTTCTAGTTGAGCTATCCTATGATCAGTTTGTGACATGTCATGGGGGATTGCTAATTTGGTATGTCTCCTACACGGGAGGAAAAATCCAAGCTAAATCTCATTTTTCACATGGATTTAGCTGCTCAGACATTTATATTCTATACTCCCCCCCAAAATAATTAATCGAAAATAATCCTTCTCTCTGTGTCTGAATCGCCTTTGCAAAAAGGACAATAAAATGCATCAGAGACTGAAAATTATATAATAACCAGTTCAGAAATTTTTACTCTGTCATTTGTTGCTTGAGAAAATTTGGATGGAAATCTGCTGGAATAGTTGCTGTTAAATAGGAAAGCCTTTGAATTTGCCAGTGACCATCTTTTGTTTTTAACGTGCTGATGTTTGAAAATACCACTCGATGGATACACAGTATACTTTCAATTTCGTAAGTCCAACAGCAGTGGCTGGCGAGGAGGGCGGTTCAGCATCTTGGTGTTTGCAGGTGTGTGTGTTGCAAAGGGGGAGGTGCGACGGCGGTAAGCCTTGGGTGAATTTGGGTGGTGCGGGGACCCCGGCACCCCCGGGGGCTTTTGGGTCGGGGCTGGGCCGGAGCCGTTCCCTGCGGCGAGGGCTCCCCCGCGTGGCACTCGCCGGGATCGCCCCGCTCGGGGAATCCCGAAACCCGTGCGGCTTTGGGAGCTCGCAGTCCTGCCGCCAGCAGCCGAGCTCAGAAATTCTCACATGCCCGTAATTCTCTGCCTACACAGCCGTCACGTATGGTTTATGAACTGCTTTGCAAATGTTGTCGAATGGGAGCATTGTGTTGCTTTAAAGCACTTAATTTTTTCTAGATCTATCCATTACAGCTATCAGCTGAGGTACTTGAACCTGACACTGAGGGGTTTTATTCTGTAGGTTGTTGCATTACTTCTGACAAATAAAAAAGTAGAAAATATATGCCTCAAACTTTTGAAACTAGGCAGAAAGGGCGACCCTGGATCCAGTATAAACACTCTTACCTAATTAATACGTGCTGACCTAATCGCAGAGCTAGTTCTGACAGTGGTGTTCCCTTGTGCTGCTGTTGGGTACAACCACCAGGTGGGGGTAAAACGTAATGAAACTGCCACGAATAAGAAAAATGGAGAATTGCTCAGGGTCTAATCTGTTTGCCAGAGACTGGGAAATTTTTAGTTTTTATGTTTTATTAACTTGTTTTATGGGGGACAGTTTTAGGTCACTACAAATGCAAAGGAAAAAAATTCTAATTGACTGCATAAAGCTTTTCTATATGTTGATGTCTGCAAGTGTCTCATGCAATTTTATGATGTAGTCAGCACAGTAGAAAACAATTCTTTTTCTGGGTCTATTTTAATTTGATTTCTGAACTGTCAAATTAGGATAAGAAATACAGAGGACCCTTACTTTGAGGGAAGTGCATGTGTCTGTCAGCAGCAGAACAGTGCTGTCCTTGCCTCTCCTAACTTTATGTGCATATTGTAGCTCTGTAGTTGAACATTCTGTAAATGTGGTTCCTATATGCTACTAATGTAATTATTTCGGGATTTTAAATTTTAAAAATCACCCTGGATGTGCACCAGTCTCCCCTCCCTTTTAAAATGCTCTGTGTACTCTGCAGCTCCTAAGAACTGTTTTATGTTGTAAGACAGACGAGTAATAGAGCTGCTGAAATTAGGACAAGCAGGTATTCAGCTTTGCATTAGCTAGCTGAATGCACTCTTGTCTTCAGTTAGAGAAAACTCCTGAAATAAGACCTCTACCCCCATGTAGTTGTATTTCTGCTCTTACTCTGGTGTCTTTTTTGGGGGGAAAAAAAAGGTGCAGACTGCTGGAGTTAATGTCCCCTCATAAGGGCTGTTAATGACATTCTTGCTGATGTTGCTATGCCTGAATGTTTCTCAAATGGTAACAGGAGCTTCCTGGCAAAGCAAATTCTAAAGGAAAAATCCCCCTCTTTGTTAACTGGAGTTTAGCCACCTTTAGGCAGTCTGTTTTCTTTAGCAAATGAGTGTTATATTTCACGCATCTTTTGGAATTTTCATGTTTTGTTTTCTGTAGCCTATTTGGCTGAGTTTGGCTGCTGGTGTCCTGCTGCTGTCAATTGCTGAAGAGGTTCTTTTGGCCCGTCTCCCTCCTTCTCTCTTTTATTTCTCCTTCAAATTTGAATGCTGTCATTTAAGGAAGTATATGGTAGAAACACTTGTTGAGAGGGTATAGGCCAAGATCACGGCAAACTATTTTACGTTTAGATCTAACTACAGAAATTTCTCTTGATAATGAATACCCCAGACATCAGTAAATGTCTCTTTCCTTTCCTATTCCTTACAAAATGGACAGTTTCAAAGAGGAAAAGGAACAAGCCTTTACATGGGAAGAAGGAAACAGACAAAGCTGTTAGTTAAAATTTTCTTATCATGGGGGAATATTCTTTCTGAGTGATATTCAGGTGGTATAACATAGTCCTGCAGAATTATGGAAATGTGTGTGCCTTGGGGAAGGTGGGGAACTAAGCCTGTTTTTCTCTACAGACTTATTTTTTTTTAGGATGCAGAACATGTGTCAGTAGTTAGACCTGTTAGCTACTAAATTGCAGGTGAGCTTCTGCTTTTATAAAGAAGAAACACTGCATCCTGCACAACTTCTGATAAGATGATTGATGATGGATTCATGTTTAGGCACCAGAAACTGGCTGTTCAGAAAGTGTTCAGCTTAGAAAATCTTAATAGAGCAGATACCCTAATAGGATTTAGTTATCACTTCAGGTTGTTTTCTAAACCCTTTCTCTTCCTGCAGATGTCACATGTGTCTTACAGATGTCCTTGTTGTAGTCAGTTGTTCATTTTTCACATAGATCACAGAATGGTTGAGGTTGGAAAGACCTCTGGAAATAACCTGCTCCAAGCAGGGTCAGTCAGAGAAGGCTGCTCAAGGCACTCCCCTTTTAGGTTTGAGAATGTTGAAGGATGGAGATTACAAAACCCGTGGGCAACCTGTTGCACTGCTTGAGTACAGTGACAGTGGAAAATGTTTGGGATTTTTAGTTTGTTTGGGTTTTTTTCTTTTCTTTTATGAGTGAGTAGATTTTCCAGTTTTTCAATTCATGCTCATTGCTTCCTCTCAATTAATTTGAAACCATTGTAAAGATTTGATTCTGTTCTCATTTCTTCCTCCCTCATGAGTTATTTATATACATGGATAAAATCTCCCTGAGCCCACTCTTCTCTGCTCTCTGTCCATTTGTCCGGCCTATTGAGGTTCATCAGAGTTGCATGATATTGCTGCTCCCCATTTTGTCTCTTGAGCAGATTTGCTGGGGATGTGCCCTCTCCCATCAGCCAGGTCACTAATGAAGGTGTTTAACCCACCCTCAGCCCCCTGGGGTGACCACTGGTGACACAACCCTGGGAGCCGAGAAGTTCTGCCAGTGTTCAGTCCACCTCAGAGTCCACTTACCTTGCCCATATCTCATTAATTAAACTATGAGGGAGTTCATGGGAGAGGATGTTGAAAGCCTTGTAAAGTTGAGATAAAAATATCTACTGCTCTCCTCTTACCTACTGAGCCATCCCATTGTGGAGGGCTGCTGTTACCATGATATCTTCTTCTGATTTGGAGGTGATGATGGCATTTGTGTACTGCTCATGTTAAAATCCATGGTTTGCTTGAAAAAATATGGGAGGAAGGGAATATACAGAACTGGATTTTGTGAGATTCACTGAAAGTAGTAAAATACTTTTGTCCTGGAAACTTCTATAAGGGTTCTCTAAAGAACCTTCGGTGAGACTGTGGAAGTAGGACACCTGAGCTTGCAGTCTGTCTCCCCAGGTTTCAGACATTTGCTGCTGAAAGGTAAGTTGTATCCAGTTTTTGTTTGAAGATCATTATGCAGAGAAATAGATATTTATGTAAATAACTATATCCATAAACCCCTGGCACTTGTACATATACTACATTTTATATGTAAGGGAGGAAAGTGTAATATATTTAACTGTTAACCTGTATATTTAACTGTGAAACTTATAATGTAAACTGTTTCTGGCTTGTTGCAGGTTTGTGGAATCTTGCCTCTCTTTTTTCAAATCTGTGTTTGTTTGTGTTGATGCCCTTTGCGTTTTTCTTCCTGGAATCAGAAGGATTTGCTGGCTTAAAAAAGGTAGGAAAACACTATTAAATACAGAGTCATCGCAGTATATATTTCATTTTCAGCCTTTGTTTCTGATGACACTGAAATTACGGACTGGGGAGCATTTGGTGCTGGGATGTGTGTGCTTATGTGAAGGTGTGTATAGAGCTGCACGCTCTGGCACAGGCCAGGTATAATACAGGGGAAAAAGGGCTCCTTAAAAGCCACATGTACTGAGATCAAGAAAATTACTTAACTCTTTTTTAAATGAAATGATTCAATCAAGATTTTATTTTTTGGAAGACAATTTCATTGGGATGTTAAAAGGAGAGAAGGTTTAAGAAATGCACTAGAAATAAAATAACAAGGAAAAGAAGCACAGCTTTCTTGCTAATGGGAAGGGTGATTAAATAACAGATGACCCTGAAAAAACAAGCTTGATTTGTGAATTTTAAAGATTACAAATGTGGTCAGTATTTACAATAATATGTTAAGAAAGCATGTCTTAAAATAGTCAACTTAGTTGAATATATTTAGGTTGAGAGGGCTCAGTATTTCAATGAAGCAGGGAATTTGGCAAAGCAATTTTTGAACAATAAGATGATAACAATTGTATTAATACATGAACTAAAGAAATACAGTGAAAAATTACTATAATGGGAGGCACAGCAAAATTAATTTCAAATCATAAATATCAAATAGATTAAACTGGAATGACTGTCTGGGGACCAATTGTAGCACGTTTCCATTAATCTTTATCATCCAAATGATTACAGTTTTGTTTTTAATGATACTATACTTGAGGGAATTCTGCTACCTTTGGATGACAATTGTCAGAAGGCAAAGGGTCTTGGAAAGTGATCTTGAAATCTGGAGAATGAAATGGATTAAAGGTGGATGCAAAAGACTATGAGTCATTGATGTATGGCGTGTAATGCAAAGGCACCAGGGGTAATTGTGTTTGGAAGGACAACATCATTCCTGGTTGCGTTGACAGGAACTAGCATGAAGGCAGTGAAGTTGCCATTTTGGTTCTTGGTGGGATTAGGGAAAACTGAACTGAAGTGCTGCATTCAAGTTGGGATTTTTGGGTTCTCTTGAGAAAAAACAGAGGACAACAGAGGACAATGTAGAAACTACTGTGTGAAGGAAAATTTTAATTCAGAGAGAATAATTAATTCAGAGACTTTATTCCACAGCAGAAGGTACTGGTGGGGGATTGCAGCAATGCAGCTGTGTCAGAAAACACCTGCAGGGCCCAGCCCAGGTGGTGTGTAAATGTTGTCTGGTTTCACCTGTGCTAAGCTGATGCTGCTGCAGCGTTGCTGTGCGTTGACCAAACTGCAGAAGTACCTGGGTCACTTCAGTTATGAGTTTGGGTGACCAAACTAATGCATTCAGCTTCCAAGGAGTTTGGTGATGGACTGCTGTGTTTAACTCTACTTGTCCATTTTGGCTGGAAAACACTCTCCTTTCTTCTTCCTTCACTTCAGGTATGTACAGGGCTGAGAGCTTTTAGCAACTCTGTTTGTCCTTCCAGTTTTCATGTGGAGACCACTCCATTTTCCTTTTGATACTTAAGTATCTACCCACAGCTAATATTTATCTTTCCTTCTAAAAAATACGTTAACTGATTTCAGTGTGGTTTGTGTCTCCTGCAATCCAACAAAACCAAGGATTCTCTCCATTAGCATACCAGGGTAAGGTCCTTCTGCTTGTACAGTTCTGTTGGCTCCAACAGATGCTTTATGTATCCCAGCTGCATGAAACTTGCACTTTACGTGAAACTTTTAATAGTTAAAGTGTAACTTTCTTATGGTAATGATTATCAATAAATCACATTCAAGATAAATCAGATCACCATTGCACGTTTATGCTTGAAAGCATTTGTGAGGTGAGATGGATAAGATAGAAACAAAATCTTCTGCAGATTCCAGGGAAAAGATGGTTGTTGGGGCTTTAGAGTTTTGCTTCCTCATGGGGGCAGATGAGATCAGATTTTAGTATCAAAACCCACCTATTGAAGGGGAGGAAATTCCGTTTCGGAATTTTTTTTTTACTTTGAGTTCTGGATATTTTTGGAACATCTCAGAAGCCAAGTGTGATTCCTGGTACAAATACTCCAGGCCTTTATGCAATGTCTGTTCTACTTCACTGCTCTATCTAAAATTATCCAAAATGGATGTAATTGTTTTGCCTGTTTTGAGTGAACCTTAAAGCTGCTGGTCAAGATTCAGGAATTGTGGTGTGTTATAATATAAACATACCTTGTCTTTGATTGCTTTTTTTGGAAAATAAGTGACAGATGGCACTTCTGGACTAAGTTGGTAGTTTAAATTAAATGTGCTGTTCTGTTCAGATGCTGATGTAGATAAATGATTCTACTTGTAGTAATTGCTATATGTGTTTTAAAGAATTGCATCACATAATGGGGTGATTAGAATCTGGGAAAATTAATGATTAATCGAACTCAGGATTACATATAAGGTTTTCAGTTCTAGCATCTGTGAAGGAAGGGTATTTCCCATCAGTTTTTACCTCCTGTAGATTTTTGTCATGTTTCTTACCTCTTTTCTGAGAAGATTTTGAGACCATGATTACCTTGTAGAATTTTGGTATTTGAACAAATTATTTTGTGTAAATTTTTCTAAAAAGCCATATTTTGTCATTCATCACATCAAACTAATGGACCAGAGAGATAAAACATTGTTCAAATGCTATTGCTGGTTGCTGGAAAAATCAGATTTTAGTAATCTCAATTTAAAAGAACTTTTCATACATTTGGCAAAACTTGTAGCATTTAAGAGAAGAATGATCTACTGTAAATGTGAAGACATTCAGTAAAGAGGTTTGGCATGGATCTTTAATCTTTCAGTTGGGAGTTGGGAAAGCAGTTGATTCTAGATAGCCAGCTTAGATCGAAATTTTGATAAAATGATTGTTCCAGTGGAAGCTTTTATGCAGGTCATCTTGAATTTGTCATTGAATTACCTTCATTATAATGACTAAATAGGTCACTTGGGATATAGGTGTGCGCAGTGAAGATGTCTATTTGAAGGTCTTCATAGATGAATTACTTGTTGGACTTTAATAAAAGTTCTGAAAATGCATAATTAAAAGAAGTTCATTCCTGAAATTGAAATGTTTTTTTCATTTTTTAATGGATGTCTTTGTTCAGATTAAATAGCAACAGTAATTTTAGTCATTATCACGTATGGGTCTGACTCCTGAAGATTTTTATCCATCTCTTTGTTTATCACAGACTGTGCTATAAGAGTTGATTTTATGTATTGACCGTAATGTGATTTTTTNTTTTTTTTTTTTTGCAAGCTCTGATATTTCAGATAGCTCATAGGTTACTGTTGTGAGCTTTGTATAACTTTTCTTTCCATGTTCCTGAATGGTAGCATTGCTCCCTTAACTGTTCTGAATCGCAATGGGTTTGATTAACCATCTTCGGATTTCCTATGGCTCTTTTCCCGGCCTGCTAGTATACTTTCTAAATGGCACATGGCCCCTCTTAGAGACTCACTTGGATTCCCCAGGGCAGCAGTTTAAAACAGCTTTGCAGGGTTTGCATATTGTGCAGAGGAGAGAAACAGGCCATGGACGGATGCAGTGCTGCACTGCAATTCAGACTGATTCTCTGCTGGTTTTCCGTAAAATCTACTGTGTGAATTCAGAAGGGGCATTTCGGTCCTAAGGGGGGTTGACCATGCCCTTCTAAAGAGCTTAAGTGCTGCTCTTTGCTCTTGTTCATTTCCATTTAATGGCACTTGAAGGATTCTGATGTCAGGACAATAATAATAATCCGGCCAGTCCTGGAGGTGTATAAGACGTGTGTATATGTTTGTGTGTCCTTGTGTATCTGCCGTGTGTGTGTGGATGCACACATGTGAGTTGGATTTTTCAAGGCTTTGAATTGTGATACATTGCACCTTAGCCAATGCTATTAACTGAGCTGTTGGAGTACCTGATATCACTTAAATCTCTTGCATCAGTATAAAAAAGTGTTTTACATCTTTCTCTGTTCTTCTTGTCTTCCTTTGTAGAGTCTGTGCATAAAGTTATGTTTTTTGTTTAGATAATTTTTTAGTTCTTTGTCACTGATGTGCTCTGATTCTATAGTAGTTATGAGACAAAGTTGTCAACAGTGTTTCTTAATGTCAGAATTAACCTTATTCTTTATCATTCTCTCCAAAAAGGAAAAATTGTGCTGTTTGCAGTTGAGTAGGTCACAGTGCTGATGTTTCCATGTGTGGTAGCAGACTGCACAGAAAATTGCATGTGTGCTGCTGTGTGAAGGAGGCAAACATTTTTGAGGAGATAATTGCTGTACCTTTTCTTGACCTTTAAAATATGCTTTCTCTTGAAGTAACTTCAATGGAAATTTGTATTTATTTGAAGTTGACAAAGAGAAAGATGTTTAGGAGTAATTTCCTTGTAAGAAAATACAAATAGTGCAATTTACCACTGCGAGAAACTGGAAAAACTAGGTATTGCATAATCACAAGTGTAGAGTTTTAAAAAGGCTTTATGAAGTATATTACCTTAATACTGATCTTTGAACTTGTAGTCATAGCATAAAGTTTAACATGAGCGACAGCAACATCCTGACCAATTATCCAAATTATCCAGACATCCCAAAATGTTCAGAACACAACACACAGAGTCTGTGGATTAAGAGGTTAACTCCTGGAACATCAAAAGAAGTGCATGATAATAAAAACAAATACTACAAAAATTTGAGGTAACTTCCTTGCTTAATTAATTAGGTAGACCAGGTGGAAGCGAAGAGGCCAGAGCTGGTGCTCAGAATGTCTATAAAGCTGAGCAACATGACAGCACAATGGAGGAGGAACAAAGATTTTTTTAATATACTTTTATCCTGTGTCACAGTTTGAAATTGTCCTGGTTTATGTCCCTTTTGGCAAACTTACATAAAAGTGACCCTGTACTGTATTTTATGACCAGATGACTTTTTTCCCAGTGGCTAATTTGTATCAGACCCCCATCTTAAAGAGACACAGAAATGAGTAGGAAGTCCAAGCCGGTTTGTCTCAATGAGTTTTCATTGCATGCTTTCATTATTTTTGCTCGTTTTTGCCACTGATCATCCATAAATTGTTGGAAATGAGTGATTAAGGAAGTGCTGCTTAGTGTTAGTGGCACATGCACATTCTTGGTATGTTTTTTGTGGGTGAGAGGAAATCGCGTACTGCACAAACAAAAAGGAAAACTCCTGCTGGGAACCTTTCAAGGAAATTTAACTTGCGTAATGTTTTGATCTTGGTGTTTATTACAGAAAATAAGAGTAATATTTCACCAGCTATTGTTATGTGTCAGCTAGTCCCTCCATCTGCTTGCCTTTCCTTGATGGCTCTTCCCAAATTCTCAGTTTATTTTAATAAAAACACCACCTAAAAATGTAGCAGATTATTCATATACTGAAGGCAGGTGAGCTGGGCCAGTGTTCAGAACATTTGTTTTGTGCTTGCTACTGTATAAAGATTTGGCTGTTGTGGCTGCAAAGCCCTGCCTGTGTTAGCAGCTGCAGCTTAACCCGTGCAAGTAAAACACGGGATGTAGTTCCTTTCCAGATAGTGAAATGCAGGGGTTTCTGCTGTTAAAGGCAGATTTCTTCCCTCCATCTCTTTTACTGAAGCATGGCTTTTAAAAATATGTTTTTAAGTAAAATTACTTATTTCAGGAGAAGGTGAAAAGTTGAAGCTTTGCAAAAATACTATCATTAACATTTTTTGAAACTGCTTATTTTTTGCTATAATCTGTTGTTAGCTTGCTGAGCAACCACAGTGTGTATGTCTCCCATCTCCTCAGTATTTGATTTGATCCACTTTTTTGATCCACGTTTATTAATAGCAATGATTTTTCCTGTTCATGTCACTATGAAATAGGACTGAACTAAGCTTAAGTTTCTGATGTATTGTGTTGCAATGCATTATATTTGCAAACTCCAAGTAAAAAACCCATGGTAATAAATATAGTGAAAAGTGACCCTGCTGCTTTTTTATTTCTTGGTGGGTGTGGAAATTCTAATTTCTGCATTTTTCCACGTAGAAAATCTGTACTCCCAGCTTTGCTGTTTGTACCAGTAGAACTCTGGTACAACTGTAGGTGTAGACTACTACAAAAGACATTTCAGTGTGTGATGACAATGCAGGAAGTATGTTCAGAGTTAGATTTGAAGTATTTACTTTTAGAAATTTTTTTACTTATCTCAAGCAGATTTTCATGGAAAGAAGTTTGTTCCTATATTGCAAAATACTGGCACATAAGTGGCTTGGAAATCCTTTTCAGTATGAAATCATCTCTAATTAAAATCAGTCAGTTTTTAAGATTTTCATTGATTTTTCTGTAAACGCGTTTTGGAGAGCTCGAGAATCTTGAGCCTTGTTTGCAAACAGCATTTGACTGTGCTTTATGCTTTTTGGTTGTACCTCTGGCTGCAATACCCACAGGCCACTCTGTGTTGTGGCTCACCAAATAGTCTTGAGGTGCCCTGTTAACGGTGGATGTTTATTTGGCATTTAAGCTCATATTTATTTGTCTATAAAATCATTCAGCATGAGCTGAGACTTTAGTGCTCCGATGTCTATGAAATATTTACTAGTATGTAACTGAATTATTGTACATTATGTTACAACCGATTTACTCATTCCATTAGTAGTACCAGAAACAAAAGTTGTTTAATCAGTCACATCAAAGGCAGCTGTTTGGGTTTGTATTTTTGACATAAGCTAGCATGTTAAGTTCAGATATGAAGTCCAGTTTTTAAACTGGAGTCCTTTAAAATGACACCACCTAAAATTTATTAGAGTTTGTTGTTGTTTGGAAGCAGATCCTGATTATTCTGGGATTTTGATTTGGCAAGTAGCTTGATCATGGTTTTTCCTTCTCCCTATTGAAATAAAAGCATACCTAGCTGGCAGTTGTACAAATCCATAATTTAATCTGTAGGATAGAAGGTGCAGAGTTAAGGACTGTATTTAACTGTAAATCTTGCATTAAGGATGATGCCTGTCTGGAAGCTTTGTGGGGTTCCTGCTTCCACTGAAGTCTCAGAAACAGCTTGTACACAGCTAAATGTAGAGTGTATTTGAACTTTGTAATGTAGAGGACAGCCCCATCTAATACGAAGTATGAGAAGAGCTTATAAAATGGTTGGGAAGGGAAGATGAGAAGGTTTAGTATAACTTGTTAGAATGTCACATTGACAAGTGTTGCAACTCTGAAAACATGTTAATATTACATCTTTACACTACCAAGTCCTTCATTTGCACTTCAGCGGAGGAAAGAAGAATATTCTTGACTTACAGGTATATGTATATTAGCAAATTAGTGTGTAAAGAGTTGGGTGATTGTTTGGCCTACTTTTGTGAATCTGTGACTGGCATCTGTAACTCTACTGTAGATTAGTGTGAAATGAAAATACCTTTGTAAAAGTAATGTCTGTTTGCAGTGATGTCTGTTTGCTGTCCTTTCACCATGATGTAAGAGCATGAAAATTACTACAGGTAAGTCAAAAGAGGCTGGGAATCCTGGTTGTATTTATATTTTTTTGTATTTCAAAACCTTGACTTCTGCACACATAATTTTTTTTGGCCTAAATGTCTGTATTTATACATTTAGGATCAAAGGCTGTGCAAGACAAGTAAATAACATCCATGTATTTGACAGCTTAATGTCCCATCATGTCTCACTGAGAGTGAGATAAAAAAATTCAAGAATCAGTGGCCAGGAAAGAGAAACTTGTCATATGAGGAATAATGGCTTAATTTGAATTTGGTTTTGTAGATATATATGAAATATTTTATCAGGTTTTTATAAGACTTCTTGCTTAAGTCAGTTGGGGACATTATTTGCAAAAATCTGCCTTTTTTATATTAGCATAAGGAGATCTGTGGTTTGTTGAACATAAGTAACAGTTCTGTATCTGGGGACAGCTGAGGGGGAAATAAGGGAGTGTTGGTTGTTGCACACATTGGATCAAGATGTGATGAGATGTGATCTGTGCTCCGTTTCATTGAAGTAGTTAAATGTCAGTTGGTTGCTTCCATAAATTAGATGGTACTTCGTTTAAAGAGGCCTCAGTATAAGGTACAAAAAATAGGCAGGAGATAAGCTGATGGTGGAGTTTATTTGGTACAGCTTTTCTGCACTGGCTGGCTCACTGCCACTTTGTTATCTGAGCAGGGGTTCAGCCTTTCTGCAGCAGTGCGTGGAGTTGAGGTTATAATTACTTTTTTTGAACAACTCTGTAATGCAGATAGAAAATCAAAATGTGTCAGGTTAGTTTGTGTTCTTGCAGCATTTTAATGTACTTGAGCTATGGAAATTTGTTGAGTAACAAGATGAACCAAGTGTTGTTAGTAATATTGGGGTAAAAATACTGCACAAAGAAAATGGTGGTACTTTGCAATGTGGTTTTTCTGAGTGTGACTTCTCTAGCACACTGTGAGAATCTGCATTAGGTGACGCATTATGAGTAGGTAGAGGCATCTGTAAAACTACTCAGTTTTGGAAGCTAGCACTGGAGCATTAGTTATTCCACCTCACCCCAGCCAGGAATGGGCTGCATTGCTGAACTTTTGTGCTTTCCCCACGCCTACATCTCCCTGAACTTGCACATTTGTGCAGTATGTAGCATGCTTATGCTTTGTAGACTTTCCACAGTTTTTGCTAAAAGCCTTAACACGTAGCTGGAAGCCTGCAAATGGAATAAGATGGGAGTATTTTCCTCTGCTGCTCCCTTAGTGGATAAATTGAGTTAGTTTTTTTTTTTTGTTACAGTTTTTATTTGGTTTTAGGATAACTTACTGAGTTATCCATAAGCAAAAATAAACATGTTAAATACTTCTACTACTCGTAAAGTGTGCAGATGGTACAGCTACCGATGCTAAGCTTGAATCTCTTAGTTTATATCTGGTGTAAACTGAAGCACTGGCTTCTAAAATATTTTTTCTTCCTAAGACACTTATTTTTAGGCAGAAATAGGTAGCTTTTAAATGTTATTTGGATGGAGCATTCTTAATGCCTTCTATAGACCCTTCTGTTTGTGGTAGATGATAGCTGTGTATCTAAAAACCCTGAGATGTAATTTTTTTTCTTTTTCTTTTTTATTGTCAGTTTATAATAGAATTAATGTAAAAATTTTATTTAAAACTGAAATGTTTCATGGAAAAATTTGCCACCCTTTGGGAAGGAAGTATTCACACGTGCAAGATCCCTGAAATGGCTGTGATTCAGACCCCATTTTTAGTCAATGGAAACAGGCAGATGCCTCTAAGAATTTGGCATGTCTGAGTTAGAGGCTTCAAGAGGCAATGTAAGCATCTTCCCATCTTGGTGTGTTTGGATTTATTTCATTAAATGGTCAGAAACATTAGATTGATTTGCTGTTAGTTTTATTTGGAGGATGTGATTCGTTTTATGAAAATGGCTGGTTTATGCATGAGGAATATCTTATTAAGATTTGAATATTTAAATATTTTCACATTAGTCATTGTCTTTATTTGAGTCTCCATTGACATCAAGTAGTGACTGTTCAGGACAAGCAAAACTTTCTCTCTATTTGAAGTCTATGTGCTCTTGTTACTTTATATTAAAATTGAAAAATACTTTACAGATTTACTATAATTGTAATTTTAATTCATAGAGAAGAAAACTTCCATAGAATTTTATATTGATAGTGGAAAGGTTTAATGTAATTGTCTTAATCATAGAAAGGCAATAAACGTTTTTCTAATGGGTTTTCACTTATTAAATGAAACTTTACTAGGCAGACACCACTTTTCATTCCTTCTCTGAAAGCAGTGGGTTTTTGATACTGATAACCATGTGATATTTCGATCTGTAGTCTGTGTTACTTATTTAGTATTACTAGAATTATTTCACATTAAGGATTGCTCTATATTAAGAATCACTTACTCTGAACTGACATCTCAAGGAAGGAGCTTACACATCTGTAGTGAGAATTTGTGAGGCAGGCAACAACTTTATTTACAAAGGAGGGGAGGAGGGAGAACCAAAGACTTTCTCCCATCCCTGTTGATTTTTTTGGGTAGCTTTGAGTTTCCCAGCTTATTGATAGGAACTTCCAGTATTCTGGTGCTTTGACCAGTTCCTAGAAGTGTGCTTTCTTCTTGGGCTTTTCACCCTTTCAGGGCGTTAGTAGTAGACATGACTTCAAGGGATTTACTTTTGTTTTCTTATTTTAGAACTTTAAAAGTGACCTGTGTGCTTGTACACGTCATTTGCTTTTGGTAACTGTCTTCAGGGTTTCTTTCTGCCAGAAACACAATCACAAATTCCAAGTCTTTCTTTATACTTTGCGTTACTTGTCTTAGTGCACTGCCAAGCTACAAAGAAGTTGGAAAACATCTATTTATCTTCCTATCAGGCCAGTCTAGCAGGAACGATTCTTTCTGATCCAAAAGTAAATTACTAGAGGGAGACTCATAGTGTCAGAAATCCCACAGCTCCCATGTTGTTGTTGCAGGTGGCTTTGGAAAGTCTGGGAAACTTGGTAGGTGGAGGGAGTGGAGCATCTGAGAGCTAATTAGTGAGGGCTGGGCTAGTGAATGGAACAACAGAGCAAACTGGTGGGGGAAAGGGGTAACACTGGGACAGTTACCATTTTACTGTGATTGTCCTTTCATTTCTCGTTTCCCTTCTCCCCGGAACGTTTGGGTTGTATGTCCATAGATCTGTATAGGGCAAGCTGCAGCAGGGTAGTTGTGTACATCTGACAGCTGTAGGCTGTAGTATTTTATTCCAGTTAGTGTGTGCTTGCATTTTGTCTGCTATTCTGTCTAGCTTTTCCTCATTTTAAGAAATTGGTATGTATTCTGGTATGTATTCTGTTACAAAATTTGGAAGGAATAATATTTCTAATGTACTATTTCTGTGTTAAATCTACGAGAATGATACCTAATGTGGAAGAGCCATGGGTATGCTCTTTGCTTGAGTAGTTTGAATCCATGTATTTGAAACAGTGCCTTAACTGCTAGGCAATAAATGAATCCCACATTATCATTCTCACTGGAGTCCACCTTGCATTGGATAATTGAATAATCATAGGGAAAAAAGTGAGAAAGAACTGGTTTTTATCCCAGTTGTGAGGACTCAAGTCTGCAAGGAGTCCATGTTAGTTCTTAGGTTATTTTACTGAGTTATGTGTGTGCAGCAGTGTCAACAGGAACGTTTGATGGGTATGGACCCGAAACTATGCTATAACGTTTTGGTTTGGATACTCCTCTGGGACACTGAAGAAAGGAGCATAAGTTTTCTTTGGCAGAGGAATCACTCCAGTGATTCCACTGCATCCTGAATAGATGGCCTCCTCACCAGGCGTCTTTTTCTTGAGCTCTAGTTGAGGGATTTTGGTCCTTCACTTCCAGCTTGGCAGGCATAGCTCTAATGCTTATTGTTACATGTCTTTAGCCAGTACCCAAAGAAATAATTTTGGTTTTTTCAACAAAACTTTCATTTTGTTTTTCTCTGTCCAGTTCTTTGCTTCGTTTTGACTTTTCTGGATTTTGTTACTTATTCTGTGTAGGTGTTAAGTTTGATCCAGTTCAGTATTTTGACTGCCTGTTCTTCCTCCATTGACAGCATAGTAACAGCTGTGAAACCATGGGAGAAAAGATACTGACAGAAAAATCAGCTGAAAGTTGCTGGGAATACTTTATGACTGAATTTTTTATGTTTATATTGTGTAAAATAAATATAAACTTTAAAATATACTTGTGTTGTGATGAAAAGTGCTCATTTTAATCTTAAAATCCCCACAGGCTGGGAAGATTTTGTGAGGGAAGAGGTGGTGTGGGAGAAGACACAGTCAGTGCTGGTTACAGTCTGAAGTATTTGGCATATGTATGGGCAAGGAAATGTTGGTTGGTTTTTTTTGGTTTTTTTTTTTCTACTTGAATCGGATGCCTGAATATATTATTTCTTGATTAAAATTTTCTTAGCTTGCTCCATGAGGGTTCTGAGTCATTAGCAGCTGCATTTTAAAAATGAACTGAGTTTTCCTAAAACTACAGCATCTGTTTTTGACTTAGTAATTTGTGTAGTCTCATAAGGTAATGACCCCTTGACTAAATATCAGTGTGCTAAATGTAGTATGTGTTTAATGTTGCCTGATGCAAAATGCTTCTCCTTTACTTATTAAAAACTTGTTTGTGGACTGCCTTGAATAGGTCACAGCAAAGATTGCTCCAAGCCTGGTGTCTAACCATAGAAATGGGTGAAATGCTTGTCACTCATCTCTTCACTAATGCTCACAAATTGAGAAAGAGGGGGTGTCACATGCTAAAAAATATAATTTGGGTTAATATATAACATCCCCAACCTCAAACTCAGTGTAATTCTCCCTTTTTTAGTGCCTCCACTTTTCCTGCAGATGTTATCATGTGTGTTTGTTGCCGTCAGCCCCTCACTGATCAAATCTTGAGGTTACTAAGACTCCTTTCTGTCACGTGAAAACAATGGGCGTCGTGTGTACTTTAAATGTGCCATGATTGCAGAAATGTTTCCCAGGCTTTCCCCATGGGTCAGGGCATGGTGTAAAAAGTGATGTTTACCTACCTTGCAAGAGGTCAAGTTGTCCAAGCAGAACTGTGTTCAAATATTCAGCACCATAGAAACTTAGTTAGCACTCTCTGGTTTTGTGTGTAACGTGTAATTTTTATTTCATTGATGATAGGGTGTTCTATTATTTTTTTTCTGCACAATTTGCAACCAAATTAAAATGTGGAATTAACAAAAGTCATTCCATATCCCACATTGGCAATGGAGCTCCAAAAATGTCAATCTTAAAAGAGCTGATAATATGTTCATCAAAATCTCTATAGCCAGGTAATGTTCCAACAAAGAAGTGGTTTTTCTTAAGGTTATGTTGGGGCTGTAGTTCTTCGATTTTACCAGGAATTTTGCCTCTTGCAAAAAGAGAAGATAACATGTTGAAAGTTTTTTCTAATCATTCAGCAGCATTAAAACAAAAGAACTCTTGGTAAATATCGCTACATATATGTTAAAATCTATATAGCATTAGACAGCATTAAAAACTATGCTTACATTTCTGAAGAACAATATTTGTGTTTCTAATCATAACTGGCAGAGCATAAATTGGCAAAAAAAAAGGCTCGATTGCTTTCATTTATGTAATAATTCTTTCCCAAAAAATAACAACTTGTGAGTTTCTGGCACAGGGTTGTGCCACTGCTCGGAAAATAACATTATCTTCCACGGTGTCTTTCCTGGAATATGGTGCATGTCGTCCTTAGCATTGCTAGAATGGCAGTTGTCAGAGATTTCCTTTTAAACTTTCCAGAGTTTACATGTGGCTCTTAATGGAGAGAGGAGCAGGCAGGAAGTTTCTTGCCTGTGCACTGCCCTTGTGAGTCAGGAGAGGTCCCTGTGTTGATTGCCTGTTACATGAAAGGCCTGCATTTGGTGGACAATCAGTGTGGAGGGCAAGGTCTTCACTTGTTACTGGTGCCAGATTAATAGCAAAGCATTTTGTATTCTTATATTTGTAGAACTCAAAAGCAGTTACAGAATTTTAAATGGGGGAAAAAAAACCCCAAGACTTTTGTCTCCATTATCAAGAAATTTTCCTTTTCCTTACTGAAAAGCTGTAAGAATCTATCACCACACATGTTATCTTCTAAAGTAAAAGCAGTCTCTAGGTGTTATGTGTGAACACACATAGCAGGAAAAGTCTTAATCTTTTGTTAGTGGCATAACAGTCATCCCTCAACACAAATGTACTGCAAGGGAGAGGTGGTTTCCTTGGTAATTATGCTTTCTGAGTTGCTTGTATGACAGCTGTTATCCCTTCAGGACTGTTGTTGCCATTTGTACTTCATTGGGTTTTTCAGATGAAGAATTACCTTTTTGGCCATATGCTGTTTTTTAATATCTTTTGGCTATTTGTCATTCAGGATAACTTACCTGTATTAATCATAATAGGAAAGAAACATGGTAAGATTTTGGTGATGCCTTCCAGAGTAGCAATTAAAAATTTGTCAGAACACTTCTAAAATAATTAAAACCTTTCCTGCTAAAATTAGGCTTGTCTGGAAACATGAACCCTTAGGCCTGGTGCTCCAAGCAGCATAAGTAGCTCAGGATTAAGCTATAAAAACTTCTGAATGTCTTGACAATTGAATTTTAGAGAAAGTCTGAGAGTCAGATATCTCTAAGGCTGTACAAACCACAAGATCCTTAGAATGTGTTTGTAGGACAGCATTTATTTGTAGGCAGGCCTTGAGAGCTTCAAATGCTCTTTTTTTTCACTCTCCCCATTAGTACACAGAGAAGATGACAGATATTACTGGGCTTCTGGCAAGTTGCAGTCTGCTGGGATTGATGTGTTAAATATCTTTCCTTTAATAAAATACTTCACTTGGTTAAGTGCTCATGTTAAAGAACTAGGTGGATTTTGAAAATACGCTGTGAGTGAAAGTGTAGGTGAGCTGTGGACTTGTAAGCTGTGAAACTTTGAAGTTAAAAAAAAGGGGGAGGTTTGAGGGTATAGCATGTCGGTCCTTTTCCCCAATTTTCTTGATAAACAGTTAAATTACAGTTTCTATTGGATTATAGTAATTTGCTTCCAGAAGTTTTTGTTTATCATATTTTTTTTTCATCTTCCACAAGAGACTCCTTTAATGTGTCAGTCAGCCTGTAAGATGTCAGACTTCTGCTTAGGGACAGTAGGGAACCACACAGGGAATTGACTTTCAGGAGTGGCTTTTGCTTTATGGATTATCTGAAACTCAACTGGAGGGATTTGTAAGGTGTTGTCTGTGTTTTGTTTTCCTGTTCAGCAGTTACCAAAGATGTTGTTATGTGATTGTAGTGGAATGACAGTTGATGCTTTGTTCTAGATACCTTCATGGAAAAAGACTTTAAAGTGGAGTTACCAAAACCAAAGCCACTGTAGAGAAAGAGAAGTACCACCTTCCTTCAAAGTGGAGGATGTTAGTGCTTCCTAAACAATGATCTGGAGTCCATTTTGGGAACACATCCCTCTCATTTATTGACATGCAGAGAAGTTTATGTATGAATTGAAGACCAAAGATCAGTCTCTTTTCAACACTTCCACCTTTCTTTTCAGCTTGCATTCATTCTATCCTGTTGCTCTTTGTGTTCCACTTGCAGTTCATTTCCTTCTCCTTCTTAGTGTTTACAGCCCTCCTTCTTCTCTGCATGCCCCTGGAGAGTAGGAACAACCCAAGTGTGTAGAAAAGTGAGGGTACTTTCTGAGCCCCTTCTCTTTAATAAAAGAATCTGTTCATGTCATTCTTCTTTTTTTTTTTTTCTGATATCTTCAGGGAGTGTCTGGAGAACTAACCATGCTTTATATTGCTTCATCTGTTTCCATTGATGAAAATATGCCCTGGTTACAGATTCAAATTTTCTAATCTTTGAGTGGCAAATAGTCTTTCTAATTGTAGGCTTTTTTCTAGACAAGTTTTTTTTTTTTTTTAAAGAAATATTTTTCCAGGTCCTCGTACTTCCCTTATTTCTTTCCCACCCCTTTCTCCTCATGCACACAAATGTAACCTGAAGTCATAGCAATATTCATAGTGTGTAGCAGTGAGTGTATGAAAGCCCACCACCTTAGCATGGACTTCAATTGTCCACTTAATTTTATAATGTCAAACTTAATCACATTTTGTGAAAATGAAGTCAGTGTATTTTTACATTTTTAATTATTTCTAAAGGCTGTGGTTTGTGTTCATCTTTTAAATTTACAGCACAGGAGTGTTATTTAAGTCTGTGTAGTTAATGCTGGACTGAAATCTGAGTTTGATATTTTAATTGATAGTGGTGTTGAGGTTGTTCTCCTTATGCCCATCTTTAATAAACCATGTAGATATTTTTAGTCTGTATCAGTCTGCATCTTGGGTTTGAATTCTTTAAGTACTAGAACACAGGATAGCTACAAATCAGCCTTTTTCCTCACTGGAGGCATCCTGGTGCTTTGCTGTGCAACCTGTACTTGGTTTGGAGGATGTGTTAAGGGTGAAATAGTGTTTGTGTAACCAAATGCAGTTTTGAAAGCTGAGATACAGAACCACCTTCTGAAAAACCCAGTGCAATCTGGTTGGTTGTATAGTGCTGAATAAAGTGTTTGTCCTTGTTTAGAATGCTGGTTGGAAATAGTCTTGTGTACCTACACTTTGTGTTTTCTCATATTGCACTAATGTTCTGTGCTCAAGGCAGATCCAGTGGTGTAGGCTGAGCATGAGAAGTAAATGTACTCTACAAGCTGATTTCAAATCTCCAGTTTTAGATGGGGATTGTTGATGGTTTTGAAGATGTCAGGCTCTAATGCTCCTTTTCACATACAGAGGAAAAAATGTGAGGAGTAAATGGATTCAAAAAGTGCATCAGGCATTATGTGAAATAGAAGTGGCAATGTCTTCTGTGCTGGGACGTTTGGTTCATCTAAGAAATTTGAGTAATATAAGGGAACTGTGGGAGAGAAGTGAAATGACTCAAAGAAGAAATGTTAAGTCAAAACCAAAATGTCGGGGAAGAGGCTTTTGCTCAGGAAAAAAAGAAAAGAAATAAAGCACTGAACTTCAAGTTTTATTTGGATAGTTTTGCTTTATTGAAATAAAATGAAATATTTCTTATATGTACCTGTATCTTTCTCAAAGTCAGGAGTACAGATTCTTAAAATTCCAGCTCTTAAATTATTGATGTTACTAATAATAGTGTTCAAGTTCTGTGTTTTTCAACCTGAATAAGCAAAACTACTCTCAGCAAAAATAAGAAGTATTAAGGGTGTCTAAGGTTCATTTCTTACTACTTTTTTATTGTGAGGGTGCTTGAATACTGGCAGAGGTTTTCCAGAGAGGTTTTGGAGTCTCCAAGCTTGGAGATACTGAAAAGATGCTTGGACATGGTCCTGGCAACCAGCTCTAGGTGTCCCTGCTTGAGCAGGGGGTGGACCAGGTGACCTCTGGAGGTCCTTGCCAACCTCAATCATTCCATGATTCTCCAGAGGTTTTCTCTGTGTGCACGGGGGAAAAATTCTGTACCTTTCATTCCTTTCAAATAGCAGCTATTTGGCAGGTACTCTAATGTGTGTAAGTATGAACTAATGTGCCTGGAACATTAATGTTTTTATAGGGCAGAGTCTTATAGGTGCCTAATTGAGATTAAGTATTTACCTATGTGCTTTAAGTGTCTTAATTTCTTTTTTATCCTGGACCATTACCAAGTATTCAATAGTGTCTATGACAGAATATTTCTATCTACTCACTTCACCACAGTTCTTAAAAATATTATTACTTCACTATTTTTAAATGACCATCAGAGTGTGAATCCTAGTGTGTGTGTGTGCTGTGCAATATGAAAATTGTTCTGCCCTCAGCAGAATGGAGTGAGTTGTCAGTGGGAACCTTACTGTTGTGCAGAGAACTGGTGGTGGAGAGGAACTGATGTGCTACAGGAGATCAGTGCTCATGGTTAGGATGCCTGAGGTCCTTGTTCATGGTTGGATGCAGTGATGATGTAGAGAGCATAATTTTCAGGGTAAATGCCATATAAAGATTACCCTTAAGTAATCCCCTGGTTAAGCAGTGAGGGAAGAGGTTATTAAAAAAAAAAAAAAAGATAAAACACATTTTCTGCTTTTAACTATCAAGTAGTCTTTGCAGTGAAATATCCCCAAGCTGGGGTGAACCTGTGTGAGAAACAAGGTGGTTTCACTTGTGGAGATGTATACTGGCAATCAAAGGAAAATAAAAGTGAAATTGTTATTTGAATATCAGTCTGATGGTTCCTTAATGGCCTGGACGCCTGAAGAAAGCATCCCAACATCACTCTGTTGCTCAAAATTAATTAAATTAGTGGTAACACCAGTCAAAAATAAATCTGATCTTGTGTGTTATTTGGTATATTTATATTTGCGAATCTAGCACGCAGCTGTTGGAGCGCTGTTCCATTTTCAGACTGGAGCAGATGCCGTGCTCCGTGACCCTGTGCGAGTGGGACCTGTGTGTGCTCGGTGGGAGCTGTGCCGAGCGGGGGCCGGCAGCAGCAGTTCGGCAGCCGGGCGCTGGAGGGCTCCGCAGACTGACGGCTGCGGGAGGGATTTTAAGGAAATTGCTGCATTGTACCTGCGCAGGGTTTAATGCTTGCCGGGCCATTTGGCTATTTGCCATAATTGGCTTTCCATTCCCTTGATTGGAATCATAGATAAAAATTTGCTAATCCACTTTCTTTGCTGAAAGTATTAGAAAAGTAATCCATCTTTTAAAAATGCTCGAACAAAATCGTGTGGTATAAAGAGTACTTTATGGAATAATGAGATTAATGAGAATTGTAAGGCATATGCAATTTAAAACGTTTTTCTATGGGTTTAAGGGGAAAAATGCAATCTGGGCACTATAAAGCCATAAGTACTTCCTTTTTTTAGGCACTGCCTTTTAAATGTGCATTACATGTTATGCTTTTGTCTACATGATAAAATGTGAGCATATATTTAGGAAGAAGGATCTGCTATTTGTTTGTAATCTAAAAAATGTTTGAAAATACCTGATTCAAACTTCTTGGCTGTGTTTTTTCCTCCCTCTCCCGTCTTCTGCCCACAGGGCATCAGAGCACGGATTTTGGAAACCCTTGTCATGCTCATTCTTCTTGCACTGCTTATCCTTGGAATCGTATGGGTGGCTTCAGCACTCATAGACAATGATGCTGCCAGTATGGAGTCTTTATATGGTATGGAATGCAAAAGAGCCCTCACACCAGTTTCATTGTAAATACAGAAATGCATGTTTCCAGTTAAATGCATTTCTAGTACATGCTATGTGAGTATTGCACAGGTTATGAAGAAGGTGTATTAATTCAGTCAGCACCATTTTTTATGTTAAATTCTGTGACATAAGTAGCCTGTTTGTAATAAGCTAAAGCTGTGCTCAATGTTTTCTTTACAGACCTCTGGGAATTCTACCTCCCGTATTTATATTCCTGTATATCGCTGATGGGATGCTTGTTACTTCTGTGTAAGTATTTTCCTCATTATTCCAAAAGATGAGTGATTTTATGGTGGTTTTTTTTTTTTTTTTTTTGTATATTGTGTTTAATTTATTTTTATGGTTAAAGGAAACGTTTTGATTGTGAAAGTTGAGTGGGATTTTTTTTTCTGATTAAATTTAAATTTAGATGTGAATTTGTTAGGTTTGGGTTCTGAAGTTTAAATAAATGGTGCCTTACATTCTCAGTTTTTGAGAAACTTTACACCTCACCCCAAACAGTTTCAACTTCTAACTTGTTAAAGCAGGTAGTTGAAAAATAGTTGAATTTCTCCATTCTGCAAAGAAAAGCACGATTTTTAAATGGTATGTCTGCAGGAAGTCGGTAGTATGGTGAGAAAATTATTTTGGAACATTTTGTCCTATATTCAGTAAACTACCATTCTTCCTTTTGTAATTGAAAATGTTGCTGTATAGGCAGGAGTTGGAAGACAGTGCAGTCAGCTTTCATAATCACACAGCTGGTCTCTGGCCAGCCTGCAGGTCAGTTACACAATTGCATTGAACAAATGCAGTAAAAAACCAACCTTGCACTGACTGGTCCTAACCAGAGTTCAGTCATCCATGTTTAGGGGAATAAGAAACAGGATGGAAGGCTCCAAATCCCACTTGTAAACTCAGCCCCCTCCTTGAATAATTTGTAGAAAATTGCTGAAAGGGACAGAATGTCTCCCTTTCTAGACTATTATGGTTTCATCTCTTCTCCAAGCTTCACAGGTTCAAAGTTTGCATGGGGCTGTCACTGTGGAGAAAGAGTGGGGAATGATAATTTGTAATGTCCTTTAAACAGATCTGTCTATGAAAGAGACCTCGGTGAGTCTCCTTAGGTTCTTTGTATGTGCAGATTCTGAAATCCACGTTGGAGGAAGGTGGGAGAATTAAACCATGTGCTTCTCGAAGTCTTGTGCAGGCTGTTCCAGAGTGGGATTGACAGAGGTGCTGAACACTTTAATGGGAAGTTGGTTTACAAAACTTCAAATCTGCCCTGCAGTTTGCTTCAGCAGAGCTGAAAAAGCAGCCTCTGTTCTGGGGCTGTTGTAAACCAGGTCACCAAAATTATTGTGACTAAATGCCAGGTTTTGGAAGTGTGTAACTTAAGCAAATCACTGAGGTGAAGGCCCTCCCAGCTGTTAGATCTGTGTAGCTGAAAGGGCAGTATAGAGCAATGGGGCAGCTGCTGGGGTAGAGCTTCTTTAGATCTTCAGCTGGTTTAATTACTGAAGCAGTGTTTGAGTAAAGCCTATTGCAGTGGTGATTTGGAGCATCACTTCCTTTTTCTTTTCTCCTTTTCCTGCAGGATATTTCTGCAGTAAAGGCAGACTAGTTTAAGTTAGATTTTTGAATACACTTGTATTTTTCCTGTAGTACGTGGTAGCTACAGTGAAACACTAGTTAATAAAAATAAATGCCATCCTCGCAATAAAATTATGTCTCCTTTTTTGGCAACAATGTTTTATTATAATGGAAACTATAAATATTCATCCTCATCCATACAGTTATGAATTCCTTAATCTCCTACACATTTCAGTATTTGAAGGCTGTTTTCCCTAAACTGTTGTTTTCTACTAATAATTTTTGATTATCACGGTTGAGCCTTTGTACCAAGAAGCACACATGCAGCATTCCTGAAAACCATCACAGGCTAGGATCAGAAAGGGCCTGTTATTTCATAGAAAATAACCTGAAGTCTGGTAGCTGAGCCTACTATCAATGGAAGTTGAAGGATAACTTCCAGAGCAAAGCAGCTTCAGGATCTCTTGGCCTTGCAGCAACACTTGTGCTAAAAGATGAAACATGCCCGAGATGTTCTCCAGTGCTGTGGCCAGCCAGTGTTGTTCCATCCAGGATATTGCAGTTGGCAGGTGTCTGTGCACTTTGTCTCATGAAAATGGTCCCTGTGCTGCCTGAACTCCAGAACTGCACTGAGAATCGTTTGGGAAGGTGTTAACTGGCCCAGGGCAAATCATGCCAGGAATAGTTCTGACAGTTTACTGGTGTAGGCAATCCAATCTTAAAGCCCAGGAATGTATCCTGGCACTGCTGAGTTTACTAGTGAAGACATAGCCTCTGGTGCCACATGCTTTGAATAAATAATTAATTAGTTGAGCAAGTTTAAGATCTCTGATTATATGGTGTTCCTTGTTGACAAAAAAAAATCACAGTTAAGCTCTTGGAAGGGAGAGATGCTTGTCTTGTTCAAAATTTGTGCGATTGCAATGTGCTTAAAAGTTCATATTGGAGCTTTAAGCTCTTGCAGTTCTTTTCAGAACCAAAAAATGCTTATAGGTAGACTAGCACACTGAGCATCCAAATAAAAAACTGGTCTTTGGCTTACAAATGACTGTTTTGCATGCTCTTCCTTCCCCTGCAGTGTGCACGCCGGTGGGGCTCTCACGGATGTTTACAGTAATGGGTCAGTTGCTGGTGAAGCCGACAGTAAGTGCTACACAATTCTGTCCTCCTGTGCTGCCTGTGCAAAGGTGGAATGGTATTTGGGTACTTTCTTCTAGAATGCTTACACTTCTAGAGAACTCTTCAGTTCATCAGAGTTTCTATAACCATTATTTGTGTACTTGTTCCACGTTTTTCATATAGCACAAAAGCCTAGTTTTTTCCAAAGTTTTTTTTATAATATTACAGACTTCCTCTGATTTTTCAATTTATGTCGATGCTACTAGTATTATTTATTGGCAGTATTTCCTGCTGTGTTCTACCAGTGCCTGAAAAGTGTGGGCATATTCTGAGTTCAGGAGCAAAGAATACAAGAGCAAACAAAGTCTGGATAACAAGAAGGTTACCTGGGGGTACACATAGATGGGTGAAGTGTGGGGTACACATAGATGGGTGAAGTGTGGTTAGTTGTCATCTTTAAGAGCTTGTTATATGCAGATGCTCTTTGGTTCATGTTCTGAATGCTGTGAGGGAAGGGAGAAGTTTGTACCATGTACAAGTGCTCTAGTGACTTGGGTGTCACATGTCCTAGTTTATATTTACTGAAATTTGGTGCACTTAGATCTTGCATTTCTTTTCATTAGTCATTTCAACCCTGGAAATACAAAGAAAATACATACTACTTTTTTATCTGTCAGCTTTAGTCTCAAAGCATCTGATAGCTGAGGTAGACAGACTTCATTTATTTGATTTTAGCTTCTAATAGCAATTTATATTTGTATGAAATACTGGCTTATGTGAAAAGGTGCTTTTTAATATAATTTTTCAAAATCTGTAGTTATTTTTGTTTAAATTGAGTGTGAAAGTTGATATGATTTGAATGTAGGTCAGACATACTGTTCTGTCTCTTCAGATTGAAACTGAACATAAAAGTCTTAGCTTGAAATAAAACCTTAGCAGTAACTTTGCTTACAGTAAAGATACAGCTGTGTAACAGAATGGAATAATCTTCTGTGAAGTTCTTATTTGTTTCAGTATAGTAAAGTTGTTGACTGTATATTTAAAGTACAGCTTACTGGAGCAAAGTGAACCTGATTATGTAAGTGCAGTCAGGAAAACAAGTGTCTCTGATACTCAGTTCATGTTTCTGTTTCCAAATACAGATCCTGGAAGACCTAGATGAGCAGATGTATATCATCACTTTAGAGGAAGAAGCAATTCAGAGGAAGCTTAATGGTATGTGTATTATCCCTGTAATGATAGTGCTTCAGATACAGTATTTAGAGTGGAATGGTTTTGGTTGGGAGTACTGGTCTCACTGTTGTGCAGCCTCCTCTCTCAAAACAGAAAATTTCAACATCTTAGCCTGTGACAAATGTTAAAGGTGTACATTTCCTCACTGGGTTTTTCAAGACTGGCTCTTGTGTATGTGTGTGGTTTGTTTTGGTTTTGTTTTTAAATTGTTCATCAGGTCTCTAATGTGGGAATGTTCTGAGCCTGAGAGAGCCTTTGAGTAGTTGTCCAGACCCACCACCCTTACTGCAAAATAGCTTGGATTGGTAAATGACTCTATTTCAGCCTTGTTTGAAGGACAATGAACAATTAGCAAGAGGCTTGACTTCCTGCAATACGAGTTTTGTTTTTAATTTGGAGGATTTTTTGTGTTTCAGTTGATTGTTATTTAAAATCTTAGGTAGTAATCCGTTAAAAATCAGAGCACTCCTTTATATTCTGGGAGTTATTTGGTGAATTAAATAATTTAAAAAATTCTATTAGTAAGTAATGAAAATTAATAATTACAAAAATATTTTTAGACTTACACTATTTAATCTTACAATTTTGCGTTTCTTGATAAGGTGTTTCTGTTATAAGTATTTAAAAACAGTATGAAGCTTTGCCTTAGAATAGAAAGGAGTGTTGCAACATGGCAGGCACCAATTATGGAAAATGTATTGGTTCTATAAACCTGGAAAGCATGTTGTACAAATCTCCTGGCTTGCTTTTATCTGCATGGATAAGCCATCCACCCACAATTTATACAATTACTGCAGTTTCGAAAACCAAGGAGTATTCATGTCATGACACATCCATTGTTGTGCTGTCTTATGACTTATTTTAGTGTTAATTTTTTTAATTTCCTGCTTTTTTTCTCCTGCTTTTCAGTCTTCTGTCATATATCTTGATCTTTCCTTCTTTGGGGTCTCATTAAGTCTCCTTTTGAAGTTGCTAGGTCAGGGGGAAGTACCTTTGATAGCAGAGATCATGGTGGTCATCTTTATTCCAGTGTTTAGAATTTGTGGAGGAGTAGTGACTAATCTGTGGAGGAGTAGTGACTTTTTTGTGCTGAAATCAGCCATCATTTCAGTTTAAAAGTAACATTCACCTTCTCAGTGTTGAAGGCTCAGGTGTTTATAGTGACACACGTCTGTATGTGCATTCACACACAGGCACACAAAAAGGTGCATGCAGCGAGTGTCTTTGAAGCTGTGATGGGGTAATTATAATCATTCTGTGTGTTTGATGTTATCTGGGAACTGTAAAATATTTGTTACTGAATATTTTATGTTGTCATGGTGATTCTGCTTGTGTACAACACAGAGAAGTGACCCGATAGTTATTCAGGAATCTATTGGAGGAAGTGCAGAGAGGGGTCTGCTACTCAGATGGGGAATGTGATTATTTAGGTGCTGCTTGGCTGCTCTTTTCTTGCAGAAATCTCTCAACAGTTGCTTATGTTACAGTTTAATATCTCTTGTGGGGTGGACCTAGGCTGTTTGTAAGTGTCTACTAACTGGATATGGATTTAGGATGTGTGCAGGGGGCTCCCCTAACCCCCAGCCAAGAGACTGGATTCTCTTTCAGCACGTGGCTTGATATGAAAAGTGGAACTGCAGCCCACCCATATTCCATGGAGCACTCACCAGCCTGCTCTTTTGAGCAGTGAAAGACATGGGGCTTAAATGTCCTGAGACAGGAGAGGAACTGAATTCCCTCTGTTTCCAATGCTGAGGGAATGGCATTGACACCCCTATCTAAAGGAATGCTTGAAAACCCCTAGTATTGCGTACAGAGAAAATTAATGGACTTAAGCTGAAAAGTAAATGAAAATCTAAACTTGCATATAACGTGTAGTTGGGGCAAGATGTTATATGTGCAAGAAGATAGTTTGCAGGATTTTTGTGAGTAGTTAACTAAATTTGAGCATGGTTCTCTATATTGCAAGCATGGAAAGCATCATCTTCTCTTCCAGAAGTCTTTCTAATACATACAAATTATGCCAGAAAAATAGACATCGTTATTGCCAGAACTATGAAGGGTCATGCTTACCATGTTTATTACATTTTAAAAAAATGTCTATAAGTGGGGGTGGTGCTAATTACATCAGTAAATGTCATGCTGTGGAGTTAGAGGCCATAATCTGTGTTTCAGCACACAGACTGTGTCTCTTTGTTGCTGTATCACAGCAGATACATTCACCTACACACTTCCTCTGCCATGGCCATTGCAACTCTTCCACAGTGTTGGTGGTGGAAATGCACGTACTTAAGTAACCCTGCTGGGTGGGTTTGCAGGAAGGTGCTCTGAAATACATACTTCATTTATATATATAACTAAAGAGTTATATTTTTATTAAAATGAAGAGGACCAGAGCAGAGGCTTAAGTGATACTTGATAATTGTAAAGCTTTTCATATTTGAAAATAAATATATCTGTGAAACTGTAGATCTTCTTTGTGGGAACTAATTTTCTTCCTCCTCAGGTGTCTGCAGTGTCTAACTGAAAATCGGAGGAGGAGGGAGGGGAAAGTTTGATTGTGTTATCTACCCTAGTATTTTTATCTATTGAAGAGATACTGGGCTTTGGGAAAATGTTTGTTTCCAGTGTATTATATTTCAGTACCCACATCACTCCTACAGTCGAAGAATAAAGCTGGGACTTTTTTTATATTAAATGAAAAAAGTTGCCTTCAGCTATTAGTTTTCCTGAATCCAAAGAGACGGGTGGGGTAGGATCAAAAATACTTACTTGATCAAAGTTATTGGCTCTGAAGGTATCCTTACCTATGTAAGAAAGATGAAAGGTGTTGTTTTTATTGCACACTAGTAACAGTGTAATTTTGAACTAATTGGTGGTGAACTGCCAATCACCTTGGGGGAATGCAAATAGATACTCTTACAATTTCCTTTGAGGTACTGAAATCTTATGTCGGGGCTGGAAGAAAAACAGAATAATACCGTTAAATTGACCTTAAATGAGCTGCTTTGTGGCTTTCTTGGAGAATCCCTTCTAACTTTTCATTGCTAGTCCAAACAAGTCTCGTCTACCAATTTGATTTATTGGCTAGACAGCGCTGACATTGAACTTTGTGCATGTTTGAAATAAAGCTAATGTTAGAGAGCTTTTAAGAATTTAGCTGCATCCTTTTCAAATACTCTTTTGACTGATCTGAAACTTTGCCTCTCTCCTAAAATATCCTTTTGTATAGCAACCTGTTGTTTGCAACTATTTTTAAGGAGGAACTACAGCAGCACTTAGATATGATTCAGAATTTCTACTGACCTGTCTCATAGGGACCTACTGTGATGACGCTGATTTGTTGGATAGACTCCCAAGAAATCAGTGTTTTGAGCTCTGGATTTTTATATTGAGGGAAGAAAACAACATATATATGTTGAATTGAGCTTTTCCTCAGAGACCCCTAAATCAGTTACAGAGAAGAAAATGTCAGATGCTGACTTGAGTTTTCCTTCTTGTTCAACTGCTTCCATGAAAGTTCTTTTCCCACTGAGCTCTATAGCTATCCTTTTTCCCACCTCGCAGTAATTAGTCATTCCATAAAACAGATGTTTTAGGCTTTTTTGGGGGGGAATGCATCATCACAAAAGCTTATTTTTAAAGTGATAATTAGCTTGGGATTTTTTTTAAAGTATTTTTCTGAGAACCTGTGTATTATGATTAATTTTTTAAAAAACACCTAGAAATTAAACTGACATTTGTATTTCAGGCACTTCAAGTGATAAGATGTTGTAATGGAACAGTCTCTATAGGTCTTACTGGATAGTCCTGAGATTAGAGATATTTATGTATTTTGAAGCCCTGTAAATATTACCTCATACTTCTTATGTCACTGATATCCAAGATAAATGTTTAGACATAGCACAGAAGTTCTGTGTAATATGCAAAAATGTGTGTGAAAGAAACATTCAATTAATTCAATTAAACATTTAAAATTTTAAACATTGGATGTTTCATTGATGATTTGACTGCATTGAACAAATCAGCATTTAGTAGTCTGCAATAAAAGGAGTCACCTTTATTCTTTTATTGATATTACTGAATGGATGAGCAGACAACAGAAAATAAGGAAATAATGAGACTGGACTACAAAGTACTGTTGCTGTGCCAGCAGCCTAAGTGCTGTTTAGATTTTGTAGGCAAGTGGTCAAGATATGAGAAAAAAGCCTGGGCAAGAATATTAATCTCATATGAATGTATTAGAGAGTGTTTAAAAAAGGTATGTGGAGCATGGTGCTCTTACAGGTTAGCTCACAGTTGAAGGTGGAGCTGAGGGAAGGGAATGGCCAACAGGTGAAGGGTGTGGGTGTAAGTCAGCAAAACAGTAACAGAGAGGACTTTGGGTTTAAGACCTTGAACTGTCACTGCCATGGTCTGTTATTGCAGAGTGAAATTGGCCTGGAACAGACAGGGAAAATATGAGCCTTTAACTTATTTTCAGGTGAGATTGCCCCACTTTTCTTCATTTTATTTCTGAACAAAGGTGAGTGGAGAGTGTTTTTAACTTATCCTAGGCAGAATATTTCCAGGTTGTGATTGCAGAGACTGAAAGCTAAAGCAGAAATAATGGGATGGGAGCTGAAACAGCAGATCTCTAGCCAGCGTTGCAGAGCTGTGTCAGTGCCTGAACATTGTGTAGGGTTTGTAGAGGCATCAAGGAGGGAAACCACAGTATGCTTGCACTGGGAAAGAGGAGTGGTTGGAAGACAATGAAAGGTTGAAGAGAAAAAGGATGGAGAGAGAAAATGGGCTGGGTTTCCTCAAGGCTGTGTAGGGATAGGAAGAAAAGTTGCTGAGCAACTTTTAGGCAGGAAATTAATAGGAAGAAAGGAATTAATATTATGGTTGTCACGGTTCAGCTGGTGTAGAGGAGAAAGTATGAATTGCACAACAGTGACACGTGTATGTTGTAAACTGGAAAGGAAAGTGGAAGAGGATGGTCTCGTGGGTGGTTGTGGGAATATCTGATTGTGGCATGGAGGGACGGAGCAGGCAAACTGGTATGAGCAGAAGATTCATCAGCAAGCAGGTCAGCAGTATGAAAACTGAGCTTGCTGAGGAAAGGGAGAGAGGGAGGGAGGGGCAGAAGCTGAATCTGGAGCTCTGGCCAGTTTGGAGGCAAAGGTCCACTTTGCCTTTGAGTTGCTAAATAATAATGCGCCTGAAGGGCATCCAGGGATTCTTTACATCTTGGTGCAAGAGTCTTACAGGGATACAAGAACGAGGCATTTGGGACATCCCTGTCTGTCACACTATGGTCATTGGAGTTGTGTTAAGGCATCAGCAGAACAGGCTGGGATCACAGGAGATGACACTGAAACCTCTGTGCTGAGCTCCTCTGGTTGGATGCTTCGTTTTTGAAAAGTATTTGAAGAGTCTCAAAGAAACACCTGCAGTTTAAAGTGACAAGTGCTAATGGGATGCTTCCTAAATCTGAATTGTCGCTGTGTGCCTTACAATACTGTAATCAGTCACATCTAAAAGAAAATCATGTCTTTTGTTTTAAAAGGTGTGTCTTCCACAGTGGAATACCAGATGGTAGAATTGGAACGTGAGCTTGAAAAAGTGAAAAGCAAGAAAACAAATCTAGGTAATGAACTTTCTAGTGTTTCATGTAGGTTGTAGTTTACTAAACGACCTTAAAGGTGCTGTGTTTAGTTTGGAACAGGAGCTTGATTGATTCCAGTTTGTGCTTAACCAACCTTGTGCATTTGCAAATACATTACATGGAGTCATTGCACCCCTCCAACAAAAAAATTTAAGTAGGGAGTTGGATTTGGATCTTATTTTTAACATTATTTTAGAGAAATTGTAGCACTTGACTTCTTTGCATGGAGCTTTTCATGTATGGTATGCTTATAAATGTTTGGGCAATACTTTCCTTTTTGTGTTTGAATTATTTCTGTAAAAGTCAAATTGTGGTTCTTTTGGTTTTGTTTTTTTTTTTTTTTTTG
>VWZW01003558.1:431051-777091 GCA_013397115.1 Edolisoma coerulescens | reverse complement strand
CCCCCCCCCCCCCCCAAAAAAAAAAAAAAAAGAGTATTTTAACTGCTTGCCTGGGGCAGGATGTGAGACTTGAATTAGAACTCACGATAGAGAATTGTGCAATAAGAACAAATGGCTGGAAACAGATAAATCAGTAGTAGTATAGTCCTAAAAATGTAATTAGACATAGGAGTAGTTTAGAGAAGTGATCTGGACATCACCAATGCCATTAAGATCAGCAATGGATGATTAAAAATATATAATTTAAAAGAAATATTTTAGGTAATTATTTAGGTCTTTGTAGGCGACAGGGTAAATTCTTGCAAGTCTTTCTTGGTTCTTAACATCTGAGTCTGTGATTTAAGCAATGGGAAGTTAGGATTCTCTGGCTTCTATGCTTGTCCACTGTAGTGGGCTTTTCTCACTTAAACAGCACTGAGGGAATTTCCCAGAAGCAATTCTTACAGGAGTTAGAACTTCAGTTCTGGTCTTCAGCAAATGTGAAGTCCACAATCCCAAAGTAGAATTTGGATTGTCTGTGTTCTTTTGAATACCTGTGTGCATGAAACAAGGGGAAGTCTTAGTTTTTCCTTATTCTGTAATGTTTTGCAGGATTAGATAAACTTCATCTATCAAACAATCCAAGAGACTCGGAGACAAAGCCTTCTGCAAATGGCCATCAGAAAACACTGTGATAACAATCACCTGCAGTCAGCAGAGCTGAAAACATCAACCTCATGGCATTCCTGTCATCTCATCAGCATTTTTGTATTGCTTTTAGTTATTAGTTTGGGTCGAGCCTTGTCTCATTTCGATGCTGTGTGCTTCTGAGGAAGTTATGTGTGTCAGATTCTTCTCTTTCCAGTGAACTTTTGGTCTGCTTGTTTATTTCCCAGTAAGTTAATGCAGGAGGTGCCTTGAAGACTGGAAGCTGAAGAGAATAATGCATTCCTTTTTATTTGTTGAAAGTCTCACATCTTTATTTTTAAACTTGCTACCATTTGAATGCACTGTACCTCCTGTGTTATACAAACACAGCTATAAAAAATAACTTTGGGACATGATTAAAAAAAAAAAAAGAAGAAGAAAACATACACTTGAAGGCCAATGTGACCCTTACTGGAAATGTAAAGTACCTGGAGTAGGTATCCTTGACAGAAGATAAACAGTTCTACTGAGAGTGAGTTAAAAATGACAGTAGAGATCACAGTTCCCTGGGTGCTGGATGCAGTAGGCTGTGTCACAGAGCTGTCTCGGAAGGCAGCGTTTTCAGCTCTCTGTCCTTAGCTCTAAATGCCAGGTTGCTTTACTGGTGGTCAAACAATGTCTTATGGAAGTCCAAGATGAAGATTAACTTCAGTGTTAAATCTGAGCCTAGTATGCTTTGTAAAAAGCTGTGTAGACCCCGTGTCACAGCTCTCACAGTTCTGTGAGCTGTTGTGCCATGGAGGTCCCTTACCCTACCCAGTGATGAACTACTGTGTGTAAGCAGTACCTGGAATCCATGCAAGGAGCACAGGCCTAGGAGGCTGCAAGTTGCAGTTTTCTACAATCTTTAATTTGAAGTAAATTTCTCTGAATTTATACTTCAGTTACCAGGATTTCTGTTCAGTGGCATAATGCAGTTATCTGTCACTAGCCTGTTTTTTAACATAGACATGAACATGTATATAGGCCTATATGTGTAGATATCATAAATTAAATTCTAAGGTTATAGAGATGATGTAGGTGGTTTGGTAAGTAAAACTTGTGTGTTCAGTCTTGGTAGTTTGAATTTCTGCAGTGTAGCAGTTTAACTGCTCAGAGGCCTTAGATTCAGGATGGCATCAGTGGGTGGTAATGTCCTTTCTTGTAGCATTTCCTGCAGCCTTAGGAGTCCTTTCAGCAGTTTATAGTAAAGAAAAATACCAAGGAAGTATTCAAAATCTGGTTGCACTTTTGTTCTGCTTGGCCACGAGTAATCTTCAAACAGACTGGGATGGGGACACCTTCAGTGAGTGCCCATCATGTAGGGAGCCAGAAAATGTTCCTGTTTATTTCCCATTTGTGTAAAACAAGTCTGCCTGTCTGTAGTTTGAGGTCTTACATTAGTTGGTGACAACGTGCTCTCCCATGGGGTTCCAAAATAAGGTAAACCTTGTGTCAGAAACTCTTTGGCTGTTCTCCTGAGATGACTCCTCTGGGCTGTAGACCTTACTGCTGTGTGTGTGAATGTCTGCTTGGTTCTTTTTCCCCTAAAGTGCTTCAAAAATCAAGCTCCAGTGCACATGAGGATTCATCTTTTTTGCAGCTGCCTTTTCTGACTTGAACTGGGGCATAATGTAAATATTTCTGTAGTAAATATGATGCTAGAGAGTTACTTTTTTTGTGTGTGTGTGTGTGTGATTAGTATAAACTCAAGGTTTATTGAACTGACTATTGATGTGTTGTATCAAGTCTTGGAAGAAAAAGTAAAATTGCTTGATTTCACTAAGATTTACAGGCATCTTTTCTCTTGTTTAATGCTGACACTTTAGTGAGAAATCTTTATCTGAGTCAAAGTTTTGCAACCAATAACAGCGAGCTATAATTAGAAGTTGTTCTAAAATGAGCTTATATTTAAAATGTTGGGAGGTATATGATTAGGGGCATCATTCAGGTATTCTCAGAGCTTGTACCCTTATGTATTGGCATCATAGTTAAAAACCGGTGAAATGTGTCCGCTTTTTCATGCAAGTCATTGGATGACCAAAATTGTCCTCATGTCTTAATGGGGTTGGTAAATTGTGGTGTGTGAGGCCAGTTAGCTTTATAGAAATATTTCTATTACAATGCTAAGACAGTTAATACACTCTGAAGAAATTAATGTTAGGAATAAACCCAGGAGTGTGAAGCAGCATAGGTCTTGCTGTTCGTGCCTTTGGAGAGGTATTTGTCCTGGCATCCGTGACCCAAGAACACAGAAAAAGGTGGATTGTAATGTATGTGTGGCTTCTGCAAGGGGGTTGGGCAATTACTTTTAACTGAGCAGGGGCAGTTCCTGCCGAGAAATACCCAAGCTTCAGGCAAGACTTTAAAACTCTTTTTCAAAACAAATGTTACAGCCTCGACTGTCCTCACCCCTTCTGCTGGATTCTGCAGGCAGATGGATGGGTTATGGCTGCATTAGGGAAGACTTTACACTGGACTCTGTGGGATGGTTGAGGTGCTGTGTGGTTTCCAAGGTGGGTGAGAAATTCAGAACTACCCTGTGCAACTACTGACAGTGTTTTGTTTTAAAATCAACTGCTGGTATTGTGACACTGTCCACATTAAAATATGCCTTTGGCCTTGAAAATGACATGCTTATGCAAAGCTTTGTTACTGCATGCAAGATACAGGTCACTGTATACTTTTCACAGAAGCATATGGTCACTTAAGTACAAGCAACTGGTAATTCATTAATGGATATTGACAATACATTCCTAGTATTTTGACTCATGTAGAGTCAGGTGGTCTATACCTTCAAGGTATATACAGCTGATCTTAGTAACATTAACATCTGCCTCACTTCTTATGAGGCAAAAAGCACATCAATGCTTCCATCTTCAACTAGATACCACACAAGACCAAAAAATAGATGTAAACTGAGTGTTTTAAGTTAGCCGTTTTTTGGCTTTTTTCCGTGTTGGTAGCGCAATGTTAAATGCAATGGTGGAACTGTAATATTTGTGGGGTTTCTAAGCATAAAGCACACATGCTTATCACTTTAAGCTAAAAAATAATAGTGTTGGTTACTGTACAAGTAATGGTTTTGCATTCATAGGAAGCTTTGTTTACTGTCTGTAATGTGATGTTTATCTTTGGCCATGTTCCTCTGATACCTTTGTCCCTGTTGACTGTTTTAGTATCATAGAAATTAAAAGATTTGACAAGTTGTTTTCCTTGTCTGGTTCCCAAGTACTACCTGGAGCACCAGTGGAGAGGAGCTTCTGCAGCAGGTGCTTGGCAGGATGGACGTGGGAGCAGATCCTGGGGGACACGTCCTCCCCCGTGTCACCAGGAGTGGCACATCGTCCCCCGTGTCACCAGGAGTGACGAGTGCCAAGGGGATGCAGCCCCTGTCCATCCCACCAAGTCTCTGCCACTCACCCGTGGGTCTGTGCAGCAGCTGATGCTACTTGAGGTGCTCACATGTGCCCTGTGCTATGTAGTGAAGATGTGATGGCCCTTTTCTCAAAGAATTTACGGTCTAAATTAGAAAGGAATAAGGTAGAAACAGAAAGCATTTGGCCTCTTCCTGCATGTGGCTTTCCTTGAGTTCTTGAAGCATGCTCTAGGTTATTTTGCTTCTCTTCTTCCTCTTCCAGAAGTTGGGTGGTGGTATATGTACAGCAGCTGAGCCTTACCCTTAGTGGACTAGCATCTAAAATACAAGAAAACATGCTAAATCCTGTTTAACATATTCTCTGATCTTGAAAATAGCATTTTTTTTAATCAGGGTGAAATAGTCTAAACAGAGACAGGACACTAAGGCCACATAAAAAAACCTCTTCAAGAAGAAATGCGCTTAGTTTTGTTCAAAAAAGTGTTGTTGTGAACTGTGAAGCTTTAATTACTTTAATGAAATAAGATTCCCTACCTCCTAGTATTAGGATTTTTGTTGTTATTTTACTGCTGAGTTGAGACAATATTGCCTACACTGACTTCCCTCCCCAACCCATGAATAGTGAATTTGCTATTGGTAGGCTGGCAGGTTTTTCAGTCACATTGTCAGGATTTGAACTTTACAAAAATGCTGCTTTTAAATTCATCCAGCTAAGGCCACAGCCACCACCCACATGGTGATACAACTTCTGCCGCCTTTTCTGCCTTGCCCGCTGCCCTTACCTTAGGGAAGGTAGACTCATCCTCTGTTGTATGAAGTTGTGATGCTCCTTCCTGTCATCAAGGTGTGAGATGAGACTGTGTCCCTCTGCCTCTCACAGTTCAGATGCTGAGCTCTGGGAATTGCAGACTCTTGGGGTTTCCAGGTGATAGCTGAGGTGTTCTGGAACTGGAGCTTGGCACTTTCAGCTGTTTTGTTGGGGCTTGAAGTCGTTCAGGATCTTCTGTACATGACTGTGCAGCCATTCTGTGTTTAATTGTCTTCTTGCTGTCTCAAGAGCTGCCTGGTTCTGAGAGGAACTGTGTCCCTTCACAGCCAGGGCTGCAAACTGCACTTGAACACCTAAAGTCCAACAATATTGGTCTGAATCCTAGGAAGGAGAACACAACTAGTGGGGAATCAACAGCAGATGTGACTTCATACTCCCCACTGTGCCCAGTAATTGGGTAAGGGTGGTTGCTGAGGGAAATGACATGGAGCTCACCTGCGTGGATTCTTTTTGATTATTTTTTTAGTCAGTCTTTAAAATTCCAGATTATTAAAAATATATTACATGGAATTCAGGGGCTGATGAAACTTTTTTTCCTAAATCTGGCCTTAGTTCTTGGAGATATCCAACATCTCGGCTTGCTTCCCTTTTTAGTGTTTTCAGGTCATTTGCTGTCATACTCAGTGGCCTTTGTGTTAAGAACAGATACTCTTATTGAGATAGACAAAACATGAAATAGCAGAAGAATCCACATAGATTTGATTTATGCACTGTAAGAAAGACGTACCAGAAGGCAACTTTAATGGAAGGCTTTTGAAATACTTCACATGTGAAGCACCTAAAACTCTTCTTTCAGAGAGAAAGAAGAAATGTGTATCGTTGGTATACAGATGTCAATTGCATGTTCTCTAAATAAGCCAGTAATCCACTGACACTGAAAAGAACTTCATCAGTTCTTAAAATCTCCTTTCTGATTCACAGTGAACCAGTATCTTGGACTTCATAGAAGCCTGTGAACTTCTGAAGGTCTCTCTGTCTTGGCAACAGAAACCTGAGGATGCTAATTTTGTGTTAATTACCATATTTTATCAGTAACTTTTTAGTTTCATTTATTGCTCATAAATTTTTTTAAATATACAAAGCATTAAATGTTTTAACAAATAGAGAAGGTGACTCCAAACAGTCAAAGAGGTAGTGTGAGAAATATCCTGTAAATGCTGATATTCTTGACATACCGAATTCCAAGCTATTTAACAGCTGTATCTATATGAAGTCCTTATATAAACATAGAAATTAGGAAATCCGGATTCTTAAAGGCTTTTAGGTATCTGACTGTTGATAGGTACCTACTTGAGCACTTTGGGATGCTGCTTCTAAATGTTTTTGTTGGTCACTAACCCCAAGTGTTGCTGTTGCTTTTCTCCCTGCCCCCCAGTACATTAAGTTTTATAGTCAGCATCACTGGATGAAGCTCCTTTCCTAAACAGGGCTTTATTTTGCATTCCTCATCTATTCCCTGCTTCCATCGATACCAGCTATTGAAGTGCTGGGGCACTTGCTTTGATTTTAATGTATTTCTTTTCCCACGTAGTCTGTACAGAGATACTCTCTAGTTAGAACTGTTCTTCCACTACAAAAATGTTCACTTTTATGAATTAATTTGTTTTTTACCACTAGATTCCATTTAAGCAATCCTGTCACTAGAGGGTCCTCTAAAAAATTACCAAGAGCTCAAGTAATTTTGTATAAGGAGTGAGAGGG
Organism: Edolisoma coerulescens; assembly: GCA_013397115.1. NCBI lineage: Eukaryota > Metazoa > Chordata > Aves > Passeriformes > Campephagidae > Edolisoma > Edolisoma coerulescens. Next base: position 770,516 of record VWZW01003558.1, on the reverse strand, counting down.
TTCAGTCATTGCATGTATTTGTGCGTTTAGCTTCCAGTGGTGTGAGGGTACAGCCCCTCTTCCAAGTGAGGGGAATGAGCTGGTGTGGCCACTGGGAGCCCGTGGGGTGGCTCCTGTTGTGGAGCTGCTCTGCTGCTCATCTGCTGGGGGATGTACAGAGACAGACCTCAGCTCTCACTGCCTCCCTCAGTGGGAGGGGGACACACGTCAGGGCAGCAGTGTGTAGCTCTCATGTTCTCATCAGAGTCAGGCTTTGTGAGGGGCTGAGGTGGGGCTCTCCACCTGTCCTCTGGATTTTTGTATTTCACGTGTATGAGCATGTTTTGGGCCTTCTCTCCCCATGTGAATGGATCATTCAGAGAAGTGACATGATGGTGATACCCGTGCAGTGGATTCAGTGGGTGTGTTTAAATGCTTAAGAGGAAAATTAGCTGGTGCATGAGTTCCCTTTTCCCCCTAACCATGAGTTTTTCCAGTCTGGACCAAAATTCTTAGTCACAAAATCTCTGTGAGCACTTTCTCCTTCTTGGCTTCATATAACAAAAAAAGTTGAGTCACTTTTACTTTCTTAAAGGTAGATTTCAAAGTATTTTTGCCTAATTTGCCTAATTTTTGCTTTAAAAAGAAGTGCATAGAAAAAGAAGATACATTTGGGTCATGGGATTTGAAATCTTGGTATGTGTGTATGAAACACACGTACACAAAAAAAGGGTGCATTTCCTTTCTTGTGGGGTTTGGGACCCAACCCTGCATTACCTAAATAGAAATCACATGTGGCTCGTCTCCCCTAAATTTTGTCTTTAAAATTCCCCCTGAGGAGACTGAGGATGTTCTCAGGGTGCTGTTGGCACCCTGATCCCTGTCACGTGGAATTGGCTTTATGTGGGCTTGGGGGGCTTGACCATAAGAACACAATTCTGAGCTGGTGTTTCTGTGGCTGTTGGTGCTGCTGGCTGGGCTATGGTGATGGCCAGTTCTTCAGGTTTTTCACTGTAGTGTTCCTGGTTAATATCACGGTTTACAAAAAAAATTATAAATTACGCACAATCTAAGCTGTGTGAGGCTGGGAGGTGCTGAAGGGAAGTGGTGGTCCCCTCTTGGTCTGATTTGTGCTTTAGGCTTTGTAAACTCCACAGTCTTGAGCAACTGACTTTTCTTTCACATGGATGGATCTGACCAAGGTATAAGACAGCTGAAAAATTGTGCTTTGAGTGCTACTGTAATCTCAGCAATTTTTGGCATAGATACCTTCTGCCCACCAAACCCTTCCTGGTTCATTTTAGGTCATCCAGAATGACGATTTATAATGTTCTCTGTTGTATTACAAAAATAAATGAAAATATCTGCTGCCTTAGCTAGGCTGATTTTTTTTTTTGTTTTGTTTTGTGGAAAGCAGTGGTAATATGTTTTTTTTTCCTTTGTTTGAAATGTTACACTGAATGTTTTGTAGGAAAAATTTTTTTTTTACTGTGTTTTCAATAAAGGTAAAGTGTGATTTATAGCAGAGTTTTGTGCTTTTTTTTTATTCTAAGCAATGAAAAAATAAGAATCTGTGTCATTCTGAACTATCCTGTCAGTAGTTGGTATGAATAGTTGTGCTACTCTCTCTTCTTCCTTCCTCCTCCCAATTTAACCTGCTTTCGAGATTCTCAAATGGCTGCATTTCTAAAATAGCTGAGGTAGTGAACATGATAGAGATTTCTCTACATTCAGAGGCATCACAGCTCTGTGCTTTAAGACAGGTGTGCAATTAATTTGAACCCTCTGCTTTAGGCCAGTGGGGATTGTTTATAGCAAAGTATGCTCATTATGTAATTTGTAAGGCATTTTCAATTGCTTAATAGTGTGACTGAAGGGCAATTTTTACATCTTAAACCCCTGACCACCACGTTTCCTAAGGTGTCTGAAACTTAAACAGCTTCAGACTTTAATTTCCATTTCACAGGAGAGTTTAGGCTGTTTTTAAAGTTCAAGAATCACGTGGCTGGAAGGGACCTGGAGATGTCTGATCCATGCAGCTGCACAGGATCAAACATAGCTGCGTTATTCCTGGTATTTAACCAGCCTGGCAGGGGCTATCTGTGATGTGATTGCTGTGCTGTCTCTAGGCAGTATATTCCAGTGTTTTAATTGTCCAAGATTTCAAAAATGTCAGAAGTGAAGGGCCCTTGCCATGCTTTAAGCTTTAATTTTGTTCTCAAATGTCCATAGTAAAACAAGCCTTTCTGCTTGCACCAGCTTTTTCCATACCTGAAAGGTTAAATTTGCCTTTATTTTCTATATGAGAAATGATCCCTAATTCCCTCAACTGTGTCATGGAGGCCTCTCATCATCCTTTTTGCTGTCTGTGGGGATGCTCATGTATTTTTGGAAATGCAGAGCTCAAGTGGACACAGAAACGTCCAAACTTGACTCTGGCACTACGTCATGTCTTTAGTACTTCTTTCTTTGTATTTTTTTGGGGATGGTTCGTTTGGGTTGGTTTTTTTGACAGGCAGTGACAGAAGTGGCGTCTCAGGTGTTGTCCTCAGTATAGATTTTTACTGCCTTAAAGGTGTTTCTGCATATTGCATATAGGCCTGGGCAATGTCATCTTCGTATCTGAAGATGCTCCCACAAGCACTCAACAAAAACACCTAAAAGCAATGATTGCTTTTCTTGGACTTGATCATCCTCTTGAGTGCAATCCCAGCTCTTTGTGGCCACTTCCTCCCCGTGCACTCCAGTGTCTGGAAGCTCTGCAGGGACTCGCACAAGTCTTAGACTTGTCTGTGTGTCTCTGCCCATAAATGCTTGCAGCAGCCGTGTTAAGGGACATTTCAACATCTGTACCATGACCAGGCAATGTGAGCCTTTCTCTCAGTGCATTTCCTATGAGTGAAAATCTGATAGGAAAAGAAGGAGCCATTTTTTCAGGGAGCGTGGGTTGGGAAGTGGGAGGTGAGGTGGCAGAAGGGTTGAGCTCAAGGTCAGACACCCTCATGGCTCACTTTCCTATTGTTTCATTTCACTTTTTCTTCTTTTGGTAGGTTTTCTCTACCAGCACATGTTCTCCCTTCCAACTGCAAAAGTGACCCTTCATAGCATATATCAGAATATTTAAAATAAACTTTTCCAGACCCAAAGAAATCAAGAGCCCAAATCCCACAAAAATTCCACAGAAACGATGTGGAAAACTCACTAAGAATTCATATGAACTGTGAATTTCCTAAATTTGCTGCTAACAAAATCTCATGTATTCTTTTTATTCTGTGGTCTGATTCACTGCTAACTGAGAACTGTTATGACTTACTGTGTTCCCAAATGATCCCTAACAGAAGAGAATATTGAAAGGATATATCCATTTGTCAGTAGAAATTGGATTAGTTTCCTTGTTAGACTGCTAAATCATCATTTACTAACATAACAGAAAGAAGTTCCCTGAGAGCCCTTGTATTGTGGATGTATTTAAATCCCAAAGTGAGGGGAAAAGCAGCAGCCCCTCCTGTGCTCTGTGAGAGAATTCTGTGTAGCAAAGAGGAGGTGGGGAACCTGTTTCTTCCCCTCATGGCTGACCACTGCCAAGAAAGAAACATCCCAGTCTCTCCTGCAGACATTCACACTGACCTTCCGTGGTATGTGTAAAACAGAAAACAAATAAACAAGAGACCCACCACAGGCCTCCTCCAATATTTACCCTTTGTGGTCTCCAGACAATCCTGATGGGTGACACCGTGTGCTGTCTGAATGACTCGTGAAATGCTGCTTATATCTTTAATATTTTAATGTGATTATGTATTTAATCAATAACAACCCTAGTAACTTGCACCTGACTGTTGTTAGCTGGGTTCTAGAACTGAATCTCTACATTGCAATTTTAAATGCCCTTACTGATTTCATATTAAAAGCTGGCTTCAGGAAGAACAAGGTAAGATGACACCCAGCCCTTCCATAATTTGTGGTTTCTGTTCACCATCAAGTACATGTTGATCCATTTGAAAACACTTCTGGCCCTGAGTTATGCTTGGTCTTCATTTTTAGTGGTATCAGACTTGACCAGACCTGACCTGGTTTTGTAATCAAGTGAGCCTCCATGAGCTGGAACTGTAAAAATAAAGAAGAAAACTTCTCCTGCATGAGACAGGGGTCTGTGAAGTTCCTCTGCTGCTAAGATACTATCTGCTTTGAGCTACTCCTGGATTTTCTGTAGTATGACCTGACCCAATTCGTATCCATCAATCAGTAAATAAAGTCTAAGGTTGGGAAGAAAAAAAAGCCTAACTGAAATTCAACCCAGAATTTTTGCTAACTTGAAATTCAGTGTAAACTATCAATGTGAACAGAAAGGAAATCAGCATTTTGAGTAATTTCTTATTGTTGGCATGTTCTAGGATTTAAATATGAAATCCTGCTCTGCTTTAATGCGTAATACTGAATAACCTTTTTTATCCTAGAACAAGTGAAACAGAGCAATTGAATTTATTTCTGAAAACACCATGCCCTGTATGTTTTATGTCTGTGACTTCCTAAAGCTTGAACAGAGTGGCATAAAGTGACTCTGTGAAATCCCCCATCGGTATGCAAAGCTGCATCAGTCATCTGTACAGCAGCACAAGACTATGATAAAATGAAACGATGAAACAAAGTGCCGAGGTGAACTTTGTCCACGGGGAAGCCTTTTTAAGTGATCCAATGTCAGCAAATTGCTTACTAATGTGTTGACTTATGGCAGCCCTCAAAAGTAAAATGAAAAGGCTGGAATTTACAGCATATCAATGAATCAGTTGATAAGCTTTTACTGGTTTAATATCCTCCTAGTTTTGCTGCTTGGAGCCACTTCAGGTTAGCAACAGAATGTTTACCATCTCTGTGTGATAAAGGAAGTCAAACGACTAAACAAATTCCAGGACCATTATACTGTTTGGTGAGATTTAAATTAAAATCGTTGGGAGAAATCATGTGGAGGGGGGAGGAAGAAACTAAAGTCAACTGCATCATTTCTCAATGACTTACCTCGCTTCCTAAACAATGGCAGGATTTTTAGCAGAGCTGGAGATAATGTAATGCATTAGAAAAGATTTAATTGCACCAATAAAAGGCTATACCGCAATTAAATGACATACAGAGTGACATTTATAGGTAGGATCAAAGAAATTCACTAGCTAACATGCTGAAGCAACACCCTGCTCTCTGTGTATAGGAGTGCTAAAAAGTAGCCTACTTTGGTTTCAGTGACCTTTCTTATCTCCTTTGATCTAGATTATTAAAAATTTTAATGCCAGGTGTAATAAGGGCTACTGTAGCACCCTGAAACAAGCAATATGTGTCTTTCCTAGTACTAATATTTCAGACCTTGTTTTTTATTTTGTGATATTTATTTAAGCATATGAAACTTGACATTTAACCTTTGTAATCCTTCCAGAGGTGGCAGCGTTATTAAAAAATAGTTGGGTTTTTTTTTGCTATTGTGATGCCATTTGATTATGCTAATGTTTAGGGAGTGACATTTTAAAAGCACAGTTCAATTTTGAGAAGCAAATTTTATTTTAGAAAAGCTTTTTAGTGTCTGGAAATGGATAGCTCCTTGTGAAAACTTTCTTTACTGGTTTTATTAACCAACACTTAGAAGTATAACAGCGAACAGCAGGAAAACTCATCTACAGTTCCCACTTGAAAGCCACTAAGAAAAATAAGTGCATATCCTTTAATCATGATTTGTACTGAATTTATTCAAACCAGGCTAATCGTTATGAGAAAACTTTATAAATTTATTCTTAATAGAAGGTGGAAAAGTGGTGCCCATTTTGTTCCCTGTAAAATCCTGAAGTGTTACATGTGAGAATGAGTTCCTGCTACTGAGGCCTCTATGTGGGCACTGTGTTGCATGAAGACCTTCCCATGGCTTTTATAACTATGGGGTGAAATGTGGGCAGCCAGGTACCAAAGACAGAGACCCTAAAGCTGGCCCAGGGGAGGGAGCTTGGTGGGTTGCAGCTGTAGCCATCTGAAGTTCAGTGAGAGAAATTTTAACCAGCGACATTCAGCTGCAGCTTTCAGCATATTTAGGAGCATTCCTCAGCCTCCTGTTGCCGAGACCCTGTTTCATAGCTTAGCATGGTATCTTGGGCCCGCAGGAAACTGACAGCCTTCGTGGGAAAGAAGCATCCATCTGCTTCCCCAGACTTCCAAACAGCAGAAAAATCTAAGTGTTGCTGTTGTCTGTTCCAGTCATGCTTCTTCAGGCCAGTCACAATCCGCCAACAGATTCATTTATTCCAAACTTGAGCACTTTTGAGTGTAACATCAGCGTTCTTCAGTCACCTTCGTATTCTTTTTCTCTGTTACAGGGAAGGATTTTGCATTGGTTCCAAAGACAGCAAAGCAACCAGCAATCTGTCTCAGTGTAACAGCTGAGAACAGGATTTCCTCTCCATCCTGCCACTGAACAGCAGTACCAGTTTTGTGTCACCAGTCTGCCAGGTCACCTGTAGGGTACAATGTCACTGTCATACAGAAATTCAGGATATAGCAGGTGTGGGTTCATGCCTCCAAAGCTCTCCAATAGGATACAGCTGTGTAAGTGTGAGAAATGATGTCAGACAGTAACGAGCCTTTTTCTGCAAGCACTCTTCTGTTTAACCAAAGCAATGATGGAAAAAAACAAAACCAAGGAATTGATTTAAGTATTGGTCTAAACCTAGCACTGTTTTAGCTTGCAACTTGGGTGAGAGGATATTCCTGGCTGCACATGCCAGCAGCACTCACACAGCTGTTGATGTGGCTCTGCTCTCTGAACCAGGCTCTCAGGGACCCTGGGCTGGACCTTGTCTCCTCTCACTCTCCGAGGGACAGTTTGGTTGTTGCTGAGCAGTTTTTGGTCCTGACAAGCTGAGCTGGGCTGGCTGCAACTAAACTGAGGGAAGACTGGAAGCTGGCAAAGGAGAGCTTGAGGCTTGCCCAGGACTCTGCAGCAGCAGCTGCGTGCTGGAAGGCAAAGCAGGGTCACTGCAGAATGCTTGATTTGGCTTCTTTTGTATGAGGTCACCCTAATTTATTACAGTCTGATTTGCATCTGAGCTGAAGTTAGAGTTGGGCAAAGCTGTGGAAGGGAAGTACCCAGTTCAGTGAGAGAGCAACACCAAAAGAAGTTATGGTTGTTTATGGATTTATTTATTTCTCCCCTTACTATACCCCCTTCATTTAATTCTCTAGGAAAATAGATCGCTTTGACTTATCAAAAAAAAAAAGGGGAACAGAGCCTCAAAAGAGGTCCAGTATTGTTGGTCTAGGCAAAACGCAGGTCGTAAAATTAAATATTTCAATTATTTTCCTTACTTTTAGATTCTAAAGAGGATGGAATGAACAGACTGACAAAACAACTGGGTGGCTCCAGTGCTGCCTGTTTCGTATTAACAGCAAGGAAAAAATGAAGAGGGAGGGAGCTGGTATTCAGGAATTCTGGTTTAAGGAAGCTGAATCACACCAAGGAAACAGACAAGGAAGCAAATAGAACATGCCTTTAGGTCAAATAATTGCTTTTAATTTTCTACTCTTAGGAGTCACTGCTTCTCTCAAGTCTTTAAACTTCATACTCTTTTCTAACAATATATCCCCTCCAGGAAGCTTGAATTCTCTAGGACGCAATTCAGCTCAAGAAGAGGAAACTTGAATTTATATAATTTAATTATTTATACGAAACAATAATTTAATGCATTTTTTTAAACTTTAACTTTTGTAGTGCATTCATTTTGTCTAGTTTCTTACTAAAAGTCTAATGCATTTGGAACATTATTAAGAAATAAATATTGTCCAGTGACACACCTGTAGCAGAAGTAAGGCTTACCTAATTCATTAATTTTAACCAAGCATGCCCCATCATGTATTACTCTGGTCTGATACTGCTCTTTTCTACACATAGGACAATTTTCTACCTGTGAATTTTTCAAAGCTTTTCAGGCATGACCCAAAAAATAATTGTGATTAAAATCACTTGCAATATATTTCATCTCATTGGTACAGATGAAACAGGCTAGATTACAGAATGTAAAAACACTTAATTCATCAATCCATGAACACTCCACAAGATGCATATTTTTAAAATTAACGCATTAAGAGAATTTTTTAAATCTCCACATATTCACATGAAATTTCATGGATTAAATTATTCTAGGTTAATATGCCCCTGTAGAGCTCAGATAGAAACTGTGTTTTCCCATATGCTTTTGAAAAAGGTTATAAAAAAGAATAAAGTGTTTCATCATAAAATAGCTTTAAATTATATTTCTTACCATAAAAATCTGGAATCAAAATTACTTTTCAAGATGATTACATTTAATTCATTAAGATAGTCACTTAGGTAGTTTAATTAAAAGACTCATGTATTATGTGCTTGAATAGTTATATAAAAATGTACTCACTTAATGGACTACACGGGAACATGAATGCAGCACCTGTTTTTTCAAAGGAAAAAAAAACAACCCCAAGAACCAAACCTGACTTTAAAGCATTTTAACAGCTGAAAAGGAAAAAAAATGCTGACAAGAAAAATTCTGACTGCGTGAAAGGTCATCGGTTTCCTTCTGTGATTACTGCGATCTTTTGAAAATAAAATTAGTTTGTGAATCTGTGAATTTCGTGTTAGCAACACGTGGGGTGGCAGAAAGCAAGAAATGGCAACTGCTACTGACTGGAGGAAAAGATTATAAACCAAACATTTTAAATGAAATCTGATTATTTTTTCTCCCCTTTCCCAACAGAGTCATTGCATTTCAAGAAGCGATACACATCAAATGCAGCGTTTCTCGCACGCAATAAAACAAAAGAGAAAGTCTGTTGACAGGCAACAAGAAAACTTCACCTTTATCTGACCTAAATTCCCACCAAATGCTGATGATCTCCATCCTGACAAAAGATATAGAGTTGGACAAAACCAGCAGTTGGCTCTCAGAGGAAGGGAAAACTGGGAAAGGAGTGAAGCCCAGAACAAGCAGTGAGCACTCTTGAGCTGGCAAACACAAGAGGATTAATGGCCAGCAGCCAGCTGGAGGGAAAGCTTTCAGATACAGTGGCTTTTTCCCTTGAGGGAGGAAAGCTAACGAAACACTGGGGACAAAAAGAATTCCAGAGGCATTTGCCTTTTTGTGCCAAACCTAAAGTAACCTTTTTAATGAGTGCTGTCTTTTGCTCTCCCTTGTCAAGCTTCAGATTTTCAAGGTAGCCAGAAATTGGCAGATCTTTCCAGAGCTATCCCACCTGTCTGTGGACAATTGTTCACCTCCAGCTGATGTTGATGTAAAAAGAAGCAAGAGCCCTGTATCTAAGGTTATTCAAAGACTTTGATTCACAACACAGACTTGGCTGTGAAAAGTCTTCTGAAATAATTTAAAGGGAGAACAGGCAGCAAAACTACCCTAAAATGCACTGTGGAAAGGAACTTGCTAGCGGTTGGGATAATCTTCTAATTACCATCATCACCTCTCTGAAGCAGCTCTCGCTTCCATCAGCCACTTGTCTCTTTTGCTTAATATTTTCAAGGTGATAGATGAGAGAATGTAATAAATCAGGATTTATTTATGCCCATGCTACACACATGCATTGAGCAAAGCCATCAAGGTAAAATCCAGACATTTCATCAGATAACCTGAGGCAGTGACTGACTGGCATTGGGTGTACACCTACTTCATTTTCCAAATAGAAATAACTGCTGTACTAAACTGCAATTAACAAAACTTGTGAGAAGACAAAAAATATCTTGAATTTTACAAACAGCAAAGGTTTACCTGATGAATGAAGGCCAGAATCATATCTAACAGGAGTTTATTTGAAGCAGAAAACAGCCTATACCTACTTTGCAAGGACAGATAAAAAGGCTTCTCTACTGTCATAACTTCAGAAGTGAACAAATACTGCCAATCTTCCTCTGCCATGTCGTGTTCAAAATAATATCAGAGTTGGCCACTGCATTGGCCCACTTATTAAAAGCTAAATGGTGTCTAAAAGTAGAATCTTTCCTTCATTTCTTCCTCCAGCTGATGACTTTCAGCAGTACCTCAGGAAAATAAAATAAGTAAATACAGTTGTGTGGTCCACACAATTATTCAGTTACATAAGTACCAGAGGTTGAATTGCAAATTCTTGCCTGAATATTGCACAAGGCCATATGGATTCTCCATGCTGTGTGGATCTCTGCTTTCTTTTGCAGGAAGTGTCAAGGAAGGATGCTCAACTACTCCTGATTTCTGAGCTGTGGACAGCAACAACAAATCACTGAATAAAACCCATTGGCCTTTACAGACAATGGATTTTCTTCATATGAAATTTGTTAATAATACACTTGCTTAGGAATACTTTATACAGATATTTCATATAAATCCATCATTGGATAAACCACCATCAGGCAACATATTTCTTACGATTAAGTACCTAAAGGGGCTACAAGAGAGCTGGAAAGGGGCTTCTGAGAAGGGCATGGAGAGATAGAACAAGGGGCAATGGCTTCAAACTGGAAGAGGGTAGGTTTGGATTAGATATTGGGAAAAAGGGTTCCCTGGGAGGGTGGTGAGCACAGGCTGCTCAGAGAAGCTATGGGTGGCCCATCCCTGGAACTGTTTAAGGCCAGGTTGGACAGGGCTTGGAGGAACCTGGTCTAGTGGAAGGTGTTCTTGCCCATGGCCAGGAGTTGGAACTGGATGATCTTTAAGGTCCCTTCCTACCCAAACCATGAATGGATTAGCTATTGAGTAATTATCAGAACCTCTTTTACAGACAGGATTTTTTTAATGTACATTTTTATTTGCTGAGTAATTTTAATTAATTTTGGTACCTTTTCAGAGCCCTTAAAATAGGATTAACTAAAGAATGTAACAACAACATAATTTCAAATAACCAGCATAAATAAAATCTCAGAATTGTGAAGTTTTCCTCAGCATTGCATTTATGCACTCTTAAAAATAAAAATTAATCAAGTGGTATAATAAAAAACTGTGGCTGCTGCTGCAAAATGAAGTTTAATGAAGCTGTGATGTAAGAAGGAGAAATAAAGAGCATGAAGAGATGATCCCAAGAGACCAGTGATAGTGTCACTGTTACAGCTGAGCTTGTCCAACTCCAGTAATGACTGTGAGGTGCATTGCTGCATGTACATGTGAAATCTGCTTTCTTAAAGAAGGAATCAGTGAAAATACTTAGAGTATTCCTGCCTGCCCCCACATGTGGCAGATAAAGTCCAGTGTCAGTATCTCAGCAGTAAAAAACTTATGCTAATAGGTCCAGCAGGAAATAGATCTTTATCATCTTTGAAGACCAGGAGAAGCTGCTTTTCTGCATTGACCAAAATCCGTGGAGAAATATCCAAGGTTTGTGTAATAAGCTAATAACTCGAGGTCATGATGAGGCCTTAATCGTGTTTGACAAAACAAGAAAGGAAGAGGGGCAAAAATACAATACAGTAATTACAATGCAAGCTGATGACCCCTGGATAAGAGTTCCAGTCCTAGATGGGAAGGAAAGGGTAAACTCTTTCATTCATACCAGAATCTTTGCATAAATCTCACATTACTATGCAGCACATATTTGTTCTGTGTAAGCTTTCAAAACCCCCATCAGGCAGCTTGTGCATCCAAACCCATTTCTCATGAAGAAAAAAGGAATCCTAGCAAATCATGGGGTTTTGGTGATCCCCTTGCTCAAGTATCTCATTATTCTAGGGCAGGATTTGTTAATTTTTGAGGCAAAAATTCTCCTCCCGAGCTCATCCATCTACAGATGTATATCGTTAATCATCTAAAATTTGCACAAACTGCCTTTGATCTTTTAAAAGAACTTTTGAGAGGTACTAAAGGATCTATCAGGAATACTGTCTTCCCTTTAGTTGAACTATCTGCCTAACCTACTTCCTTGTGAGGTCATGACATCCTTCAAACATAAATCAATCTGAATCCGTATTTTAGAACAACAGGCTGGCTTTGAGGTTTCTAGCTGGGTCAGTTTTTGGTTTTGGAACAACGTGGGGAGTGATTTCCCTACATGTGGTTTGGTTCACATAGACCCCACCTTGTTACCTTTGTTATCCTTTTTGATAGCCCAATGTATCGAGGGATGGTCTCTGTGATGAGAAGATCTGGGTACAGGGGGAGTGAACAAGAAAGCAAAGCAGTGACAGCATGAAAGAGTATCACAACCTAAAAAATGCCTTCTCTTGATTTCTTTCCAAGCACTGTGGTCAGAGACTGTTTTAAGGAAGAAAATGAGATGGCTTTGTGGAAAGCCTTCTGTATACCCCCGGGGTAAGAGAAAATGCTTATTTAAAGCTTTCACAAATGGATTATTTAAACTGCCAAACAAGAAGAGATTGGCAGCAAAATTGAACTTCTAAATAATACAAACCAGATGGGACACTTGTGAGAGACAGGTTATACAGGTGTTTAGAAGGAAAGGTTTTACACTACAGAGTTTCTGAAGGAAAACTGGCAGGAGGACACACAAGGAGGGATGTGTGGTCAAAGCAAAAAGCTCTATGGAGATATTCCCAAAGCAGCACTTTAAAAAATACAAGCAAAGAAAACCTACATTTATTACAGCTCAAGACATCCAAGAATTTTCATCCTTATGCATCAAGTTTAAAAGCCCAGCCCATTTACTGACACACCCATTTACAACCAAATTATTTATCCCAAAATGAACCTTATCCAAGTGTTTACATGCATTAACCTTTAAATTATTACTGCTGGATTTTAGGAATCAAGCCCCGATTGAAAAAAAGAGTGATAGAGACCTGTGAAACTTTTTGATTACCCATAAACTCAAGAAGAAAATGTTTCATTAAATTACATTTTCAAAGCGGTTTTGCAGTTTTAATGTTTAATCTCCACAATAGTTATTAAGGAAGAGAGAGTTTGACACATGCATTTTGAAATAATATGAGAATATTGGTGAAAATGCTACAAAGTAAAACCCAGGAACAACTGAAAATTTCAAAAAGTGTTTCAGCACAGTCTTTTGAATCACTTGGACAAACACTCATGTGGGACAATTCAGTCAGTGCTGTGATTTAAAGAGAAAATACTTAGTCTTTCTAATAATAGCAGAAAACATGCTCACACTTGGGCTGCATTTTTCCACCTCAGCATTTAGCTTCCATAATCACTCATTATTGATGTTCCTGTTAACCCCAATACTTCTCTTCTGTTTTTCCCCCTGCTATCCTCTCTTCAAAATGAACCAAAGAAAAAACCTTCCCGTCTTCAGAACTATAACCATGTAAATACAGTGCCAATTACCTCATCTTATTACCTTTGTCCTATCACTGGTTACACTCACTTGTGCATCATCTGCAGTTTCCCTCTGAACCCTGAGCTGATTCCAGAGGCTGAGGTGCTCGGGTGGAGTGTCCCTGGTTTAAAGGGTTCCCTCTGGAGCTGGGACTGGTGTGACAGTTCCTGTGGCAAAGGCAGCCTGATCTTCAGGGAGGCCTAAGGGCATCTCTGTGAAAAAGAATAAATAAAACAGTTATTAACCATGATGAAAGTTCATTATGCTCAAACCTGCAAATTTTGGACCCAGAAGGTTCTTTAAGTAATGCCTAATCAAGGCAATGGAAAGGACGGACACAAGAAGGTGTTCATGGCAGAAATACTGTTGAAATCTTTAGGAAAGGGAAATAGAGGGCTGAAACTGAGAGGCAGGAAGCACATTTGGTCTCCTGGTCTGTTCTGATGCTCCCTGGCTTTGTTTTTCTAAGCAATCTCGTCTGTCGCAGCTCCACAACTGTATTATTATAACACTGTTTGAAAGTGAGTTTTCTCACCAGGCATCATTCCAAGCCCTCACATCTGTGACTTTTATCTTGCTGCATGTTTGCTTCTAAATTTGAAAAAGGTATTTAGCTACAGGTGTTAATTCTTCCCTGGTTTAGCCCCAGGACCATTGTAAAAACAAACCTTTTTAACTTTGAGCAAAGCTGGGTATATATTAACAAAGAATACATTTCATGCAGCATTAGTAAATGTCTTTTTTACGGAATAAGGAATAAACCAGACCATTTCAAATAGAATTAAAAAAAATCTTAATGCTAGAACCTTCCCCCAACTAAATACAGTATCAAAATCACTGATGTTTTCTTGAGAATGTAAAGAAACTTATGACAGTCAATAGACATTAAAAGTACTTGCTTCTGATGAAGAATTTGTCTTCATTAAGATGCACTAGTTTCACTTTTTTACCTTCATTGTCACAAGAATAATATTTTAAATGCATTTCAGATATGAAAAGACACATTTAAGCCACCGATGGCAACTCCATTGTTTACCTAATGGCTTAAACTGCTGCAATTTGACCAATTTTAAAACAAGATATTATGCTGTTTAGCATTAAATCATCTTACTGAACAGAAAGCTTAGCTTCCACATTTTAGTTTATTTTAAATAAAAACAAAAATTACAAATCAGAATGGTTTACCTAATGTCAGCTGTGGAGTACTGGGGCAAAGAAGATACTCCATTTCTGCATCTTCCTTGCTTTCATGCTCTTTTTTCTTAGTCCAGTATCTACTATTATTCTGACTATTTCTTTTATTCATGGGATTTGTAAAAGTTCTTGGTATTCCTTGTCCCTGACTTAGAAGAATTTGTTAAAAAAAGATCCTGCAGCTCATGACTGTGAATTATATGATCCTGTAGAGCAACTGCAGAAACTGCTCTCATTTCTTGTTTGGAGGAGCAGCCCTCAAAAACAAAAAACCCCAACCAATCTTGAATAATTATCATGATAAATGATTTAAAACCATACATATCATAGTAAATTAAAAGAAACTCTGCACTTAGGCAATATTTTTGAATTGTTAAACGCTTTTATACACATACAACTCCAGTAGTTGAAGCCTAACATGCAATTACTGTAATATGAAATTTAAGATTGATGTTTCTGACACATCCTACTTTTAACTTATAAAAAGTCAAATGAAATCTTTGATTTATCATTTATATTAAATAAAATAGCAGTAATTTCTAAGTTTTAATTACTGAGCCCATAATTATTATATTCAATAAACTCATTATGAACTATAGAAGTTTGGCATGCCCAAACACATTTTAATTTCATACAATTAAAAACAATCCCAAAGGCTAATTTTGCCTTCCAGAGCACTGAATATAAACAAGAATGTATTATTTTTATACAGGGAATGGGCTTATCTACCTGTTCCTCCATTTCTCCCCACGCTTATCCTTTATTTTAAGAGATGTGAAATAGTACCATGTAAAATCATGATGTTCCATTGATAATCTTTAGCTGATTTGACAAGAATAGTGTTCCTTTACAAACAGACATGTGAAAAGGACTTGAATAATATTTCTCAGGAGAAGCAGCCTCATCAACAGCAGACAAGAAACCTACAATTTCTGTTGTTTTCTCCTCAGGATCCCATGGGAAAGAGCTTAACATCTGTTCCAGGCACAGAAGTTAACTTTGGATCCATAAATCACCAAGTCTGTTCCTCTCCTGATGACCTCATTTCACCCTCAGTGGGCTGCCTGCGATGTACAGGGAATGGATTCAAAACAAATGGCAGGAATCACAAATTTCAGGCTGAACTGAGGAAGAGATATGGCTGTAGCAATAAACCCCACAGAACTGTTCTGCAGGATTAGTTTGCTGTAGATGGGGAAGCCTGAGATACACAGAGCAGGGAGGATGCTGGCAGCCCCTTTGGGGCTGAAGCTGCTCGGCTGTGATCCCAACATCCTCACTGGCACAGCAGGAGAACGTGACCTGGTACCAGAGTGGAGACTGCAGGGGTTGGAGTGAGACCCCTCAGCTGTGACAAACAGGAGCCACTGCTTACAGAGCTGTTCTGCTTCGCAATCACAGCAAGGTTTAGGTTGGAAGGGGCTGTAAAGCTCACCTTGTTCTAACCCCCTTCCGTGGCTGGGGACACCTTCCACTATCTCAGGTTGCTCAGAGCCCCACCCGGCCTGTCCTTGAACACTTCCAGGGACGGGGCATCCACAGCTTCTCTGGACAACCTGTGCCAGGGCCTCACCACCCTCTCAGTGAAGAATTTCTTCCTGATATCTAAACAAAATCTACCATTTTTCAGCTTGGAGCTGTTCCTCCTTGCCAATCACTCAATTCCACTGTAAATTGTCCCTCTCCAGCTGTCTCTCAAGGCACTTGAAGGTGCTATAACGTCTCCCTGGAGCCTTCCCTTCTCTAAGATGAACAGCACCATCTCTCAGCCTGTCCCCCTAGCAGAGGTGCTCCAGCCACCTGATCATCTCTGTGGCATCCTCTGGACTCACTCCTGCAGGTCCATGTCCTTCCCATACTTGGGATCCCAGACCTGGACTGTGTGGTTGTTCCTGTGCTACCACAGCCAGCCCTGCGCTTCTCCAGTCACAGCTCAAGATGGGATGACCAGAGGGGCTGTGTCTGTGCTGCAAAGAAGCTGTGGATGTGGCACTTGGGGACATGGCTGCATGGTGGACCTGGCAGTGCTGGGTTAACAGTTGGACTCATGGGTCTTACAGGTCAACCATGATTGTTTTTAACCTCTTGTCCTTTTTCCCTGCACAGCCCAGGCCCCACAGCCCCGAACAGGCCCTGAGGGAAGGGTGGCAGTGGGAAGTGTTGCTCCCTTCTCCTCAGAGGGTGGAATGGAGCCTCTCCTGGCTTGATCCCAGTCACTGCCCATAGGGAAGCTCCTGGGAATGGTTCCTTTCCGATTTTCCCTACCACTGAAGCCACACACTTCCTGTATCCCGCCGTCCCTAGGCACTGTTCTCCCCTTTAGCTCCATGTCTGTGTGGTACCATGTGGGTTGGTGAGCATTAGTTGTATCCCTTCATGTGCATTTGGATTTGAAGACTTTTATTGCTGTGTTTTTCAGATTTTAATGTGTATTTTTAACCTGGCAGGTGGTAAGATGGGCAGCATGCCCTGTGATTATCATAGATTCATAAATTGTTTAGGTTTGAAAAGACTTGAAAAGTCCAACCACTAACCCAGCACTGCCGATCCATCACTAAACTGTGTCTCTAAGTGCCACATCTACACATTTTTTTTAACACTTCCAGGGATGGTTATTCCAGCACTTCCCTAGGCAGCCTGTTCCAGTGCTTGACAACCCTTTCAGCAAAGAAGTTTCTCCTTATATCCAATCTAAACCTCCCTTGACCCAGCTTGAGACCGTTTCCGCTCATCTTTATTGTTTCTTACGTGGAAGAAGGGACTGACCCTCACCTGCTACAGCCTCCTTTCAGGTACTTGTGGAGAGCAATAAGGTCCTCCCTGAGCCTCCTTTTCTCCAGGCTCTTCATCCCCAACTCCTTCAGCTGCTCCTCAAAGGACTTGTACTCCAGAGCCTTCACCAGCTTCCTCACTGCCATTTTGGGTGACCTGTGTCTTTGGCAACTCTATAATAGAGTCACCACTAAAAGAAAAAAACGTCTTTATAAAGAGGACAGATGAAAGGTATCCATATGGATCAAACAAAGATCTTTGCCACCTAGTGTCCCATTTTTGTCCAAGGCAAGAAAGAAAATTGCTCAGGGAGATGGTAAGAATGCATTTAGTACAGCATCAGCTCCTTCAGGGACTTCCCACATTTTGAAGTGCAGCTTCCTGAGCCAGAAGCACTGCCCATGCCTTTGAGTAGCACTGATGTGTTTCTTTCAGATCCAGAATTGTGTGAAAATCCCTCTAATAGGAGTGTAGGCTTCCTCTGGCCATTTTCCTGGTTTTTGTCACTTGGTGGCCCTTTATTTTTTGTGAGGAGGACAGGCACAGATGGTGCCTCAAATCCAGGTGTACCATTTCTTTAATTTTTTGGGTTTAAATACTTGTCAAAGTCCTTCTCAGCTGCTGCTGACTGGAGAGATTTGTTTTCCTGTGGAAGTGACATTTTCTGAGCAAAAGCAGTGAAGCTGTCCTGAGAGTAATCTTTTGAGCAGCATGTAAATGGAGTGATTAATCCACTGGATGCACTTCTCTGTAATTACAAGTAATTACTTAAAAGTCAAATCTGCAAATGAGAATACCTCTCTGTACGGTAGGGGAAGATGTAAAAAGCAGCTGAAGTGGCCATCTTTAAAATGACATTAAATCACTGATTGTTTCCGAAGGCAGGATTAAAAAGATAAAATAGCAGTTTTTAAAGTGAACTTGCAAGTTACCCTGACACCCAACCTGACTCAGTAATACGATGAAGGGATATTTTAAAATATAAACTTTTAAAGATATTTAGTAATACATTTTAATTAGGAAATAAAGTAGAAAAGTTGATTTTCTGCTGTCTGAAATTTAAATGAAAGTGTAAATGCTGTTATATTTTCAAAACCCAAGCCACTGATGTGTAGAAAAATCATGAATATGTATAAATTTGAATATAAAGATACTGAAAATTACCTCTCTTGTACCTATTTTGGTTTCAGTTTTATGCTTGAACACGATTCAGTATTCTTGTGTCTTTTCAGTATTGCGTTACATTTTTTTTTAGAATTTATGACTGAATTTCCTAAAGCTGCTAATAAGCTTCTTTTCAAATAATGTTTGCCATCTCTTCTATTTCTGTCGTACCTCATTAAGGTGATCCTATACACATGTATGCTTAATTAAGGCTTTTCCTTAAAATAAGCCTTTAATCCAGAGGTGCTGGGCCTTAATTGAAACTCAGAGAAGATTAGTGTCGTCTCTTATTTTGGTTTTCACTTTTACTGTACTTCCTACTGCTTCTAAACTAAAAGACCTGTGTTAGCCTTAGCTGATACATGGCCAGGAAGAAATTAAAACTCATACTGCAGTCTTCTGGAGAGTAACATGCCTTAGTAATTGCCATTTCTTATTAAGTGCCACCTTTTACCAAGAGCCTCCACTTCAAATGCAAAAGGTTGCTTTAAACACTCCAAGGACATTAACATAATGAACATGCTGCCTGTTTTGAAGGTGACTAATAAGACACTAATGATACCTGGTTTTATCCATGTGTATAATTTTTAAATGTTAATTGTATGTTTAAATAGTGCTGAAATCTCAGATCTGTCTAGGATGATTGGCTTTTACAGAACCCTTTTTAAGGAGACTTACGAAAAATGAGGATTTTAGCCACAGGTTAGCTGTGCTCATTTGAGGTCCTGCACGGTGCAGTGAATTTTAAAACCTTTTTGGAGGAGAGAGACACAGATTCAAGAGCTTCTGCTCTTCTAGAACGAAATGCACCAGCCAAAGAGCCAATCTATTTTCTTGTAGAGCTGCAACTGCACATGGTACTGCTAATTAGCAGAGGCTGGTGGCCTGCTGTCATCAATGGCAGGAGAGTAACTTTTCAGGAAGAGCTATTAAATTGTGTGGGCTGAATGAATTTGATACAGAAACAGCAATGCTAGGGCAAAGGTTTGAAGCAAACATTTTTGTATAACTGTAATGAGTTTCACTGATATTGCATCTTTACATCATGAAATTTGCTGCCTGTAGTGTGTTTTTACACTTAGTCGTGCTAAAAATGTGTAATAAAAATACGAATATAAGCGAAAGGAAAGTAGTACTATTGTACAGGTTGGCTCAAACTGAACAGTGGTTTCTAAAAGAACTCGTTATAAAAATGTGTATTGACACAATAAGGAAGCCTGTGTGGTGAGCAGTGAGCGTGGTGAGGGCTCCACCTGCCCTAAGCTCATCCCTGAAAGGGTTGGGAGGTGGGATTGTTCCAGGGGTGCTGGGCTGTGTCACTGCCTCCAAACAGGCTCCTGGGTGTAGACATTGAGTAGGATGGGTAAGCCTTTGCACATGTAAACATCCAGATTTTTTCTCCCACTGGAAATAGGGCATTTATGCTACTGGAAGTCTACAAGCCAGTATTTCTTCTGAGAACCAAGTGCACTGCTGTCATAAACAATGAGAGCTGAGCCTGAATGCATTAGAGAGGAATTCCAGCTTGAAATACTTCTTCTGGCTGAGGAGGGCAGGTTTTGGCAAATCTGCACATGAGCCCTGCCTTTGACTCAGCAAGGAACACCGTGTCACAGAGCTTTGTAGTTGCCCTGTTAAAGGCTCTTTTAAGAGAACTGCATCAGACATCCTTAATTACAAAAATACAGCGTCTGGTCTTTCTTCTCAGGAGTTCGAAAACGTTTTACCTCATTTGCTCTTTGTTCACATATATTAAATACATATTTGTTTGTACACAGGCATACTATGTATTTGTCATTGTTGTGCTATTTGCTTACTGTTTGCATTTTCTGTGAATTTCTGTTAACATTCACGCATGTGCTTCTGACTCAGTAGGAACACGGAGCAATTTCAGTTTGTACGGGTAGTAGAGATGTTATTAGGTCTCATTTAAAGCCCTTACAAGTCAGTGAAAAGGCTGTCACTTGTTCACAGTTGAACTAAAACTCTGCTCTGTTAGGTAAATATTACTTCCTGCTCAGGGAGAAAAAGCTTAAAGGGAAATTTGTGTATATACATTATTAGATCAAATTCGATTCCAACTAAAACGTGATTTCACATATAACCATTGATATTTATTGAGCATACATCTTAATGAAAATCTTGTTACTCCAATAGTGCACATAGAGTAAGGATTTATTGATCTGAAGTGCTTTATATTTGTGAAAACTTTCAAATATTTTGTGAGCATGCATTGGCAATGGTTTAGGTAATGTTGCTGTAAAAAGAACAAAACATTTTGTTTGCAATACTTCTGATGCCCGTGCATTAACCATGTGTGGTACGAGGCTGTGTAATGTGGTAGATGTAGGAATGTTTAGTTTTGGGTCTGTTTGTGAAGTGCTGTGTCTGTTCTAATCTGCAATTTCCGGTCAGATTAATATTTGCTTAATGGAGACATTTTTCACTCTGTGGGAAATCCGTTTAATTGTGTAAAGGGTGAGTTTTCTGCAAATGTGTACCGTAGAGTGCAAGCCTCGAATTCATACCATTGTCAGCATTTAATGCACTGATATTGTTTCTTCCTCTTTGTTTGTCTTTGGAAGGGTCCTCATTCCTTGGGGATGAAGTAAAGCTCTGGTTCCATCGCTGCAGCCTTCAGAATTAGCACTGAAAACACAGGATTCTTTCCCTGGGTTGATGAAAGTAATTTCTTGTTTGCTGTGTCAAACAAAGCATGCTATTTGTCACATTGTGGTTTGTGTGTCTTTTAAGAAGCTTTCAACTTTGATCTGAGCCAAGGTACACTCAGTAGCACAGATGATAGAAGTAACAAACCAGTGATGTGCATTGTCATTCATACAAACTCTTTAAGTCAACAAATACTGAGACTTAGATGTAGAAAACCATACTGCTTTTGAGGGGGCTTGTGCATTCTTGTGAGAAAATGAAGACCTTTGCTTTTCTTGTTTCAGACAAAGGTGTGGAACAATTTATTAGTTAAGGATTCAGTTCACTGTCTGCAATCAAAAGGTGCCTCATCTAGTCCAGATTCTGGCCCTTACTGATATTTTCTAGGTAAACAGTTGCATTTGAAAGACATTGTAGAGATGGGCTCAGTAGCACATAAAAGCTGCTTTCTTCAAACTGTCATCACAGAGGTTTTCAGAGCATGCTTTTAATACTTCCAGAGCTGGTGTTTGTGTCTTTTTCTCCCTCTTCTCCCTCTG
Organism: Edolisoma coerulescens; assembly: GCA_013397115.1. Classification (NCBI taxonomy): domain Eukaryota; kingdom Metazoa; phylum Chordata; class Aves; order Passeriformes; family Campephagidae; genus Edolisoma; species Edolisoma coerulescens. The sequence continues at coordinate 748,929 of VWZW01003558.1, read as the reverse complement.
TCTCTTTATGTTAAAGGCTATTTGAAACAGGAGTGTTTTTTAAAATACAACTTTCACCTGCTTTTTACCTGATATGTCTAAAGGGAAATTAACCTTTTGTGTAACAAGACTGAGGGTTGGAAAATGGTTTCACAAACGTAGCATTTTAAGAGAATTCAAAAAAGACAATTACAGAAAACCAGCAGTAGTTACGAATGGTTGTGTGATTCTGGAATTTGCCACATATTAAAACTTTCCTGTTTAAGGCACAGTTTGATCACCCACTTTGACCTTCTAAGATTGTGCAAGGAATTTTATGCAGTTGTTTAGAACTTAAGCTGTTTTTTAAAATCATGTATTTCAGGAAGCCATCAAGTTTTCATCTAAAAATTTCATAACTTGGGGGAGGTTGTTTGTTCAAGTGATTAATCATCGTGACTGTTACTCTTTATTATATCTCATTTGAATTTGTCTGGCATCAGCTTCTAACCATTTGCTCTTTTTATGCCTCTCTCAGCTTGGCTGAAGAGCTCTTTATTAACTGGTATTATTTTCTCCTTGAAAAGATACATTAACGATGTCATCAAGTTATCCCTCAATTTCTGTTGCTAATCTGAATAGATTGGGTTTTTAAGACCACTCTTGAGACATTTGACTAGGCCTAGAATATTTTCCTGTCTTTTTTGCATTATACAAATGCATTATCCTGTGCATTATACAAATTTTCAATTTAAAAAAATTAATGTACTTGAAAAATACAGTATTCAGTTCTTTGTTTCATCAACTTATACAAAGCAAAAATATTTCTTATTCTTGATTAGTGTTACACATTTCCTCATAGAACAAAAGTGTATGCAGCAAAAAACAATCTCTATAAGAAAGGGTATTTTCCTATAATTTTGCTTTTCTCCTTCTTGTATTTGGAGATGAAAATATGCCATTTCTTAAGTGCTCAGACCTCTCATCTTTGCAAAATACACCCAACAACAGAAGACACAATAAACAGCTGCATCTGTGGTGCAGCAAGGAGAAAAGACACCTCTAAAGAGGAACATTTCAGTAAAATAATAAAACTTGCAAATACTGATATAAAGAGCTTAAAGGAAACTCTGAGTAGGGCTTAATTTCTGGCATCAGGATAATGTAGGTATAATTTATGACTTGTGAAATATGGTGCTAAGTTAAAAAATCAATGAGATGCAATAATTCATTTCTCTATACTGTGCAGGAAAGAGATTGGGATGGGGAAGTGGGAGGCTGTTCTATAAATCCCACAGTTTTTTTAGCCAAGAAAAGTGAAGAGTGCATAGGACCACAAGAGAATATATGGGCTAAATACTACCTTGAATAGGTTATGAGTGACAGTAAAGAGCACAAAGCAAAAGCTGTTTTCTTCTCCAACGGGGTTTTCAGGAGAACCTGAGTAAAGGTAGATGGCAATATTGGCGTGAATTTTTTAAAAATAGGGGTTTATTATTATTTCAAAGCCATTTGCTTGTAATAAAATTGTAATTAATCTCAAATATTTAGAGGAAATTTGAAGAATGTTTATATGTGCTGCAAATACGTGAGGAGTCACCAAGGCACAGAGGGAACAAACTGAGAAGACAAAGAGCTTATGCAGAAACAAAGTGTTTTGGTGGCTTAGAACTTCAGCAGAGCAGATCATAAGGAGCCACTTGCCTTAGTATTTGCTATTTACAAGGAGCAAGTGCTGCCAAAAGCAGTGATGTATATAAAGGGTTTGCAACAACCCACAGGATTAAATGACAGTGAAAGTCAGAACCTGTGGCATTTGTCCAAGGAATCTGAAGGAGCTAAAGAATTGCTAACCGAATTCCTATTAAAAGTTAGGCAATTAATCAGGAAGATGTGATACAATAGAGGAAAACTGGAGGTAGCCAGCTTCATGCAAAACTGTGTTGGGGTAAGTGGTTCTGAGAATGCTTCCAGGAATTACAATGGTGAACTTCTTTTGGTGTCAGGAAACTTAATTGATAAAGTCATCAAAGATAAAAGACCCAAATCAACAAAGAGCCTGGATGGAGTATAATTCTAAGGAAAAATAACCCTGATTGTTGCAACAGTATATCCTGCTTCTCCAGCTTGATAGTGTATTTCAAAGATTAAGAACTTAATGGAGAAGTTTACAAGTACATACATAGTTTTATCAAAAAGACATGAGTTCCACAAAAAATACTAGACAAAGCTTTTCTAGAGAACCTAGAAGCCCAGCTCAGCATAAAAATAAAAACTTAATAGTTAAGGTGAGACAAATAAAGCCAATGAGGGGGAAAAATAGGTTGGTGATAGAAAGCAAAATATTTCCTCAGAAAAATAAATCAGTCAGCGGGATGTCCAAGGATCATTGCAGATGTGTTTAAAGTACCACAGAGACAGAGCACGTGCCACCTCTTTTTCTGACACAGCAGGTCTTGCTCCCTGAGCTGCATTGTGTGTGTCTCTTCCTGCATCTTCCCAAACCTGGAGGTGTCACAGGCCTTTTTGTGCTGCGCCCTATTGTGAATCTGATTTTGGAGGAGAGGCTAGAAGTGGTGACTAATGACATCCCAATTTGCTGATGAAACAAAATAAAGCATTTTCTCACCATACTTCTAGGATAAAAACCCAACCTCAAACACAGGAAGGGTCAAGGGGGAAAATAGAAATCATTAGAGGCATGTGGGGAGCTTCTTTACAAGTAAATTAGCAAGAATGGTCCAGACTTGCAGCTGATGAAAATTGGCACAGTTCCACGAGAATCAGTGGCACTTTGCCAGTTTGCACCAGAGGAGAACTTACCCCAATATGTTTTTAATATGAAAACCAGGGCAATTATAGCAGAGAGCAAAAGACTGACATAATTATGAAAGCAAGGCTGTGCAAAGGCTAGAGGGTGTGTCTTTAGAGATGTGGGGTTCTCTGAGTGCTGGTTAGAATCAGTTTTTACAGTCAATGTAAAGTTGGTTTCTAATTTTTGCTGTAGGATGAAGATTTGTTCTGTCATATCCCAATCTGCTCCCGTCTAGCCCTTTCTCCTTCCTTTTCCCTGTTACAGTTCTATACTCCGTTGGCATCAGGAAGGGTTTTTTTCACTATTCTACCTGTGCACTACAGAGCAAAAGGGGAGCACTGGGAGAGCTGGAGGCAGCTCAAAAGTCCACACAGCTGTCAAGGTGTTTCTTCTCCTCTGCCATCTGCCCAAAATAGCTTAAAGGTGGAGAACTTGCCTTCTGTCTCTAACTCTCTGCATCATACTGCTGGGACCTACAAAACCCTTCTGGAAAACCAAGTTAATACTTTGTGGGTGGCCCACACTGAGCTCAAGGCAGGCTTGGTGGTGTGGTTGAACTGCCCAGGTTGTACTGCCCAGCTGTGGATCCACAGATCTCAGGCTGTGTAAAAGCCATGATTTTTCTGATCCTGGTGCCTGTGTTTTCCTACACTGGTGCAGAAAACTTTCTGTGTAGACTGCTAGGACAATGACAGAGGCTGGCCAACTGCTGCGGGTAAAATATGGTGAAGTGGTTTCATTTTCAGAGCTCTGAGAAGATGGAACATATTAGCCAAAGACAGAAGCTTTAAATCTGCCAACTCTGACAAGACTGCCTTGAGCACATGTGGAAGGACATGCCCCAATTTTATCTCTTTTTCTGCAATTACTGCACCAACAATATCTGAGAAAGGCATAAGTGTCTTGGATGTAGACAAAACAGTTTTTCCACTCACATAGAAGGTTTTTACAGAAATCTTCCAGAAAAGTTTCTTCCCGAGACAGAAACCTGGCATGGAAAACAACTCAAGTTTGGCAAGGTTGTGAGCAACAGAAAATATGTAATAAAGTGGTGTTAAACCACTTAATTATAAACATAGGTACCAGCTAAATAATTTGTGTAGTGAAAATGTACTTGATGCAGCTAATTACACTTCCTGATACTACCTGAAATAAAAGGTGAATTAATGAGAGGGAAACACAAAGTTAATGAGAGTTAATGAGACAAAAAACCATGCAAGTAGTTACATCCACATGAGGGAGAGAGAGAGAGGGAATCCCCACTGCTTCTGTAGGGCAAGCTACTGCACGGAATAGTAATACCTTTTATAATTCATTTCTCCCTGTGAGGTTTTAATTTGTTTTACCAGTCACCATCGCTTTATAAACTCTCATGACCATCTTCTTTGCTCACCTACCCGTTTGCCCTCGCCTCCTCAGATTCTTATTGGTTTTTGTGTGTTTTGGCCTGAGTGGAAAGTCATTGAAGGAGCCCATGTGCCCATCCGAGAGAGGGGAGGAGGAGAGGGATACCTTCAGCCCTGGCTGTGCCTTTGCTTGTCCTCCCTGCCTTGTGTGTGATCATGGTGACAGCGTTTGTGCCATTCTGAGGGACAGGTGTTGCTGAAGAACAGTTTCAGATGACATCATTAATATCCAGAATAATTTGTTCCAAGTCATAGTGACTACAGCTGCCACACAAGCTCAGATAAACCCAAGTTTTTTCTCCTAGCATTGTATTGCACAATAATCGATCTTTTAAAGGGGCAGTTTCTTCTTCTAATACTTCTTCTTCTTCTAATTCACTTAATATTTTAGATACTGGTCACTGGGCTATTGGTGCATGCTGATGCCCTAGTATTTCTCATTTTAAATTAATTTTTCTCCCAATTTTTTAATAGAAATCTTTTTTTTTTAAATGCCTATGAAATGCCTGTTTAAATGTGTATTTATTTTCTAGTTTAATTTTTTATTAACAGAGAGTAAAATTTCCTAATGACCCTCATATTTCTAATTAGAATTTGTGTAAGGGGTGAAAGAACCAGCATAATATTTGTTGAATAGGAAACACAAATGCTGCTGCTAATGTGATGTATCTATTGTGCCTGTGTAAGGCTTATGTGCCTGAGAGAAAATAAATATTTATTCCAAGTATATCTGTTGATTTGACAAATATTATTAAATCTCTTTACATATATCATCTCTCCTAAGTAGAGCTTTGCATATTTTTTTTCTAAAATTATACTTTGGATTTGGAAGAATGAGTAAAATCAGACATTCTGTCAAAAATATGTCACATTTATGGTAGTCTATACAATTAAAAAGGTAAATTGCCACTCAGTTTTAGCATTGTCAATACTGATGGAAAGGTCGCTGAGTAGTTCTTGTTGAATGAGATTTTCTCTAATGTTTAAGCCACCAATAAAACCTCCAGTTAAGCCCTTCATAGGAAACTTAAGAATTGACTGATGGGAGTCACATGGTTAAATCAGTGCTTGTTATTCATAATTTATTCAATGGTTGATGGAAAAAAATTGTCCAATTATTTGACAAATACTGCTTAGCAAGATGATTTACAGAGAATAATGCAAGTATTTGTTGAAGAATTTAAAGTGACAAAAACTGCTAAAATTACGGCCTTTATTCTCAATGCAGTGATTAGAGCTGATTGAATGATATTCAGACAGTTTGACTAATTTTGAATAGTCCTTACACAGGCAATATTCCCATTGACTTCAGCTGGAATTTTGCCAGAGTAAGGACTGCAGGATTGGGCCTTTGAGTGTAATGTCTTGAAAGGGTCCCTTTATAAAGCAGCAGCTTAAATTCTGAACTGCAATGAAAACCCATTTTCACTTTCCTCTGTTATTTTGCCTGTTCTGTGGAATTGCTCCCTATGAATGTTAATCCCATTCCCTCTTTATCAGCAGAGGGTGCTATGGGAGTTTTGTGCTCTCCAGTAGCCTTTTGTTTATGCACAGTTCAATCTAATTTAAGTCGAACTGACCATTTCAATGGGAGTCAAGTGTGTATTTAAATGGTGTGTGGGAGAGCCATAGTTTAATGGCAAACCATTTCCTTAATTGATCCAAGTTAAAGAAGGGAGACATTTTAAAGTGGATATTTTCAGATTCCTGGCCTCTACCCCCATACCCTCCTAAATGGGTCACTGAACGTGGTCTTACACCTTTGTATGATAAATGATAGCATTTGCATGTGTTTTTGAAAGGCAGGTTCAGTATTACAAATTACTAGAGATGCATAATAAACTAATATTTTGAATATAAACTTCTGTGAGTTTTTAAAGTTCCTGATTTTTCGAAATGTTAGTAGGACTTCAATACAAAAAAAAAAGTGTTTACAAATCCCTGACATGGAAATGCTTTCCAATGAAGATTGGAAAAATGGATTTTGGTAAGTCAGTATATCATACACTTTGTTACAAGAATGTATGGGTTCTTAAGTCAAGTGTAGAGAAAACAGAAAATACATAGGCAATCTTAATTCTGGTTGTTTTTTCAATTGTTCACCATCATCCTGACAGGGATATTAAATTACATGATTGCATAGCTACTTTTTTCTCTGAGATGTCTGTGGCTTTAACATATACAAAAGAGATCGCTGAATAGGAGCTTTATGAAATGTTTCTTTTTACCTGAATCGCTCAGTGTATACCACTGAGTTGTTTGCTGCACACCATTCTGTCCAGCATGGAATGCATGATTATCAACTTCCTCAAGCTGATCTTTCTATAGTGGTACCATAAGAGGGTAGTTTATTAATCCTTTGGTTAATCACTGTTTATTTTTGCTATTTAATGCACGAGGGCAGAAAAAATGGAGAAATGCAAGGTAAAAGTGATCAATTTTATTAATTCGAGAGGCCTTAAACCTCTTACATTTCAGAATACTTTACTCTTCTTGTAGGAAAAGCAGATCTGTGGCCAACTCCTGCAGTTCTGGATTCTCAGCCCTTTCGTAAATCAGATCTGTGATCTCAGGCAATCTGGATTTTCAGGAAGTGAGGGCCAGACAGTCAGAGTTCAGAATGCAAAGTTCAGAGTGACCTTTTCAGCATCATATAGGTTGTGGCCAAAACTGACCAGACTCCAACACTTGAGGATCATATTTTTTAATTTTATGACCACATTTTTAACTTTCCTCATGCACTGCCTGTCTTTCAACTCCTGCTGTAAGTGAGAGAGGATCTTAAAGATGGCATTCTCATTTTCTGTACATTTCCAGCTGTGATGGTTCCCAGCCTGTTGGTCTCTTGGTACACGGACTGAAATGGCTTCATGTAGGTGATCATCTAATGGTTCAAAACTACTAAGGTGCTGAAACAAAATTATGGAGGGATTCCAGAGTGCTGGGTTTTTCCCAGCCTTATTTTTCATAATGCCATCCTGCGGAAGGAAGTGAGACTTCAGATTTGTTGGAAAGGTGATTGTAAATCTGCACCTAGAAACATGCTGATTGCTTGAGACCCTGGCAAAGACAAAATCCATGGATACATTGGACAGTCTGCTGCTCTTGGTTGTTCTTCATTATGCGGCCCAGCTTCCACTGTGAATTTTGTAATTGAACTTCTTTATCCAATCTTCCTTAAACTTTTCTGCCTGATTCTCATTTGACTGGGATAATTTGCAGTGTTCTTTTCTAACCATGACCGAGGAGAGGGGGGATAGCAGACAGAGGCAAGAAAAGGTGCAAGAAGGAGATAACGTGCAGCTTTCATTGCTAGTGGACCTGGTGGGTGCACACAGACAGAAAGGCTCACCAAGCCCTGCCAGGGAATGGACCTGTGACTCAGGAGGACAAGGTACACACGCTCCAGCTGCCCCAACAGGTTTCAGTGGGTCCTGCTTCGCTTCTTATTTTTTGCTCTACAGTCAAAATTTCCGCTCAGCCTGTGTGGGTAGATGTGCAGAAACTCATAACTTGGCTGAATTTGTGGACATTTTCACAAGAACAACAGAATATTGATGCTATGGCAACTGCTGTGCTGTGTTTCCAAATCCTGATCTGAGTCATGGAGGGAGCAGTAGCATCTCCACCAAGCAGCTGTAAAAGGTATTTTTTATTTAAAATGTAAAAGATGGGGGGAGGAGGGAATAGGGAAAGAAATGTGTTCATCCTCCCAGCCCTGACAAAGAGCAGAATTCTTTTAGGTGGACATTTCTCTAAAATTTCAGCCTTAGCAATTTCAAGCCTCTCAGCCCAAATCTTTACAGTTTGAGGAAGCTGCAAACTCCTGTAAAGTTGGTATTTTAGTGGGAAGTCTGACACAGCCTTGTCTAAGAGCACTGCCCTCTGCAGATACTGCATTCTGTACTGTAAACCATAATCTTCTGCTGGTGAGACGGTTTTGTTCATTGCTTTTGTAGTGCCTCCTAACCACCTTAGAAACACCTATTTTGATTAACTCCAGTCCTAGCACACACAAATTCTGTTTCCTCTGGTATCATCAAAAGCATTTTTATGTTGTTTTTTTTTTTTGTTTAAGTAGTGCTTTGAAATCCAAAGGTGATGCCTTTATTGTTTGAGGCTACTGCTAGAACAGGTGTAAGATGATGAGTTCCCTGAAAATGCTTGCCATAATACAAAAAAATGTTGAATTTCTAAATTGAAGACTGCCCATTTTTTTCTTTTGCTTTTGTTTGACCCTGTAACTAATCAGTGTACTTCACTTCCAGATGTATTTAACTGGAAATTTTGCTTATTGCTCATTTTCACAGTTGTGTTCTTAGATCTTCCAATAGTAGAATTTTCTTGTAGTTCAAATTATTGTCATTTTTCCTTACTGATCTTTAGAAGGTGGCTTTACTTTTTAACTGCCATGGAATAAGGATATTATTGTTAAAGATATTTTTACTGTGAAATTTCTCTTAAGTAAAGAAATGAAAAAAATTTGTATTTAGGTGGCTATTTAAGAAAAGTGAAATAATACTCTTCTTAAAGCTAGTGCTAGAGAAAAATATTTGACACGCTGTTTATTTACCTGTATTCAGTCATTGAAAGAGTATTTTAAGTGGTGATTTGTATTAGAAAAAAACAGATTCAGAGAAAGTTTTTCTTATGCCCACTGAGAAGGTTAAGTGAAGATGGAGATTTTTCTTTGTATGTAAATAGTAGGATGTGTCTGTGTTTTTACTGCTGCTCTAGCTCTCTTTAAGAGTTGCTGAGCACTGAGACCTAAGCAGCCAGGAGACACTCAACAGACAAAACTGTACTTATTCATCAGGAAGAGCTTTCTTGCGAGTTTTGTAGCACAGAACGTGTTTTGTTTTATTAGTTTTTACTGCTGTAAAGGTCTCTTTAACCTGCTTTTAAGCAGGTTACAATAATGAAGCCAAATGCTTTCCTAGCTTTTTCAGATCACTTGTAAAATTATTGGTACCAAACTCAATAGTGCTTCATCCTTTTCTTTATTTTAATTCTTTCTAAGCTCTTCTGCCATGCTGTGTGCTCTTATTTTGTGTTATATCCAGTTTGTGTGAAACTGTCCTTGAATTGATTCTTGTGGTGACCTGCCAATCACTTCACTTTGCCTACACTTCTCCATATGCAAGGGCCTTCTTTCTTTGATATCCTTCCTGTCCAATCAACAGCTGTTCCCAGTTCCTGGGATGTTTAACTTTTAGATTAGGCTATCAAAAGATCTTAAATGTCAGTCAAATTACATGCAAGTCTGTTTAGTACAGATGTTTATCAAATCCACACTGGTTTTTCCCATTCTGTGTGTCAATTATTTCTGCTTGCATCCCACTGATTTTGTTTCTTCTTTAACCTACCAGTAAGATCCCCTATTTTCAAGGATTTTCGTTATTTTTGTGTTGTATTCTTGTGTCAATTGCATTTGAGCATTCTTTCCAAGAGGGATGGAAAAAGGAGGCGATAGAGAAGGAAAGACTTACGTGGGAGAAGGAACCAGAAGAATGAAAGAAGAAAAGAGAAGGCAGAGAACTCTGTTGATCTCCCACAGAGATATGATTTATAACTAGAAGTAAGAGCTCCACGTGGAAGGAGTCTTTGTTCCTTCATTACACAATAAATGCAATGCAATGTCCTTATGCCAGACATGGCAGGGTACAACATCTAAAGAATACCTGTGAAGTATTTATCAGGTATCAATGCATTTGAATTCAGGCTTAAACACCAAAGTGGCCTAGAATATTTTGTTCATGATGATCCAAAACCTGCAGAGTGACAGATCTTCCCAGTCTGAGAACTTGGATAACACACCAAAACCAAAAGACTTGGAGGTTCAGAGGGCAGAGCACCTACAACCTGAATCAGAACAGTGCAAAAGTGGGCATTCCCCTTCTGATAAATCTTTATGAAGAAACACTTGGCAAATGAAACAAAACAAGTTGGAAAAATATTTTGGAGGAAACAAATTGGAAAAACTCATGTTTCTTCATAGGGTTTAGTGTGTTCATTAGTTACCTTGCCATGTTCTGTCAGGAGGAACCAGGAGATCTATGCAAGTGTGACTGTTCCTTTTTTGCAACGAAGCCCTATAAGAACCAGGACTTAAAATTCCAAATCCCACTGATCTGCTGTTCCTTTGATGCTAAAGGCAGACTGATCGGGAACTACTAAAATATGCCCCCATTCAGTAAACAGTGTAGGAAATTCCAGTTTCTCCTGCTTATGGAAGCTTAGTCTTAGTCTAAAGACCACCTGAGGTCATTATGTCTTGTATTATCTCTCAATGCCTTTATCCAGGGAATTCCAGGAAGTAATTTATCTCATGATACAATAGCCTTTGGTCAACAGCTTGTGCCCTTTGTACAAAAAGTAGATAATGGCCAGTACTAATGATATTGTCCTGGGAGTATGGGCTGTAAATCCCTTCCAGGAAGTCTTGCAAATACTTGGGTATTTGGCATGAGTATCCGAGCAAACTTCGGTCAGGACAGGTTGTGTATGGCTTTGTGCATGGCAGTGACTGTGTGTAGATACTGTGGCAATGCACATTATTTTGAGCAGATGTTTGCCAGCTTAAACTCCACTCATTTAATTACTGACCACGTTTCTCTAACGTGCAGAAGTGTGGTGGAGAAAATTGCCCACAGTACGCTAGAATTCCATTACTATTCTTGAACGGTGATCAAGGACAGCTGACACCTGGTCATTGTGAATAGTATTTCATAATGCTTATATTATCAGGTGGCTGCTTAATTCCTCATCTGTCGCCTTCAGCCTTATCCTACTGCTGGCAGAATAAATACACACCCTTCCTTTGGAAGCATTTTTGGAGCAGTCAAAGCATTTTCTTATTTTCCGATTTTCTTTGCTCACTATCATTCTTTAAAGAGCCCATTGATGCCGCAGTTGTATCATCCACGTAAGTGAAACAACGCAGCTGAGATGTGAAGTTCAAAATGCGGAGTGTTTCGATGCTCATTTTTCCTTGTTCTTGCTGTATCTAAACACCCAAACCAGTTCAGCTTCTGTTACATTTCATTTATGCTTGTAGACCCATTGGGAATTACTTTTCTAGAGGCGTCAGTCTCAGCTGAATGAATTGGGGAGCAAAATGCTGTGTGTTGCACTGTGCTATCCCTTCCCTCCTCCTCCAAGGCTTCATGTTAAAAACACCAGCCCTGGAGAGACATAGTATGGATCTGGACATGGAGATCATGATTCACACAGCCTCACCTCCACCTGTTTGATGCTTTCCGCTGTTGGAGATTCCTTGAACGCCAAAAGGAAACAAGCAGCAGTTCAGCTTCAGATGGAGTTTGGGCTGTAAGAATCTGGGCCATGAGACCTTAGGAGCTAAGTATGACCACCAGAGTGTTTCCTAGAGGTATTGATGAGTGTAGCTGAGGGTAAAGAAGCTGTTTTTTTTGTTAATAACTTTAGGCATGTAAAATGCTTGAATAGTAAGATAGTAACAGCACTTGGCAGCATCTTGTTACTTACTTTGGATTGGAATGGCCACCTTAGAAGACAAGCTCTGTAATTCTTCAGACTTGGGGATGTTAGAGGTATATCCTACTAACGCAGTCTGCTCTTTGTCAGTCTTTTCCACTATGTTCCTGTTTACCTGCTGAAATGAAATTCTCAAATGTGTTGAATGAACTGAAGCCACCTCTGAATAACACACCAATTTTTCTTGAGTATCCAAATTTAAGACTCCATGTGTGGGAATACGCTTTTTTATGTTGTCATTCAGAAGTGGTAAAAATCTGTGCAGTAGAAGAACTAGGGTACAGTGTTTCTTGATAGTTACATTCTTTAATGAAATTTAAAAAAAAAAAATTGATGTCTTTACAACCTGCCCAGCACCTTTAGATGGATTTTTCTTGGGTAATGAATGTTTTCTACATCCAACCTTTAAGCAATGACATGATGTTACATAATGTTACATTTTGTTGGCAGCCCTAAAACTTTTCTCTTCTGGGAAGAAACTTCCCAGACCATATTCCCACAAGAAGTGAGTTTTAATATGTATCTCCCTGATCCTTTTCTTCTTCTGTTCAAAGAAAATGTCAGCTCTCTTTAGAATTGGCCAGGAAGCATTTGCAAGAGGTTAAGTGATACTACAAATATTCCTTAATTGAGTTTAGATGCATTCCATGCATTTTTACACCAGCATCAAAGAAAACATCTTTCCAAAGATAAGCAGCTTCTTCTCATATTTCAAAAAATCATCACGTATTTTCATCAAGCTTTCAGGAATGAAAGCTGCTGGACTGCAGTGTTGTCATAATAAAAAAGAAAGGTGCACACAGAGGTTCTGTGATCCAGAGGTGACAAGTGCTGAACAAACAGCGCGTGAAGACATCTTCCTACCTGACAGCATCCGTCCCCATCACTTATTGCTCTTGTACAGGCTCAGATATGTTTGATCAACTTTCAGATGATTATCCTGGCAGGAGCAGGTGAAAGCAGTGGTGATACTTTGATTCAGAGTAAAGTACAAGGCAGTCTGAAGGAACCTTTCATTAGCAGTTGATACTCTGTTGACAGTGAGATTCATATGAGGAAGTTGGGATGAAAACAGTTTTCCATTTCCCTCCTTTATGAGAGAGGTTTGGTTAGGGTGGTATGTGTAGGGAATTTCTGCTCTCTGACTTGTATATTAACACATCTCATATTCGGATTTATCACTGCAAGATATGAGGCTGGTTTGTCTGCACCTGATAGCTCCAATTAAGTGACATAATTATTCTTTCACCTGGGTTCAGTTTTTTAAAAGCTGTTTTGAAACACACCTATTCCTGTCACAGAACCAGTGCAATTCTCTATGAGAAATTTGAAATCACTCAAAAGTCAAGCAGCTCAAACCAAAACCCGACCTGAACCTGTACAAGAAGGAGGGGATTATATTGGTAGCATATATTGCTGCTTTGGGGCTGGTTACCTGATGATGGTTTTGCTCTCTGAACAGACTCACTGAGCTGTTGATGCACATCCCAGAGTGTTCACATCAAGTATGACTCTTCGAAATATTCTCCATTTATGCAACTGAATACAAGTTCAGGTGAATATGCGTGAATGAAGAATAAAAAATTAGAAATCTAGTTAGTTTGGATAGTTTTTGGAATATGGATATAACTTTTTTTTCTTTTCTCTATTTAGCCAGTTTTGATGTTAAATATTTTAATTTTATTGAAGAATAAGATTTAAATTCTTGTCAGCACTGAAGCAGATGAGGTGATGCCAGTAAATCCAGTGGGGTTATGGATTTTTAATTTCCTTTCATTCAAAGCCACATTAAATAAACAGAGAGGAATAAAGACTCCATAATACAAATGAGAATCAGGCCAGTGATGTATTTTCATATTCCTAATATCTGTGCCTCTTTTCAGCATTCATCTTGTACCTCACATTCTACCATTTGTTCCTTTTAATCTGCGTCCATCTCTTCATCACCTCTGATATTTATAACATTATTTGACCCTAAGCTTTGAGTGACATGACCTGGCTTAATCAGATGGTTGGGTTTAGCTACTGATGTTATCTGCTGACAGTTGCTATCCTGTACACATTTGATAAAGAAATGCCTTTTGGATTATAGATTTTTACATTTCACTTTAGCGTTTTATCAAATACTCATATTTTGTCACTATTATAACCTATTAAAATTCTCTCTACTACAAGGAAATGTGGTTTTTAAAAGTAAATAGATGCTTATGCAAGCTTTAGTGATTGCAATCTGTGCACTTCCTCCTCCCAGTTTCCTCAATGAGACAAACCCTCCAGTTATTCTTAATCTTCCCCGAGCCATGAATTGTCAAGGGTGAGGTAAGATGGAACCATGCTGGTGCATCATGAGGGGTGAAGGCTGGCTGGAGAAACTGAGCTGTGAAACAGAGTAGGAAGGGTACAAATGGCAACCAAAACAATAGAATGGATTTTTTCCTGTGCCAGATTTACAGAGTTGCATCAAAGTCAGGTTAGCTCCTCACATGAATAAAAGATAATGAGATAATGAAATAAAATTCTGCATGGCTAGATTCTATAGGTCCTCTTCTGCATTTTTATAATAAAACCAGGAACTCACGTGAATAATTTACCTTTTCTGCAGTACTTTCTCAGTTCTTCCTGCAACTGAACATGACTTACCATAAATCAATGTTTAATTACTTATAAAATTGTAAAAGGATTCCATACCTTATTCTGGATGCCTTGGCATCACATTCTTCAATAAGCATGTGAAAGTGGAGTTCTCCCTGGCATCAATAGGTAGTTACAGTGAGCACAATTAACTAAAATGTGCTCCTGCACACAACACCTTCAATCAACCATTCCTTTAGAGACAAAATCAGGAGCTGAAATTCCTCAGTATCCTTGTGACTGTGAGCCCTGGTATGTCCAAAGTTTATTTTCTCTGTCATCCGTTTTTATGGTCTTTGTTCGCTGCACTTGCAAATACCCTCCTATGTCCTGACAGACTCCTTTAGCAAAAAAGAAGTGTACAAGAAGTCTTAAGTAATTTGTCTTTTATTTGCTGTAATAACAAACTGCATTTTTGACTTTCCATTCTTTTTCAGTGAAGAAACTTTGTTCTAATATATCTTACATTGCCTGGTTGTACTGTGATGCTCAGGCCAGCTGATGTAAATTAAACATACAGCATTTGCCTTTATAGGGGATACTTGGTTATTGACACAAAGAGCAAGAATAAATGAATAATCTTTACCCTAATTCTTACCAGTATACTCTTGGTTCTGCTAGTTTCTGACTACACTGGCAATGACTTTGAAAGTAATAAAAAGCTTCTTAAAAATAGGAATAATTTATGAGACACATTTTGTGAGGATATTTCGAATGTGAAATGGATTTAGACACAAGGAGGTACGCACTGAAAGTGGAAATTTTCAAATTCCATCCCAGACAATCCCACTGAATGCCTAATCCTCTATTACATGTCACAGGGTTGGGCAGTCTTAATTTTTCTTACAGGGACACATTAGAGAGCAATTGGGAGTCTTTGATCCACAAATTGTCCATATTCGCTCTCAATGCTAAATAAAGAAATAACATAAAGGCCAAAGGCAATGAACAATGCATACATAAAACTTCCAGGCCCTATAAAAACTGAAGAAGATGGGGTGTTCTCAAAGAAGCAGAATTTTTCATTCCCACAACAGATTTACTGGTTGTCTTGCAGGATGTATCATTTCAGGTGAAACTGAAGCAGCACACAGCAAAATGCATCACAGATCTGGGGTACCTTGGCTGTAAGGGGGGCTTTCCTCATAGCGACATCTCCTGTCATGCAGAAACCTGCCCAGTTTCTACTGGTTTTGGGTAGTGGTGAGACATTACAGAGACAGCACAGGCACAGAAGATTCTTGCACTGAAATTTTGTAGTAAAAAGCTATTTTCTTTCACCGGCACTTGCTTCTGGCGTATTCTTTTGCCTGCACAGCTGAAGTGGCCATTCTTAATTAAAACCCAATAAAACATGTCCCATTTCTCAGTGTGACATCCAGCACTTCAATGCTATTGGGAGAGGTCAGGTTTGGAAAATGCCTGGTTGGTCCCATGTCTTTGGGATAGTTACATACTTGAGAATTCTTCATGTTTAACCTCATTTTTTTCTTTATTTTATTATGACTCTTTTCCTTAACCGAGTTTGCCTCCAAGGAACTTTTTTGGCCTTCCTCTGAAAAAGGAGGACACCCAAGGCTTTTCTTACTGTTTATATGCATGAAAATGTGATGAGAGATAAGGCAGAAAATGTAAATGCCACCACTTGCATAGTCTAAAACTGTAAATCCCAACAAAGTAAGGTTAATTAAAGTCCCTGTCTTCACTAACTGACTATTCATACTCTGTCTTACTCCAAAAGTGCCACATACGTGGGGGATTAGTGAGTGTCTGCATTATCGGATATCTGGCATCAAGTAACCAAGCAAGATGTCCAAACTTCTGTGATTCTCTGGAGCTGTTTATATTTTTCCAGCTGGAGTAGGCATTCATCAGCTCTGGGAAAGCAGAGAGGGAAGTACACCACACCTCCAAATCCCGTTTACTTTCTCCTTTCCCACAGGAGAGAATCACTTTGTTGAGAGACAAGGTGGTTAGAAGTTAATTGCAATTTAATTACCCCCTGTGTATACTTATGCAGCTGAAGAGAAAGACAGCCTCTCAGTTAGTATCTTTGTGCTTTCATAAATAGCCCAGTGAGGCTTTCAAAAGAGGTCTGTAAAGTTGAGATGCACATTTTACACCTACAGCCAAGTGGATCCCTCAGTCTTGCCCTCACAAATGCCTGGAGGCAGCATGCTTTGGTTTGTTTTTCAAACACGTTGCGTCTCTGATTAAAATGGTAAGATTTCTGAGACTAAGCTAGAGGTGTCTATCGATCAATGAACACAATATTAATGAAAATATTGCCAGGATATTTTCATTATTTCTATAATGTTGACAGATAGGATACAGTGCTACAAAAACGTGGAATAAAAAGACAGCCTTCCTCCAAAACCACTTAAAATCTTAAATAATCATGTAAGGGGAAATTTTCAGATAAACCTCTGAAAATCTAACGTGTTCTGTGGCCATGGTCTTTTTAAAATATAGCATAGTTGGTAGGCTGATAAAGAATACCTTCTAGCAGCTCTTTATTTTGCCATTAAGGTGAAAATACAATTACTGTCATATGATTTTTATTATTGCTATTAGAGACTGTTTTTACAGGACGGGGTGTAATTGGGTTTTATAGAAGCCTCCACAGTGAAATTCAAATATTTGTCTGATTTCAAAAGCATGCATGTCAGTCTAAAATTGCAGTTTACTCAGCATACCTGACACAGAGGCAGAGTGAAAATACGTGTAACAAAGCAAACGTTAAAATGAACATTTTCTGGAGAAGATTGATGTGTAGTAGATATGGCAGAAGACTGAGCTTCAGGAATCAAATGCCGCTTTTTTTGTTGTTGTTTTCTTTTTAAAATGTTTTAAATTCTTGTGTGAAAAGGCCTATGTAAATGCTTAGTGTTGGCTTGTTCCCATTTCTTCCACGAGCTCCTTGTTTAACCAGGGACTAATAATCACTTAGCTTTTGTATGGCTGAGTCTACCCATGAATGTAGTCACTATGAGTATTTTGACAGAGGTGTCTTTATGTTACATTCCTTTTTGAATCTGAAGATAAAAGGCTTTATTTTAATAACTCTCTAATTCCTGAAGCAACACCAACGTATTAAGTAAAACAGTACACAATTTTTATACTGCCTTCTATTAAAAATGCTAAGCCCTGAATGCATTCTACAGACATATATTTTCTCCTTCATATTTAAAGAAGAGGAAAGATGGATGCTGCTAGAATTTTTGAAATACAAGGAGAGTTGATGGTAACATGGTACATCTACAGTGTTCTGCAAGGCTCTGAACCCTGTGGATTAATAATTTTAAATGCAAACAACAAAATTTAGTCTTTGGCACCTTACAGGATAGTTTGACACTACCTGAACAAAGTTCTCAGCAAAGTGACAGGAATATTGCTTTGCATTTACAATACCTTTTTGCTGGAATTACTCTTAGTGCATTTTGCAGAGGGAGAAATTGAAATGTCGAGGAAAGGCAAGGCTTCAATGCACTGAGACAATAAAGTGCATCTTTATTATGAATGATTGTTCTTAAATATATGCCCACACATTACACTGGCTTGGGGCTGAATCATTTATTTGGGGTGGTACAGCAGACAGCCCCAGAATTAAGACTATTGGAATCTGTTGATTCCCATTACTCTGTTTTTTTACTGGATGGTGATTAACGTCAACAGCAAAGATGAGAAAATGCAATCAGAAAAGAATAAACCTGACCAGCAGGTGGTTAACACTTCTACAGAATAAGACATTTTCTGTTTTTATTAGCATTAAACAACCAAGTGACACTGGTGGTGATGGAAGAGAATATACTAGAAAAAGGAGCATTCCATATGCAGTTCAAGCCTACATGTGCATTGAAAAAAGACCACTGAACTCTCCCGAGTAGTTTTTATAAATAGTGTGACATTGAGAGGTGTTGTGGTTATTACTCTCTTTGACATTAATCCTCATGACTAAAGTTTTGTGCATGCAGTTCTATGAAATAAATACGTGCATTTGACATAGAATTCCTGCAGATCAACAGCTTTTTTCACAAAAAAAGTGTATAGTGTTCAACAGACACTTTAAAAATAATGTATATTTCCTGCTTTTATAAAGAAGATTTAAATTGTTCAGTGTGTTTGTACAGCTAAGACATTTTATTGATGCCACGTTCCACAATGTCCGGCTTTGGGCTTTGGAAGGGACCAAATGGTTTCTGAAGGTTTGTTTTGTTTTTTTTTTTTTCTTTTTTTTTTTGACAAGATTAAAGAATGTAAAAGACTATTTGTATTAAACAGATTAAGCTGTTAGTAAACATGTCCCCTTTAAATTAAGTGGTGGTGAAGACAAAGAAAGTGCTTTGTTGTTGTCAGATGGATTTGTCTTAAGTCAAATGGGCAAACAAGTTAAACATCAGTCCTCTTTAAATCCCTAATGGCTGTGCAGATTAAATCTCAAAAGGTCTGTAAAATGAGTAAAAAAATTAAATTGCTTTACTTCTTCCTGTCGTTTACTTTGGCTAAAGCATCTTTCTTCTTCCTTTTCTTTTTTCTTCTCTTTTTTTCTTCTCATCCAGCTTTTGAGAACTTTGTTTTCAAACTGCATTAGCATACAGACACATATTAAGCAAGAATTTCACTTCTCTGCAGTCTTGTCACTTGTGATGAATACATCCTTGCTCGGTAAGTGCTGGTGACACATCATTGTGGCAGCTTCTGCCTCTCAACAGAAGGATAATTAATCTTGCTATCAACACTCCTAAACAGGGGTAGCTGGTTCAAAGTTTTTATTCCATAGAGCTACTTTGTATGGGGTGGGATTCCTTCATTTGAAATGGCTGCCTGTGAATCGTGGCTTTTCTGTGATTAGCTTTTCTTTAATGCTGGGGGTGTGGATCTGTGTGGGAACAACAAAATGAGCAGGTTTTGTGCTGTTCTCACCAGGCATTTTTATGCCTTAATAAAGTGGATGGGTGCAGCATGTGATTCAGAAAATATACCAAATCCTAAGGTGGCCTCATAGGAGTGTGAAGGAGAATTCAAGGTATCCTTCTACAGATTCTTCTTCCATCTGACTGACTACAGTGGGAATTTGGGTGGTCAGGTTTCTGCCAGGAAGACATCCGAAGTATCTTGCTTATACACCCCAGATATGACTGTGAAAATATTTTCTGTGCACGTCCAACAGCTGTCAAGCACCAGAAGTATTGGAAAGGGGACAGAATGCTAGCTCACTATGCATTTAAGACTGACTATTCACCAATTTTTTCCCACAAGAATTTCATCATCCCAGCAGCTCTGTAATGATGAAAATCAACCAACAGAGTATTTGCTCCAGTTGGATTTTCATTCAGTTTATTAATGATAAAGAAACTCAACTTCATGCATATTAAAAGAGTGTTGATTGAAGGTCACAGAGGTGTTAGCTGTGGTGTCCTGGCTAAATTCCAGTTGGCTAATTACAATCTGCCTTCCTAAAACTCCCTTGTAGTTTCATTATTTAGATCATTATCTTTTTATATTTAGTTCCAAACTCCTGGTAGCATGGCTCCATTTTTGTTAAAGGGCTCTCACTGTTGAGCATATTGGGTCCCGGGAAGGCAAACGGTGAAGCCAACTTTGTGCCTCCTTGGATGCAGTATTGGTGATATGGATGTGGGATTTAAGTGGGAATATATCTAGCTCCAGTACAAAGGAACTGAGGGATGTGTTACAGTGTCATGTCCCACCCTATGACTGTCAGTTGCTGTTCTAGAATCAGAGGGAACCCATATGGAAGGGTGTATCTTTTTGCTATTGACTTCTAGTCACCCAAACACATAACTTGACGTGATTTCTCCCCCCACTCTTTCATTTTTGAATTGTGTGCTACTCACTCCTGCTTGCCTGATACTTTCTACCTTTCTGGCAAGCAGCCTTTATTTTTTTGCAAAGGTTTGTTGAAGCAAGCAGGTCAGATGGACAATCTCTTTTTTCTGGTTGTCTCATATTAGCTGTTTTCTCCCAAGGCATGTGAGCTGTCTGTGGCCTTTCTAAAGGGGCCATGCTGGGAAACACAGGAATATATTTTCTGTTTTGTGGTGCAGAACACGATGGCCTCCACTCCAGACAAGCCTCTGTTTGGTCAGGCCTTCCAAAGCTCCCTGTAGGAAAGGGAGAGGTTCTGTACTCCATTACCCACTTGGTTCTGTACTCAAGGAACCATGCTGCAGCTTGCAGAGCTGATCCATAGAGCCAGGGGGCATTTGGTATCAGCAGTATTGTTTTCACATTTAACAGGGGTCACACATCAATGGTGCTGTTTAGTAGTAGCAGGCTGAGGTCAAATTTGGCCGTGGTCTGTACTGGCTTTAGCACCACACTCCATTCGTGGTCTTTGAGTGCTGAAGGTCCACTGTGAACGCTGAGGAGAAGCAGTGAAGCAGCTATTTAGAAATGGGCTCAAATGCAGTTGAAATAATTTGCTCTAGAGATTAGGCCCATGCTCTTAATTGAAAAAGGGAAGGAAAATGATTTATCAATTATTCAGAATGTTTTCTTTGTACGAAACACTGAGGGTTTTTGTAAGTACGTGTGTCTCAATATAGTGTTTTTATTGAACTATTAAATGTAATTAGAAACCAAAGGTAAATGGTATCTCAGTGAGTCAAGAAAGCCACAGAGGAGCTGAGTGGTGTCTGTAGCTTTCTGAGCATTGTCAGTTCCCCAGGAAGCCTACCTAAGGGTGATTAGCTCTTTACTCAGGGTTACTTCAGCTTGTTTCTAACTAATGATGATTTACCATTTAGCTAAATGCTAAGCAGCATTTGTTTGACAGAGTGCAAAGTGTGGGCTCGGAGAAAAGCAGGTAAAGATTCACTACAAAGGGCCTGTCAAAATACTTCTAACATAGACTGTCACAGTGTTAAACAATTTATTAATAAGCCTATTAATACCCAAGGATTTTTTTGTGTGTGTATTGAGGTTCTGTTAAAAACAGCAGTGTTTAAGATGCTATCCACACAGGCTTAATGCCAGAGAAAGCAATCCCATTAAATTGGACCTCATAAATATTTCATGAGGTCCAATTTAAAATTAATCTTGGCATGAAGCCAAACCAGGCAGTATATTTGCTACTGTATTAAAAAGAAGCAGCAGATGAGGTACTTTTTCACAATAGTAATCTGACTGGATTTTTTGCACAATCCTATCAATATTTTTAATAATACAGCTGTTAGTTTTGGCAGGAAGAAATGCATTTCTTTCATCACCCGTTCACGCACGAATCATACTGCAACTAGTGTATTTTAAATGTTGTCATTCTAGAAAATTATTTTATTTTCCTGGTGATGAAATCTCTGTTTTCTGAAAAAAATGTCACCTTGTTACTTGAAAGAAAATAAATAGATCTGTAAATTAACGGGGAGAGCGTAGGTTTCTTTGGGAAAGGGCTATGAAGCAGTCAGTTTTCAAAAGGCATTTAGGCAGGTGGGAGGTTTTCAATGTGGTTTGAATCTGAAGTGCTTTGGTCATCTGGGAAATGAAATTTAGGTTTTTAAAGTCATTTTGATTGTGAAATTTACTTCTTAGTAGGCAAATTGGAAGAAATGTACTTTGACAGCAGTTGAGACTTAGTAAAAATATATCTCCAGGTATGCTAGAAATCTTCTAGGGAAGCCTTTACATATTTTTTTGAGACAATGTGTCCAGATTTTAATGACTCTATGAGCCATTCAGGACACGGAATCAGAGCACATAAGCCATAGGCAGGGAAAAGAGAACTCATTTACTTTTCTCATTTAAGAGATCTGATGGTTCTGGGGAACTGGCTGATGGGAAAGGAATTCAGGCTGCAAAGAAATTACTGCTGAAAGAAAGTCTCCTAATCTTGGCAATAAGCATCCAATGAGGTCCTAAATAATTACCAATTTTTGACAAGAATATTAGGAGACTTTCTTTTCTGTCTTTTATATATCATTTGTTTTCCTAATCTTTGTCCAAATTCCAGTCTCAAGAATTTCCTTTATGTATTTAGAAAACACTTATAAATGTGTGTGTGAGCAAAGGGAATAAATAATAAATACAATGACAATATAAGAGCTTGAGTAACAGTTTGGGTTTTATGGCTTTAAAACTGGTGTGAGGATGAAGAAGAAAGCCTTTTATGCTGGAATAATTTCTGGGAGACACTGGTAAGAAACAAGATTACAGGGTGTTTAGAGATGTGCGTTTCAATAAGGAGCAATCACCATTCATATGCATACGTTTCATTTAAATGCATTATATACACTAGCAGATTGGGAGGCAATCCTGAAACATTGAACATAATTTATTTGGATTTGAAGAAAGCCTTTGCTTTTGTGCCTTACAATGGATTTGATTTACTAAGTCGGGAGACATAGAGGAAGCAAATTCAAATGGACTTGCATTTGACTGAGGAGAGAGGAATAGTGGTTATATGAATGTGAAAATGGACAAAGGTAGTGTGGAGGGAATGCCATGGGCTTCAGCTCACCTGACTTGCTGCCTGAAATTCTTGTTTAGGTGCAATAGAGTGAAGGGGGAAGGGGACGTTTCTTCAGGTGGCGACTTGTGCCTCCTGTCTTAGGGATGAATTGAATCCTCTTGTGAGGGGCTGCTGTGTCCTATTTACCCCCGATGGAGCCCACAGACCTGTCTTGGACTAGATGCCTCGTGTGAAACTAGAGGAGGTGAATACTGAATTTGTTCTTTCCTACAGGTGTGACTTATCTCTTTTCTTGATTGCAACGAGTGAGAGGCTTAAGTGGCCATGTGATTTATACGGACTCTTCTCTAGTGGGTTTTGGACTGGGCCCTCTGTTGGTGGATGGGAAGGAAATGAAATGCTTCCTGTGAGCAAAAGGTGACCTTTATCAAACACTACTTAGAGTGGCAATACTGGATAGGTTATACAGGGCAGGAGCAAGCAGCTCTGGAAACCAGCAGGGATTCACTGAGGAAGGGTCACCTCCAAGCTGACAGCGAGAGCTAATCCCAGCTCAGGAGTGAGGTGCATGTGTCAACGCTGCAGTTACATCTAATGGTCTCTGAGATCTGCATTTCAGTCTGTGACATGTGAACAAAAGGGCACCTAAGAAACGAAATGAGTTTGATCCTTCAAAGACAGGCTTTTCAGGATGGGGAAGTGAAAGACGCAGATTTTTGAGGAGCAGGGATTTCATGACTTCAAGGAACTCTGGCCATGAGATTTCTATTGTGGGGCAAAATTTGGTCAAAAATTGAGTCCTGTGTAGCTTTCAATTTACTTTCCCAATTACAGAGAACCACAGAATGATTGAGGTTGGAAGGCACCTCTGGAATTAGTCTAGTCCAGCCCCTCCTGCTCAAAGCAGAGTCAGCCATAGCAAGTTACTCAGGGCCATGTCAAGTTGGGTTTTGAATATATCCATGGATAGAGACTCCACAACATCTCTGGGCAACTTATTGCAGTGTTCAATCACCCTCACAAGGTAAAAGCTTTTTCTTGTGTATAAATTTAATTCCTTGCTTGTATCCCTTGTTTTCTTGGCTACCACTGAGAAGAGTTTGAAACTGCCTTGTGTACACCATCTCAGCAGTAGTACATGCAAGGTCATGGTAACCCCATTGCTGAGTCTCATCATTGCTTTAGGCATTTGTTCCTGCCCAATCAAGGTGCAGCTTGCAGTATCTTTCTCTAGATGCCAGATTTAAATCTCCATTTACAAGAATTAGGTTGTCTGTCTGAAGATAATCAGCTTTTTCGTATGTTTTTTCCTGCTTCTCTGTTTCTCATATCCTGTCAGTAGAAAGAAATCCTGTTTTCTTTTTGGCCCAGGATGTGAATTCTGAACTAATAATGAACTTCCTCAGTTATGCTAAAGAATGGAGAGCTTCCAGTGATTAAGAGTGAAGGCTCATGTCTTATAAAAGAAAGGGTATACTGGATGGTGGTATACACATATCTTAGCTGGGTGTATAAGAAGGAAGAGAGAAATGAAATAAAACATCATAATATAAAAAAAGTTACTAAAAAGACAAATTGCTGTAATCTGGAAGCTCACCCACACAAAATGACAAAGAGGGTAGAACGTCTGGAGTCTGGTAGCCAACAACAGGATGACTGTGATTCACCCAAGTGACTGCAGAAAAGGCAAAGAGAAAGTGTCTGACACTGTGTTTCCAGGAGCGATAAAGACCATTAATGTCATCCCAAAAAGCACTGTTAAAACCTAGGGTGGTTTAGCCTAGAAAACACTGTGCTGTAAGTGTATATGTCTGCTCTGTACATCCAGCAAGGGAGGAAAAACACTGGTGTTGGTGAAGCTGGAAGATGTGGGCATTAAAGAAAATGGGTTTAATCATCCATGAGTAAGGCTGGCAACATGAACAATCCTTGTATCAGAAAGAGCAGGTAAAGTTCTGGAGCCACCTCCTGTTACAAACTCTGAGGGAATAAGAGTGGAGTGTGCTCAATTTATAAAAGGGTATAATGCAGTATAATGCAGTAGATTATGCCAGCTAACACTGGCATCTCCAGTCTAAGTTATAAGTGTCAACTGAGATGTCATTAAAAGTAATTTGTAATCCTGTCAGAGTATTAGCCTATTCTAGTTCTTTGGTAGCAGTGAATATTTGTCTGAAAATAAATAAAATATAAGATGACTCCAAAGCCTACTGAATGAACAAAATTAGTTGAATATTATATTGATTTGGCGAGACTTAGGAAAAGCTATGCATATGAAAATAGAATTAATTTATTTCTGTTGACTGCAACATAACTGGGGAAAATTCTCCAAGAAGAGGTAGAGGTGCTCTCAGAAGTGGGACTGGCTGATATTTAGTGAAACTCTGGACATGATAGTAAATAAGTCTGGCACTCTATGAAAGGAGATCAGCATTCCATTCAAGTTGCCATACTCCCCGTTCAAAAGTAGACTTTTATCTATTGCCATCAGAAGGAAAGCACGTGATTTTTGCAACCAGGTGTTTCTGACCATATGCCAATATTATTCATATCAACACATTCATAATATTATTAGAAGATTATCTGCTGTGCACATGGAGCTACAGAACATTTGCAATTTCATATGGAAATGAGTGTTGGGAATGAGCTGGAAGTTGAAGTAGATTTCTATCTACAATAGGGAGCAGTATTCTGAAAACATGCCACTGTTTCTCCATTATACAGGGTAAGATTTATACCAGACTACCAGCACACAAGGTTGATAGCATTATCTCTGGCTATATATTTTACAGGGGATTTTTATTGAATAGAAGGAAGTTGCTTGATTCTAGATAAGAGATTTTCTATGGAAATTATGGGGCCACAACTCAGGTATTCCAGTTGTAAGCTACACCTGGAAAAGGAGAAAGAATTTGACTGGATGGCATGATGATGTCTACTTACGATATTTCAAGAATGTGTTTGAGATCAGTATAGTATAGTATCAGAACTTTTGTGTTTGGAAGAGCTTTGGTGTCAGTGCTGGCAATGCTTTACTGTTGCTTCGATTCATTCTGTGGAGCTTCAGGGGTGAGGCCACTGTAGAATTACCGGGTTTATGGGTTTGCTAATTTAGGTCTACACTAGTGATCTAGATATTTAATCCACTCATGAACTAAAGGTATTTTAGATTTTTCATGGCTCATCCAGATTCAGCCAACTCTTTTATTTTGACTGATTTTATGGTGTGGAATTTTCTGTGCCTTTGAAATCTGTTTCATTCCCTCCTCCTTCCCCACTTTAAAATAAACCAATAAACCACATTGGCTTTAGACTTATTTCCTCTGCAGATACATTTTAGGATTGAGTGGTGTTACCCTATGATTCCTTAACTTGCAGTCTCCTTTGTTTCCTTTTGTAGAGCATTCAAATGTGTTTTGATGTATTTACATTTTCCTATACAATTTTTTTCCTTTCTTAGAATACTGGGACAGGTCTTAAGAGACAAAGATTGTAATTCAAGTACTTACCTTCTAGAATACATTCTTGATTTAAATAAAAAAATAGAAGTTCTCTTGTGCAAAATCCACAGCTTAGTCTGCGCTGAGTAAACATGAAATGTTAAAGCATAACAGCAGGAAAAGCCAATTTGGACCCATGTTTTGAGATAGATCGAACCTACAATGTGATTACAATTAGGATTAGTCAAAAACAAAACATTGCTTGCATAGACAGGCTTAGGTTACAGCAGAGGAGCTGTTTCTTACCCTAATTTTATGGGGTTTATGTACTAGAGATAAATGAGTATTCTTAAGTGGAGTGAAAGGTCTTTTGAAGTCTCTCTGGAATCTCAGAATTGAAATTACATTGTTCTGGTATAGATGGGTATAGACAGGTAACACAAGGCCAGGTGAATTGTATGAAGGAGGCATTTTTATTAATTTGGCATACTTACAAAATGCTTTTAATCTGGATGGCAATCAAAGCCCTGAGATCTGAACCAATGTCAAACCCTTAGGACAACATTTGGTATTACCACATAGCATGATGCTTGCAGAAAGCTAAAGAAATCAAGCAAGTATCATGTGTTCAATGAATTTGGCATACCAGAAGCATTTTTTGGATCCTCAAGAGCAAATTTCTGGGGAGAACTAGATGTTCATTTTTACAAATATGAGTTGGTACAATGCTTGGCTCTGATAAAGGATTATTTATGGAAGCAAATTTTAAATGTATCTGTTTTTAAATGTTGCAGGGATTATGAGGGACTCCATTCATGTGCTTAGAAGTAGGATTGATTACTCCTCATTTTGGTTTTATTATGAAGATCAAGACTTCTTGAAACAGGACTTTGTGATTTATCTTCTTTAAAGCCACATCAGCCATGGATACTTTCCCAAACATCAATAGCATGTTGTAAGATGTGATGTCCATGGATTTATGCACTCATGCCAACCTGAGTGGTTATATGTCTAGTAAAGGTGAAGTTTTTATCCCACAGATGAAGAAGGAGAGCGAGAGAATTTGATAAATAATTGAGTTTGTTCCAAACAAATTGGGTGGCGCAAAGTAGGGAATACACATGAAAGATGGTGAAGGGATGGATTTGCCAGGGCTAAGGAGTGTAGGAGGAGATGAAAGTAGCGATGTGGCTTTGAAAGAAAGCTTTGAAAGAAAGAAGAAACATGGATGTGGGAGATTGGAGGACATACACTGAGAGAGACAAGCCATAGAGAACTGAGTTTCAAGTGCAGCTGAGCTGGAAGGGAGAATGAGAATGTGTTATGGAAAACAGGAAATTGAGTCTTAGCAGCGAGGATGGCAACAGAAGACACAAATGGAGATGTAGAAAGTGGAGAAACTTCAGGGTCTGGGTATGAGGGCTCTGCAAGGGAAAACGATGGGGATTTCATCAATAAAAAGGCTGGTGTCATCAAACTAGTAATAAGGAAAAGAAATATGATATTATTCATATTGGGTCATATTTTCTGTGAGCTAAATGGGCTTCACCAGAGAGAGTTTACCTACCAGGTGCACTATGAAGTGATCTTGAGGATTAACGATATAATAAAAATATAGACATTTTAGGATTAGAGTTTAGAAACTACAGGATCTGTAGAACGCGGGGAGACAAATTTTCAGGGTATGGCAGAAGAGGTCACCAAAGAGACTGAGAGAGGTAATTAAAGTGGAGGAAATTGTCTGAGAGAAAATCAAATTAAAAGCTTCAGAATGCAACCTGAGAAATGTCACTGTTTTTTATCAGTTCTGCCTCTCCTTAAGATTTATGAAAGGCATTTATTGCACCAAGCAGTTGCTACTGGTGGAACACAGATACAGGAACAGAAAGACTGGTGTTTAGAACAAACGAAACTCCCTCTTGAGAAAAATGGGTGACAGTCTGCACTTTTCATTTTGTTTTTAGAAGTGGATTAAATAAATTTGCATCTTCCATTAAAGCAGAAATAAGTTGAATCCTAATCTCATTTTGTCTGCACTCTCGGATCTTGGAAAAAAACCCCCTGATTTTGCCTCAACTGTATTTTGAACCAGCATGCCTTTTGAAAAACCCTCATAGCTAGGCACACAGGGCTGCATTTTTGCTCTTTTTTACAAAGTGTGTTTGTTTGTAGTAGATATGTTCAATTAGTCTTTTAAACCACCACATTTCAGGAAGCCCACAATTTCTATTCTTCTCTGTATTTTATAAATATGAAATCACTGACTGCGATTTCTTGTGAAAAGAATGTATTGATTTCTTCAAAGTAGCTAGAGAGTAAAGATGCTTTAAGAAGGGGTGATGTTTGGTATCTTTTGAGATACTTGGGGTGTTCTGCACACAGCCAGGAGTTGGGCTCAATGATCCTGAGGGGTCTCTTCCAACTCAGTATATTCTATGATTCTTTGTTTCTAACTCACAGAGCAAATTTTTTTTGTGTGCCTCTTGCATGGGTTTCATTTACGTTGCTCTTTCTCAGGATTAAAAAAAGTGTCAGGAGAAAGCTGATGACTTTTTGAGGACTTCACTGTATTGCCTGCCTTCTATAACCACATTGACTTAAATCAACTGATTTACTCCACTCTGAAACTAAGTAAGCCTTACTCAGTCTTATCACACATATTTATCATCATGGTTCTGTTCTGAAAAGTTACTGGCTGTAGCAATTACAGTCTTCATAGTTTACGATATTCTAATACAAACTCTTTTTTTTGCCTGGAGCACTAGAATTTATTTGTGTTTTTATTTACAGAATTTATTTATTACTTATGGAAGAGACTCCAGTGGTAATGCTAAAGAGTAACACATGGAATGTGTGCACAGATGAGGGGTTTTAAGGTATGTGCCATCTTCTTTGAGATCCTCTTGTGAAGCTGGCAGTTCTCAGTGGTATCCAGAAATGATTCATTCATTTCTTCTTTTCCAATTTATTCCTATTTCAGTGAACTACTACATGAATAGCATGTTTGCAGCATGCTTTCTCTGTGTGTATGTAGCATTTGGACTTCTGTGGACACCAGTAGGACTCTATGGCTCAACTTCATTGCATCCAGAAATACACACCCAAGAAAAAGGGGCCGTGTAGGAGTATGTCTCGTGTTGGTGAACAGACTCACTTTCTGTTTGCTGCTTTATAAACATTCCAAGGCTGAGCATTTAGAGCTGTAAATCTTGGAAATTGAACCAATGATTGTTGATTCATTGCTTAATAACTCCAGACTGCTGATTTGATCCTGTAGGTGTGATCAGTGCACCTTCTTGCCTAAGCTTTCTGTGTTATGAGGCCCTCCCTGTCATATATAGAATCAGTAAGTTGTTGACGCTCCATGAAATTTATCCTCTATTAGCCAACTAGACCAACTTTAAGTACCAAAGAGGAAAAACAAAGGTTCTGGTCTTGCTCTGAGGAACTTAACTGCTATAAAGGTGAAAGGTTGTAACTGAATTTAGTGGAATTGCTCCCAGAAAAATAGCTGGTTGCTGCAGGCTTGTAGTATAAGCCTGTGTGTAATGTGAAACTCATGCAAGTCTACTCCCAGTTTTTAGGATCCTCTCCTTGCATGTAGGAGTACTTTCAATGTCTATGTGTGGTCCCAGGGAAAACAGCAGGATGATGGTTCTCAGGTTGAGCTTCTGCTTATAATAAGAAAAGTGGGTGGATCCCAATGCAAACAAAAGCACGTCAATACAAAAGAGTGTGGTTTCCCTGGACACATCATCATAATGAAAATCTTATGCTTACTCTGTATCTTAAATTCCAATGGCATATCAAGAGTTCTCAAAATGTGATCAATAAGGTAGCCTTAAAATATGACATATTGAAATACAACAGAGTGTCTTGCTTTCAAAAATGAATGGGATCAATACATTTTGTTTAGATGTCCACAGTCATGGAATTGATTAATCTTTAATTCTGAAAGGTAAGTAAAAGTGCCTGAAATATTTAAAATAATAATACATTAAGACATTCACTATAAACGCAGTGAACCCTATGCCCTAGAGATGCCAGGAAGGAACGTGGTTTCCATAGGCAATGCTTCTTGCTCTGGGTGCAGTGTGTCCTCTGCAGGTCATACATCCAGCATGGCATGTTAATGGCACTGGGTATCTTTTTAGTGCCACTGGTTGCATGGTACTCGAGCGTGATTTCGGCAAGGTGTCGTGGGCTCCCGCAGTCATGTGTGACTTGCAGATAAACAGCAATAATTGAAGCTCAGAGTGGAAGTGTAGATATCATGTTTGGGCACTGAAACCTGAAATAATTCCTTGCTTAAGCTGTGGTGGCTGTGTAGGAAAGTTCTGCTAAGAATGAATATTTAAAAAAATATCGTGCTTGACTTTAGAAGTCTGCTTCAGAGGCAGTTTAACCAGCTCTGTGCCCATCAATAGAACAGTCGCACAGTTTTTAGCAGGAATTTTTCTTTTCCTTTTTTTTTTTTTGCCATTCAGCTGTTAGGGCGCCCAAGGTCAGCTCTGTCAGTGTCTACTGATATGGGCATGAACTTCTGTGTCACTGCACTGTAGAATATTTCACTCATCCTACTTATATAATGGAAGAAGATGGTCCCACTTCACAAGCAAACTTCCCTTGGCTGTAAATGTTTCTGGAACACTTTTTGTCCTGAAGTGAGTGTTATATATTCAGTTGTAGGTGGTACAAAAGGATTTGCACCACTCTGAAGCAAAGCTGGTTAAAAACAACCAGTTAATGTTAGTGATAAAAGTGATGTCCCAGCAAAGTACGTCTGTAATATAACCTTAATAATTCTTCCATTGCCTTCTAAACACTATATTTGTTTTGAAAAATGCAATTTTGGGTGAGTCACAGCAATATGTGAATATAGGTTAGAGTGAATATGTTTTCCTGAAGAAAGTATCATGAGAAAGAATCATGCTTCATTGTAATTACGCACCCATGCCTTGTACAATTTACAGTACCCATGCCAAGATTTGAGAGCTTATTTGCTAATTGCAGATGAATATGCCAGTTAATTAATTAGGAACTACACACCCTCAATTGTATGTATCTATCATACTGATATAATTTATAGTGATACATTTGTCAGGATAATTTATTGTCCATGGAGGGAGGTAACCCATGCTGTTTATTTAAGGCACCTAATTTAGGTGTGATTTAGCACACCAGAAGTTAAGAAACTCAGTTTGCATGTTAGGGAAGAGGAGTAGGTACCTTTGAGGGCAATTCAAAGCAAGCACATCTGGACACTTGAATGTGCTTCTCCTGGTGAGCAGCAGCAACGCAATGAAAGAGTTTACCTTATGGGACAGGATGAGCACTAATCACTAAGCAGCCTCATGAGATTCCAGGGCCTTGGATTCAATTCCTCCTCATCCTAGGTTTTTCTGGTATCCATGGAGCACCTCAGCTCATTCTCTCTTTCTGCTTCCAGCTTCTACTAATGAAGTGACTGTCCTCTGTCCTACAAGGTGACAATCATCTGTATTTTGAAAATTTGATTCTTGCTTGCTGAAACTTGATTGTCATTTTGTACACTTCTTGGTATCCAAAGTTCAGTTTGTTTATTTTCTCTCCTGTATGATTATCTGCATGCCATGGGAAAACAGGAATCATCTGTGCTTTAGGAATGAGTGTAGCTGGAATGTAGCAATGGTTTGGTATGTGTAAATATATATGTATGTACATAGTTGAGCATCTAGGTATAAGCTTAAATATGTGGTCCAGGACACTGCAAAGGCAAAGTGATGTACATAGTGTCACTGGTTTTAATACAAGGCTTTTAAGAGTTAGCAATTTATCAAGGAAGCAGGGAGGATCTTAACTTTTTTTCCTATGACATGTCTGTGACCATAAAGATTTTTAAATTAAAATTTTTGCTGAGCTTCGGGAGAGATTCTCACTTACAAAGTATTGCCCCAAACAAAACTAAAAGTAGACAGAAATAGGTACCTATAAAGGAAAAAATATACATCCTGTTCTGTAAGTCTGTTCAAAGTTCACCAGGAATGCTCGTGGTGTGCTTGTCAGAATATATTGCTGCCCTGTGACATATAAATAAATAACAAATCATGTCAATACATTTGAGAGATCTTAATAATGTTAAATAATTGATTACTAAATACATAATTTGATGGTTTTAATTAATAATATGCTGTAGTGTGGAGTTCTGTCACGGTGACCCCAAGGTCAAGACCTGTAGTTTATGGACTATTAATTAGCCATTAAGTAATTCACTCATCTGACCTGCAAATCTATCAGATTGATGGATAGCAGAGACCTTTATGTTCCTAATAGGTATTCTATTTAACTTTCAAAATTTTCAAGCAAAGTTTGATCCCTGAGTAAAATGAAGTGAGAAGAGAGCTTAACAATTTTTTAAGGCTATTTCATCACCTTTCACTTGAAAGCAGATATTAACTTGAAGAATGCCATTGCTGTCTTCACTGTTCTCCCAGGACTACTGACTGAAAGGTACAACTAGTACCTTAATTTCATTCCTTTAAAAAGAGGAAATCAAAATGATTTTCACAGATCTTTTGAATGTGTAATATCAAGCATAAATTTTAATTGCACTTCATTTACTAAGTGGTGCATTACCTCATCCTTTGGTTTTAACAATGGATTTTCTATAAATCTTCATATGGTTAAACATGATAAACTGCTCAACATATCATGGAACATGGCAGTGCTTATTAGCACTTGAGAAGTTATCGATTGCTTATCTTGATTAATCTTTTATGGGTCTCTGTAGTATTAATTCCACAGAAAAGGCTTTGGAAGTTCTGTAGCATTAGTCTCCTCATTCATACATTTGCTTTCAATTACATGGATTTCTTTGACTGCTCTTGCTAGATTAATTATAACCTCTTTGTCACCAGATCTTGCTTTCAGTTTATCAAGAATTAGAATTTTAATGAAAAATACATATTTAAAAGATTCTAAGAAAGAGTGGCATTAATGAGATGAGATGTTTCCTGCAATTTGGTGAAAGGAAGGAATTCTTAGGTTTCTGACATATAAGAAGGAGAAGTGAATATCAGTTTTAGAGGCACAGTTTATGATGTATGGGTTCTGCCAGATATTCAGCTGCTTAATTTCAGATACAGCCTGGGAAGTTTCCTCTCATTTTTAGCTTAATGACAAAGCTTTTCTATAACAAGAAGTATCAGCTTTATCATAAAGCAGAGACAGACTGTTGTTTGCTCACCAGTTTCATCTTTGGAAAGGCAGGTTTCCTATATCCCAGAGAAGTACCTGCTCTGCTCAACTTTAGGCTATTAAATGGAAATCTTGGTATGTTTGCATCTTCTTTCTGTTGAAGAGTGAAAATACATTCCGTGATTCAAAATTTGACGTTGTCTTTGGTTTTGGACAATCCTAAAGTAAAAGGACATAACATACACAAAATTCACCGGTAGGTAAAAGGACTTGGTAAACAGAGGTCAATCTAACGAAAACATCCTAAGAAACTGCTTCAACTACAAGATCTGAGAACTTAATGTTTCAGTTCTAATTTGATAGGATGTCATCATTTCATGGTCAACTCCTGAT
Source organism: Edolisoma coerulescens (assembly GCA_013397115.1). Lineage (NCBI taxonomy): Eukaryota > Metazoa > Chordata > Aves > Passeriformes > Campephagidae > Edolisoma > Edolisoma coerulescens. The sequence goes on along the minus strand of VWZW01003558.1, from coordinate 715,167 downwards.
GAATACTTGGGCCCTGCGGCTTTGCCATCATGATCCCAGTGTATTCTTGGTCTCAGTCTCTGCTCTCCTTATTCTCTGGTTTTTCATTCACTCCAAATATGTGTTAAATGAACACTGGGATTCGTGGAGGAGGGGAATACAAGGCTTTGTAGCTGCTAAGTGTCCAGCCTGGACTGCTGTGTGGCAGCAGTCTGGACTTTGCATTTGCTACCTTTTGTGTGCAGACATGAAAGAAATTTACCTTCCTCATACGTGTGTATTAAAACCTTTAAGGTTTGCACAGTTATGGAGGAGTCCTAATCTGATGCTGTGAAATGGCAACAGGAGGGTGTGGAAGTTTCCAGTGATTTACAGTGGTGTTGATCCCACTCCAATTCAGAAGAATGGAAAAGCTGTCACTGTCTGGAATGGACAGGGGTCAAACTGGTGTTACTGTGGCAGCACTCGTAATGATCTCACTTTCTTACGGATCTAAACCATTGGCAAGAGCAACAGAGCTCTGAAGTAAACAAACAAAACCCCCATAGCAATAAAAGGCTGGCTTTATTCTGAGTTAACATCATATTGAAGGAGTAATGAGTCATCTGCCTTATTAATAATGGGCAGATTTTCAATACCAGCATATTTTATTGTTGTCAATCCCTGTTGCATGTGTAGGAGCTGGAGTACAGCCAAAAGGAGAGGAGGAGTAGAAAGGTCCCTTGGTTTCATAGGTTAAAAGAAAAAAAACAAGCAAGCAGATGAGCTCAATTCCTGTTTCTATTTAAGTTGAAATCAAAACATCTTTTGACCTTGAAAAGGCCAATATTCCACCCTGCATGAGGACTTTTCCCTTTTCTGTAACATGCTTTTGCATGCAGTTCTAGTCTCTGCCATCCTCACAGATGTGCTGTGGGAGAGGCTTAACTAATCCTGATCAAGGTCTTCACATGGCAGGTGCCATAAGAATGCAAATCATAGACAATATTGGTGACTGACTGAGTATGCATGGACATCTGTGAAGGAATTTAGACATAAATGGTATTTAGATATGCATTCCATTCCTAGGAACATTTCATATTTTGTGTTAGTTCTGAAAGCTGTTGAGTGTTAACTATCGAATATTAACAAAGCTGCTCCCTAGGCAGACCAGGTCACTCCTCCAGAGACACTGAGCAAAGAAATGGACCTATGGTGTCTTCCTGTCCCTAGCAGTCTTGTAAATCACACCATGGGGACAAAAATTTCACCACACAAATCCCTTGGATTTCATGTGGTGTCAGAAAGGGCTTAAAGGCAGATATTTAGTTGTATGAGAATTGTGCAGGATGCGCAGATAGAAAGCAACCTGCTATGCAACTCTCTGTAAGTTGGCATAAAATAGGATTTATACTTGGTCTGTAAACTAAATGGATACATTAATCACAAGATCCCTATAGGGAAAGGAAGTGGGCCATGACTCTAGTGTAGCCTGAGGGTCGTGGCAGCAGCTGCAGAGCAATTGTTCTTTGTGTCATGCAAAATGTTCATCTTGTCTTGTTTCCACATGGGTCTCTACAGAGGGAGAAAGATTTTATTTTCTAATGATGTTGAGGAATTTTCAAGGTAATTTTCAAAGGGTAAACACATGATGTTACACATTAGGATATACTGTCAATGAAAAAAAGAGCAGTCTGAAAGAACCCTCAAGTTTGTTTAACTTTATTTTGAAATAGTAGATCAGGCAAATGCCTTCTAAAATCAGGATGGCAATGTTATGTCTCTAAATTAGTCTCAGTATGAAGGTTATATGAAAGGAGTTCTATTTTTCAAGTTGGCTTTCTGAACTTAGTAAGCAAATTTGATAAATAGGTAACTAAAGTGAATTGCTGCAAATACATGGCATGTCCATGTGAAAAACATGGAATTTGCACAGGAAAGAGTTTCGTTTGAAATTTGGTGAGTTGGTTTAAAGTTTTACTCTTTATCGCTCTGATATTTTGAGGTAAGAGCCTTCAGCTTCTACTTGGACTTATACAAAAATGTGCATGTGCAACACCAGTACGTTTCTTGTGCTGGACATCACTTGTGCCTTCTCACAGCCCTTTAACATCTGCATGCTCAGAACATCTGCAGCATATTCCAGCCATCCTCTATCTTATGGTGCAGGGTCCCTTTAAAATCAGTTAGGGAGGTCATGTGAAATACTTTGCAATATTTGCTGTTTGACTTACATGCTTTTACTCTGTTGCGCTGTGCTTTTTTCTTTAATGAAAGATGCTTTTACTTGAAAAACAATTTTTTTTTTCTTGGGAAGCTTTTTTTTCCTCAAAAACATGCTACACAACATCAGAAATGAACATGTTAAAAATTAATTTTCACTTACAATCTCTTCACTTAAAGGGTAACCCATAATTCTCATAATACTCACTTGAACTTAATGTTTTCCTGTCTTCTAATGGACAGTAATTGAGAGGGATCCATCATCTAAATTATACTCTAGTGCAGAGAATCACTTAGAAAAATGGTGCTATAAACTGGAATCCCTATGGTAAAAATCAATCCATGGAAGCTGGTTAGTTTTAAGGGAAGATATTACCTGTCTGTTAGACTTACATGTAGCTTTAGTGTGTTTGTATTAAATTTGCATATGGAGTGTAAGTCCATAGTTTTTCTAACATGAATTAAAATGATGGCCCTCATACTAAATTTTTTCTTTTGTTTCCACATGCTTCCATGGAAGTCTGTGTCTTCTTCACTGGCATAACTGAATACAGTTTGTAAGATTTTAAGGATGTCCTCACCACATTAATTTTTTTCTGCTTCCTGGATTTCAAGAAGGGACCTTTCTTATTCACATCGAGTCTGTAATGTATTCTAGGTGACCGCATTTACTAAAAGGAAAATCCTAGGAAATAAAACCTGAGGAAGTAAAAACTGCTCTTCCCTGCTGCACAAAGGGATCCTCTCCAGCTTGAATTCTTCTGTTGTAGCAGAGTTTGGTCCCTTTCTAGGGAAAGATCACCAAAATAACTGTGGAAAAAGCCTGCAGGACACCTGGAGGAAGCCCCTAACTCATGGGCTATCAGATGTTTGAGAGTATGTTTTTGAAAAGGGATTATTTTGTACCAGCCCAGTCCTTAGTCCTCCTCTTAATTCCTAGCCAGGGCCTGATACCAAGGATATATGGATATCACCCTACCAACCTGCCTATTCCTCACTTCTAGGTCAATGAGAGATACAGAGGGAGATGCATGCTCAGGGCACTGCTTCCCCAAATCCAGCCCCCAAACTCTCCTTTTCCAGATATTTGGTGCATTCCTTCCAGCTATCATCAATGTCCAAAAGTTTTGTTTCCCAAGTGGCCGAGAGCAGCCCTAGGAAATCTGTGGGAAGACCCAGGGACAAATGCAGTACTGAATCCCAGGCCAATAATTTATCTGGACAATATTTATGTATTCTCTTCCTAGTCTCTTGCAAACTCCAAGGGCCAGTAGGGCTAGGTGAAAATTTTGCAATATATACTGGATACTGTATTTGAAAATTATTAAGAAATTCATCAAAAAAGCCAGAAATGCATGTCTTCTCACCAGATCTGACCTTGAAATATCCTTCTCCCCTGACACATCAGTTTTTGCTTTCAACGGCTCTGAAGCATCTTTCTCTGAGAAACTGTGGCTATTCTTTTTTGCCAGTTTGTAAGCAAGACACAAAGCAATTTTAAAAGCTGTCAGCTTTTAATGACTCCTTCAGGTTAAAAAATACCCTTTGTTTTTCCAGTAACCACTAATATTTTAAAGCACTTTCATAAAAATCTTCTGCACTTTACGGAAAGGGCTAGTTTTATATATCTTTATTGAAAAAAAAAAACCCAATAACAAATCTCCCCAAATCCAGGAGCCTTGATATATGAGGGATTTCCTTTTTCCTGTAAAGAAACCAGTACTACAACCTCTATTTTTATCCTTTCCTCCTCCCAGATTTAGACAGAAGCAGCCTGATGGTGTCTGGTGCTATTCTCCTTGCCACTTATGTATGCCTGCTCACAGACTATGATATCACAGCTCATTAATCAGGCAGCAGGTTGGCTGCGAGTGAGATCAGAGCGTGGGCCAATGCCAGTGCTCCTTTCCTCTGATTCATCAGGTGATTTTTTTTTTTTTCCTTCTTAGTTTGGTCACAGAAGTGTATAAATAGGGACAGTATTCAATATTTTATCCTCAGGCTAAATTTAAAGGTTTCACTGAGATCAGGTGGATAAGATGGGCTGAGCATCTAAAGTAAGATTCGTCAAGCAGATAAATGAGGTGACACTGCTGAAATATTGTGTAGCCAGAGAGGTTTTGTTTAAGGACATGATAAGGGAGCCTATGCCAGCTTTTTATAAAGAAATGTGTCAAGAAATAAGGGGTCTTCACTTGCTTCACATTCTCATGCAGGGGCCAACCTATTTTCTCTGGTTTTTGCTAGTGACCTACAGCAGGCAGTAAACTACAGCACTAACCAATGTCCAGATCTGCTAGCAGGGTTACCTGGCTGCAGAGAGAAAAACCAAATTGTTCCAAAGCTGGGCAAGGATTACCCTGAATGGATTATTTAGGAGCCTCTGGGTTTTTTCTTAAACACTACTCACATTACTACTTACTATACTTGGGAGCATAATCCCAAGGATAACTCTTGGTGCTTGAAGAAAATAAGTTGTCACTAAAGAATGGCAAAGAGGTTCTGGAAAAGAAATGTTGCTGGTTTAACTTGCATCTCTGTGTTGCTTTGCAAGTGGGGAAAAGAAGCCAGGCAGGTGACTGAATCCATGCCCCTTTTCCAAAAGGTTGTTAATCTCAGGTGGAGCATCTTGGCTAAAGGAGCATTCAACCTCTTCCAGGGCTAATTTTTCTGTTCCAACATGTCAGCAGTGCTAGGACATTCCTTTGGTTTTCCAGGCATTCACTTAAATTTTACCTTTCTCTGAGCGAGTTCTGAACTGCAGGAAAGGACAGTCAGTGGTTAAGGACTGAAGTGTAGCTGCCTCCTTTCAAGGCAGATAAGGAACACGGCAAGAGGAGCAAAGGAGTAAGATCTTGACAGCCTAGAGATGACAATCTGCAAGCAGCAATGTCTGAGATAATGCAAAGAAGAACACTGCAGGGTTTTTTCACTTTTCCAATGACAGCATGATTTACAGTGGGAATACTGTATCACTGCCAGCAAGAGCTGAGATGATGCCCTACAAAGTACAGAAAAAATACTCATAGATTCAAATTGGAAATGTTCACTCTCCAGGCATATCTGGCTGGTCCAAGCTACTATTTTCACAGAGGAAAGAATATTGATTAACAGTGAGGGACTCCTGAACGAGCTTTTTGTTTTCCCTTGGTGGCAATAGCATGGCAGTAGCTGAGTTGCAGTGGAGTTGTGTAAGAGGGAACCCAAGTGTTATCCAGTGGCACAGAAGGTTCATGAATTGTGCATTTGAGGATAAACTGTTATAAAATCATCTAGCAGCCTAGTTCTCAAAATAAACCCCTTTTATTCCTGTATCTTGATAACTGTGAGCTTTTCTGTTTGCTTTTCTACTTATTATGAGGGTTTTGCTTTCTTCTTGTGCATCCTGTTTCTTTGTTGCGGCCGCTATAAAAGCCTTCCTTGCTTATCTTTCCAGCTTTTTTATTCTTCAAAAAGCTCATTCTTTCTTGCTTCAAAAAAAAATTCAGGCTTTTCATTCAACCTTTTCACACCTCTGTCAGTACCAGTCTGCCTATTCTTGCCTATGATTTCTTCAGTTTCTTTTGAAGCCAACCAAGTCCATTTCCCTATGTGTCCATATTTTTATTTTCTCTTGTCTGATACAAAGAATTCTGGTCTATATCTCTCTATTCTTTGTGACTTCATTTCTTTTTAAATATCTATTTCTGATGTGCACCTTTCAGGGAGCTCTCCCGCAAGCTTTAAGTAGAAGGTTAGAGATGCATAGCAGTGTTTATGTTAGCATAAAAAATAATTAGGTAGACTGGCCAGTCTTGCCGGTTCAAACCTTTGATTGTGCATTATATTACTTCCTTTCACTCCATACTTGGTTTGCATGCTGTCTCAGATGCTGAGCACTTTAGGCAATCTAATTAAAAATATTTGTACAGCACCTTACCCCAAATGCCACACAAGGTCAGCCTGGCCAATCAGCAGTACCAGTAGCTATCCCATGCCTCCAGAATTTGGAACTTCTCTTTCTTTCCCCCTATGTCAAATCTAGCTGCTCTGTGTTTACAATGATTTAAATCAAAGTTAAATTTGGCCCAAATTTTAGTAAAACATTCTTCCTAAAGTATTGCAGTGTAGTCAATACTCTTATTGTTTCCTGCTGTGTCTTTATTTGCATGTTAATGGCAGATTATTGTTGTCTTTTCCAGTGTACTTCCCCAGAGACTCTATGCATGTTTTTATTGATTAGTTCCTCTTCATTTAACATTTAAATAGATATTTTCAAATTGGTGCAAAATTATAATAGAGTGTTTGCTCAAGGCATTTCACTGCGGTATTAGCAGAATCATCCAAGTCTGCTGATTATGCATGCTCTGTACAAAAGAGTTTCAGGACTGCAGTGCAGACCTGCAATTAGGTCTGAGTTACACAAGCAGAAGAATCCCAGGCCAAAAGCACCCATCATCTCGTTTATCTTCCTCAAATGTTACTACAGGTGGAGTATGAAAGCAGAAAGTACATGTTATTGTGAGAAGAACATAAATCTGAATTTGTAGCCTTCGAAAAAGTTCCTATTACTATTTCAGTTTATCTAACTGTTGTATGCCAATCTTATCTATTATCTAAGTTATCTCTTCCTGTTGTTGCAGAAATTCAAGGTTTTATTAGGTGATCGTGCATGCACTTACTCCCTGCAGCAGTGAAATTTTTGCTGTGTGATCATGCACTGGAATGACTGGCTTGCAGCTTTAAGAGTATGGGCTGCAATCTCACCAAATCACACAGAATTCATCTGGCCTCACTGATATCTAAGTAGAAGAACCATAAAAGTAATAGAATAAAAAATTATACTTCATTTATTTAACTTTGAGGGGGTGGGCAATGTAGGAGCATTTATGGAGTGTACTGGCCTTTCATATTTAATTTCTTCATTGTTTCTATGATACTGTTTCCCTGTTGGCTTTGAGGCCTGAGGATAGGATCATCTTTGCTTTGTCCCTCCTGAGTTAATCTTATTTCTAGCCATTGCTCTTCAGTAGTCTCAGGTTGGCACTGGGTTCCTTCTGGCAGATCCCAGCTGACAGTTATAACCTGTTGAAAACACACGTGACACTACAGACATTTTCACAACAGACAAACCCAGCTTTTCTGGGCTAATTAATTTTCATTAATTAGAAACATAGAATCATTTAGGTTGGAAAAGATCATTGACTCCAAAAACGTCAGACATTACAGTCTCCTGTGGTCTTTTTTTCTACATTTGTCTTCCTTTCCCTCTGTTTCAGTGAAACAAATATAACTGTGCTGCTGAACACTTTCTCAGTCTTGCCCAAAAGGTTCTTTTGGGCTGAGTAACGAGTCCTGCTTGGAAACCATCTTGGTGCTTGGAAGAGGTGTTACCTCTGTCAGTAATGTTCTATTGGTGTGTTTCTTACCTCACATAAGTTTTGGCATTACTGTCTAAGCAGGTTGTATGTCTGAAATGTGAAGGTTATGAACAATCCTAAAGTCATGCCAGAGCAGGTTATTTGCTCACCTGATGTGAAGGAGTTAAATGGCAAAGCTCTGAGTGATCTCTGTGTGATGCACTGTGAATGAATAGCCTACCCAGGTAACTGTCTCTTGGGAGAAAATGGAGGTTTTCACCCCATTCTGTGGAATTGGTGGAACTAACACTAGAAGATTTTTGTACAAAGAAAACCACTTCATATTTCAAATAGAATTGGCATGTATTTGCTAAAACAGGTATATTCCTTGAATGTCTAATCAAATGTTCTTTAAGGCTGACATTCCAAAGCCTGGTGATCATTTCAAGGGTTGTATCTGTATTTATTAGGAAACTTAAATGACTGAATCTCAGTCTTTCTTTGGTGGCTGTAAGTATCTGGAGTCCTTCTGGGCTGCTCAGGAGCTGGCAGCAGGAGGAGGGCGAGGGGTCCCAGAACCTTGTGTCAGGGAAGGAGGCAAACACAGAGCTGTTGCAGGTCTCTGTGGTTCAAGAGGACACTGAATATCATTCCTTTATGCTTTATAAAAGAGTTGCTGAAGATAGTTTAACACAGTTGGACCAGGTAGGTAACATAGCTAAAGCCTGGAATACCGGGGCACTGAAATCAGGTTCTAGCTGGTTACTGTGGCACAAAATCACATGTTGCTTACAGGATACACAATCTGAAATTACGTAAGGATCAGTTAAAGGTTGAGTTTTGCCTTTAACTGTGCATTTCCTGGCTGTTGCCAGCTTAAAGCAAGCCCTAATGTTATTTTAATGTAGTTTGGTGTGTGGAATGCATCAAAGTAGGTTATATATTGATTGCTCAAACCTCAAAGCTCTGGAGGTAAATCTCTGCTGAGAAGTGTCAGAACTTCAGTTAATACATGAATTGATAGGCATAAGATGTCACTATTGTGCTTACTGCAGAGATAACAATTGTGTTGAAATTTTAATGCCCATAATATTCAGCCTTTCTAGATTATGGTGAGCTAATCAAAGAAACTTCTCTGGTATATAAATCACTGCACACTACTGAAAATTGTAGACAAGGTAAATCAAGATTTTCGATCACTTCAGTCTTCAATCATTCTTTCCAGCAGTACAGAAAATAAAGTCCATGTTGTACTTACACTTTGGTAGCAAGGAGATGTTTAACATCAGGCTGGAGATTAACGGTGACAAGTTATATTTTGGAGAATCTGAAACAGTGTTTAGGCTGAAATATTAATTTCTAGATTGATGTAGAACTCCATAATTGAGGCCATAAATCAGTGCTAAAATCAACTGGATTATGCATCATCTCAGTTAATGCTCTAGGTCAACACATTCAAAAACTAGTCCACAGTTTTAAAATCTGGAAATTACTGTAGGAAGGTAAATCTGTTTTTACACAATGGATTATATTCTTGAACCTTGATAGCATTCACCACAATAGCAGAAAATGTTTTCAACTCTTCATTTTCACAGATTGTTTCTCTTTTTTTTTTTAAGACTTATGAACTGTTTTATTAAAAGATTTGTATCCAGTCAATAAAGGAGGTGGTTTATTTGTAATGAACACCTTATTGTACTCTTCAGTCTCTTTTGCTGTTTGTGAGTTATCTTCACATTGTTTTTGACCTTCAACATTTGTTCATTTTATGGCAAGATTTATTTGAATACATTCCAGCCTATGGACTGCACTTACCACGAAATCAGAGTTTATCATTGCTGCTGTTTATTCTGCATGATTGGCTACCAAAGGTGTGTGGTTTGGTTTTCTTTTTCCAGTTTCTGTGCTGAAAACCACAGAAGGCTTTTAGGCTGCAGCTACTTCTGCCTGAGAACTTAGGTCCACAGTGGATAATGAAGTACAGAATAATCTTTATTAATTAATTTGAATAATAATATATAAATAATCTAATATTAAAGCTGAAGTCTTCTCTGGTATCCATAACGGAGGTGTGTCCAGAGTAAGTATTTTCAGTGGTACTCAGAAAGGAAAAGTGGAAAACTGTATTTTTTTTTAATAAAAGTTTTTACAATGGAATTTATCACACATTTGTCAGCAGAGGACTGCACTGGTAAGCTCTCCCACACTTAGGGTCTTGTTGATGGGACGTATGTAGTGGTCAGAACTACATTTCCCAAAATGCAATTAAAAAAAAACCCCTGCAACCAAAACCCCGAAAAACCTTCTCGTGCCATGGGCTGTGAAGATGCATGCTGGGATTTGTAGTGTTGGCTGTCAAAGCAGCTCTGCATAATCTAAGGGTTCCTCGACAGATTGATTTATCAATTGTGATTGCTTTGGGTTATCCTGTGAAAGACTTTTGGCCAACCAATCTCTATATGAAGTCAATGGGACAAAAAATCCTGAATTCAGAGACAGTGAGTGATTAATTTCCCTTCATGTCACAGGTGGCTTTCCAAAACTGATAAAGTGAAATGGTTGTCTGTCGTAGGTGGACAACTGAGAAAATGCATCATGGTTTTGGCATGGAACATTTTGGGCAGATTAGAAAATACTCTGCTAATTAGGGGAATTCCAGACTTGTACAGGAAGCATATTTCAGTAACCCACGATTATGCTGGGTTTCATGTAAAGCTATTTGCTTGGCTGCCAAAGTGTTTTATGGTGTGGTGCCAACAGTAATATATTCAGAACACCAGCTAAAAAAACCCTTTCCAAACTTTGATGCTGGATGAGTTCATAGGATGGGAACACAAAGAACCTTGAAAACTTCAACATGAATAATTAAGGTAAATAGAGAGACTTTTGTATTGTGATTAAAACATAAAGAACTTTTGGGCATCACAGAGCTATCTAGAAATTCAAAACTTCTTAAAACAAAAGCTTGTGCTGTAGTATCTCTATTATCTAACTATTACACTACATTTTATTATGAGCTCTGTTATCTAACTGTTACACTACATTTTATTATGAGCTCTATTATCTAACTATTACACTACATTTTACTATGAGTTGACTTGCCTTTTCTTTGTGGAAGTACACTACCATTCCATCATTACTTCCAGCCTCAGAGAATTACTGACATCTTTTGAAAATACATCGAAATAAAAGTCACTGGCATGTTAGTGTTTTCAAGAGAATCCCTAATAATTTATAGCATGGAGCAAAGGATACAAGTTCTATTTTTGAGTATATTATATGCTCTTAGGACTCTATAGCAGAGTTTTGCAAGAATCATAACCTGTAACTTCATAGTTGAAGTGATATGTGGAGCATCAAGAGTATCCAGAGCTCTCACAGAGGAGTGAGATTTTGACGAAAGGTTGTAGGGGAAAAAAACAAATAAACAGCAATGAACCTGTGACTCCCAGCAAAGAACCACAGGTGATGGGTAAGGACTGGCCAGAGCTCCAGTTCAGGCATCACTATGTAAAGTCCTGGTTTTAAACCACCTAAAAACAATCTAGGGCAAAATCCCAGGCCTGGCTGTGATTGCTATCATTGCCTGAGAGAAACTTCCTGTTTGGGTGCACCTGGGTGATTGCAGATTTTCTGAGTCACCTGCCAGGAGCTGCTCCCACCCCACTCCAAAGGGCTCTGGGGAAATGTTGTCAGCCCACAAACCCGAAGACTGAGGTGCAAAGAGGCAACAGAACTGTAGAAAATCAGTGAATACCCTTGTACTCTGGTTTTGGAGGGTGGGACAGAGATGACTGCCAGGTCTGCATGTGTCGAGGCTTCATCTCCTGACCTTTCCCAGGGCTGGATGAAATATCCCGGGATGGGAGCAATTCCCTGCACAAGTCAGCCAGCGCGGCACTGCAGGCGTGTGCCAGAAATAAGAGCGCAACAGCATCTGCAGCCCCTCTTTCCCCCGAGCCCAGCATAATGAGTGTGGCCAGGGAAGGAGAGTGTGGTGTCAGCCAGCTGCTGAATTAATTAATTGGAAGCTGGAAATACATGGATTGACTCAAGGGCTGCTTTGGGGTGGGCACTGGGGGATGGATTTGACACTGACCAGAGCCAAGGAGCCATAGGCTGGGCTGATAGCAGCTGGTATGACCTTCTGAGATACCACTGAGGGCCTGGCTCCCAAAATAGTTTTAATAGGTTGCAAATTTTTGCCATTGTTAATTGCTTTGTTTATAATCCAAATCTGCAGGGTCATTTTGGTTTAATGAATCCATTGTTGAATGGCAGCTAAAACATTAGTCTGGAGTCAGGTTTCATTGCCTCTGCCTGGGTTATGGTGTAAAAATGTAAATAGCTATTTCCTTTCTCCAGCCAAGGAGCAGCAGGATCTGTGAAGCACAGGACTGTAGAATAAGAGCAATCTTAGGTCTAAAAGACAGAAGAGGAGTCTGCAGAAATGTGTCTCCCTCTCGCCTCCATCATAAACTTCTTGTTTAGTCTTAGTGAGATCATTTGGGCCCTGCATAGCTGATCTCCAGGATTACAAACCACGGAGGGGCAATAAGGTACATTCTCCTTGTGTCGGGCCCTCCAAGAGAAGGTGCTATGGGAAATGAAAGAGATAATTTTTATTTTGTTGTGTCATTCAGCACCAAGCATTGGAAAAATCCTACTGCTGCTGTTTTGCTCTCTTCAGAGGTTGAATCTCTGGCACAGGGATGAAACAAATTCCTAGATAGATGCATAATCTCACAGAGATGGGGCTCACTGTAGCTAGAATGTGTGTTTGTTGTTTTAACCTGGAGAGCTGTGCTGGTTCACCCACACAGCTGAGGACTGGAGTAGGCTCTCGTGCTGCATGAGCAGGGTCATCTGCATTGCAGTGTCTTCACAGGTGGTGAGCAGAGGAGAATGGATAAGGAGACGTGATCTGCTTGTTCTGCTTCTGAGCACTAGGAATGAGGTTTTTGCTCTCCCTTTTAAATGTGTGGTTTCTGGTCCAGTGCGTGCTGGAGGCAACGTGTTAGATGGGAGCAGCGACTCTGCTGGCCCAGACTGCAAGGACAAGCAGGACCTTCCATCCACTGGCTCTGCTCCTCCCTGAGGGACAGAGGGGTGGGAGGAGAGACCCAGGCCTTCAGCTTTCCCCCTAAAACCAGGCGATTTAAATCAGAAAATTCCTAGAAATACCCCAAAACTAGAAAATCCCCTTTCAGTTCCTGCTGCCACCTTTTTCTTCTTGTGAAGATCCCCCTCCTTGGATGAAGGCTGGGGAAGATGCCCATGTGCCAGCTCCTCAGGAGTTTTGAGAGATATGGCGTTGGGCTCCAAGGATTTCAGCTGAAGTGGATGTGCTGGGGTGGAACAGTGGCACTCCCTTGTCTGTAGCCACTGCAGTCTGCTGGTGCCAGAGGAGTCCTGTGGGCAGCTCAGACTGTGCTGGTGCTGGTGTCCAAGATTCGTTACCTGTGCAGAATTCCTAAGCAAAAGAAAATCTGCCATATCCAGGGCAATAGGGTGAAGAGACGAAGAGAGGTGATGTGATAACCCAGATAAAGATGTAAAACAGATAACGCAAAGCCTTCATAAATTAGGGCATGAGAACAAGATTAGTACTTCTGCTGAGACAAAAACCCTCTTCTTTTTAGAGAATAAGAGCAGCGCTGATCGGAATAGTGCAAATTGTGCCAAAGCTGACAAACATGGAAAATTGCTCCATCCTCTTATTTGTTCCTGAACCTTGACAGTATTTCAGTTTCTATGGAAGTGCTCTCTTAGGGATTAAATCCTTCTCGTCTCAGGAGGGTCATCGAAGGCGGGCTTGAGAGGAGAAGAGGAGAGGTGACTGATGGGGTCCCTGCGGCCAAATACTTCCATAAGCCACGAAAAGTCTGTGGGTTGGCCCCAAGCTGGAGAGGACCTGGCAGTCATGTCTGTGATCTGCCCAATGACAGAGCCCGTCCTTGGGTGGGTGGAGGTGGGTGAGGGGCGCAGGTAGTTCTTGCCACAGCTCCAGCCACTGCCTGAACATCTGGGCAGCTGCCAGGGGCATGTGCACACTGCTGGGCCACTTGAGTCTGAAGCCGTAGCACTTAACTTCCTAGAACATGCTGCGTGTTTGGGTACCTGCAACAGCCATTTGTAATTCATTTATAATCCTGGCATGCTCCTCAGCCTGCAGGTGAAAAGAGAATTTCAGTCCGAGATGGGGTTTGCCACGATGTTGCAATAATTTTTCTTTGCTGTGCATCATTTCTATAAGGCTCTGTCAGTCAGGGAGTTCAATGTCTCCATTATTCTGTAGGTGCAAGTCACGCTGGAGGGGAACACCAGCAGGCTCAGTGTTGGGACTTGCCCTGAAACAGCTACAGAGGGAGCTTCCCTGAGAATCGACAGAAGCTTACCTGCACTACAGGCCTCTTCTGGAACGTCAAAGTAACATCTTGAGTTCAGAAGCCCTTAATGAACACACCAGACCAAATTCTACTTCAGAATATGCATGTGCGGCTCCTATTGAAGTAAATGGGCGCTCTGCCTGCATCTGAGATAAGGATCTGGCTTGTGGCAAGGCTTAAAGGGGTGTACACTGGGTTTTAATGGACTGTCGCCTACAACGGAATTCATTTTTAAGCTATTTTCAGCTATATCTAGTGTTGCAACAGATAATCTTTCTTGTTTTGCTGTTACATCTTCTACATACTGGTTTAATAAGGCACAGAAATGGAAATAAAGCAATCTGACCGGAGAATTTATTGTGGTTTCTTTAAGGCAATGTCAGGATATTTTACAAGCTTGCAAAATTACATTTGTTACACTCCAATCATCTGGCAGACCATAAACACTCTGGAATATTTCAGTTGGAGGAATGGCAATTTTTAAAAAAACCTAGGTAGGGAATATGAGTTTGTTTGAAGAATGAGTGAATTTACCTAACATCTTTTCATTTTCCTTTAATTTGGCCTGTTTGGCCTTTAAAAGCTGTGCCTCTGACATCTGTTTTTTCTTTGCTGACACCATTCAGGCAAGTAATCAAGGAGAAGTCTGCCACTGCTTTCGCTGCACTAAAATGTGTGTGTGTTTGGAAATTTCAAACCTTTTCCAAGGAGGAAAACGGTGAGATGTAAGAAAGAAATGATGAAACAGGATTAACAAGGTAGCAAATAAAATAAATTTTAAAGGTAATACATCAAAATAATGGAAGTTAAGGCAAAAATACCAAAAAGTTATAAATGTTATAAAAAAGAAATGTATATAAGGAAGCAATACTAAACTTGGAGGTGTGATTCTGTTTCCTCTCACAAAACCTAAACACAGGACTATTTGGGACACCACATCTGTATTGAAAGTGTGACATAGGTGAATACTGAGTGTGCAGCCCAGCCACAGGTCCTGTGATGCTGCATTCTTCCTTTAATGCTTTTATATCACGGGATGCCAATCTTTTTCCAGAGGATTGGTAATTCTGACCCAGGATTAATGTCCCAGGTTTCTGGGCAGCATTGAAATGTGCAATTCATAGGCAAAAGTTCTGACAAATATGGACACTCATATATTTTGACATGATGGAGAAAGCTTGAGATAATGCAGACTTTCTTTGCTTGTATTTGGAGCAGCCTCTGACATGAGTAAATAACCATGAGCTCTTCCCTAAAAGGGAACTCATAGGGGGAATTCTTAAATTCAGAGTTCAAGACTTTGATATGAACGGGATCAGGTTTAGCAGCACTGTCAGTCTGTGAATATGCCAAGTGTGGGCTGGGTATTTCTCCAGGACTTTTGGTAAATTGTGGCTCTCTGTATAGAGAGTGTCAGTTCTATTTGACATATCTATATGGTAGATCAGAAAGAAAAAGAGAGGGAGAGAGGGAGAGAGAAACCTCAACTCAAAAAACACACATGCATGTATTATTTTGGACCTTTATAATTTATAACTACATCGTGCCTATTACTTTGGCTCTTTAGAAATTCTGTTCCTCTCAGTAAAGTTATAAATCCTGCTCTACTGCAAAAAGACAGTGTAGGTATAAAACCTCTGGGGTGGATCAAGAAAGGGACATTTCAGTTCTTATTGTCTGAGTATGCTTGGAGAATACATCTCCACAATATTCCAGAGAAGACTGTGCCAATCACATATACTTGGGCTAATGAGGAGCCAGTGATGGGAAAGAAGTTGTTCCATCGACAGCAGAATTTATAAAGTCTAATTTATATTATTTTTTTTATCTTGTACAATGGGCAGTCCCATCTCTCAGCTCACTCAAGCAAAACTGGAGCTTTTTCTTCACTGGGTAATTTAAAACACCTCCCTTTTTGGTTTTTCCCCGAGTATAATTGTGCTGAATCCTTTCTCACAGTGAGAACCTAAGATTCATTCAAGTACCTGTCCTCAGGGTGATTGCCCACTTTCATTAAGGCATTTATGAACCTGGCCTTGCTGAAGCTCTGCTGCTCTTTCAGGTAAGATTGAAATTTTCCAGCAGCTTTAGTGGTCATGAGGAATGGGATAAACATTGTTTCCTTCGTACACTGGAGTACAGCAAAAGAAGAAGAAAAACCCAAGCCATGGGAACATAAATTGTCGAGCTGAAAAAATGTGTGAGGGGAACTTCTTTAAGAAATGGCAGAAGAAGGAAAAATGCATCATATGCAGGACTTACGACTGAAAATTCATCAAGGGAAACAAGCATATCCTCAGACTGCTGAGAAATAATACCAATGAATGCCCTAAAATAGGGGGTGAATGTTATACATGCAGGAGGCTACATATCACAGTTTTCAGGAGATGAGCTGTGCAGATACAAAGCATCCCAAATCATGTATTATTTTGGCAACTTTGCTCTTACCAAACCCACTGTTACACTGAGAGCACCCCACGCCTGTTTTGAGATCAGATGGAGAGAGACTGGTGAGCTGTGATTGCAGAAGCTACGGCTGGTAGGTCTCTATTTTTCACTCCAAGGAGGAGATGTTTGTATGAAAATGTTGATGGAATAAATATTGACAGACATAAACACACTCAAGTTCTCAGAACTATAATTGTACATTTCTGCAGAGCAGCTTTACTCTCAAAAACATAATAGAGTTGATTTAGAAATGTGATTATCATTAATAAAATTCAGTGAAACAGAGGGATACAATAACCCTAACATACAACCAAAGCTTGAAATGTGCCCAGGCTACTTAAAAGATTAGAAAATGCGAGCAAAGAAAGGGTTTAGAAAGATATTTGCATATTCCAGTTAAAGACATGGAAAGGAAGAAAGAAAAAACATTGGGAAAAAATCCCTTGTCATCCAATCTCACTGTCTTGTCCCTGGCTCTGAAGGATTTTTGAGAGTGAGCTGGGGTTTCAGTTACGGGAAGTTTTATCCCACTGATCCTTCTGTTAATGTTTCAAATACAACCAGCACAAGTTCTTGCAAGGACCCTGAGTCCTAAGCCAAATACTGTTACCTGCTTGACGGCTTAATATTCCCAAGCCTGGGACTTCTGCCAGGAGAACATATGAGTGAAGTGGGGATGAGGATATTTGTTATTCATCTGTGCAGAAAGTATTTCCATCAAAACTTTACAAACTGAAAGCAAAATTGAAAGAAAAGGAGGAATTAGGGAGATAAAAAGGGTAGATGAAACAGTCAAGGGGATTTTAAGAATGATTATGTTGAGTATAGCAATTTTGGATTTCTAGTTCTTCAAGATCTGTGATGCCTGAAAAGATTGGGAAAAAGGCATATTTTTTTTGCCTTTGTAAAAAGCACTCCCTAAAGGTGGCAGGCAGCCTGGCCTGTGCTCTCATGATCTTAGCTGCGTAAATTGCAGCTCTGGAACAAACTACCCAGGAGCCACCAGAGTTTTTGCCCACCGCTTTTTCCTGAAGTTTACCGCTTCCAAGCTTCATACACTTTCCTTCCAGGTTATCCCTGCCTCTGCTCTGCTCAGGGGAACCTCACCCAGGGAGACTCTGGAAATTTCAACAATTCTATAAAATAACCTTGTGGGAAGGCAAGGGTGCTGCTTGAATTTAATGTCAAGGAATTATGAAAGAAGGATGGTTTTGGGCTCCAAAAATTTATAGCAACCCTAGTTTCCTCAGTTTGGAGGTTAAAAGCAGCAGGGAAAAATATATGTTCACCCAGGCTTTTAAAATAGATCTGGAGCAGGAAGCAAGGCTGTTTTCCTATCTACAGTGTTTTTTTCCTGCTGTCTCATTCTGGTTAATTGGGTAACTCTTGTTTCTTTGAAAGCACTTTGATTCACCATATGAACACTGGAAGTATAATAAAATCAGGCTGTTTAAGAGTGTGTCTGGAAATGGTGATAAACAGTCCATTTTCTGCAGTTTGTTATGTCTATGGATCATGGTGAGATCTCAGCCTTTGTTAGAGGCCAGCTGATTGCAGCGGGCTCATGGAGGTGTTGATTATTCATTATTTTCCTTGTGACATTTGCAAAGTTTATAAAACTAAAGGTATTGTGCAACGTAGAATGAATAAATAGAGAATTGCAGTCACATGACAGAAACGATTGGTCTTTCTCCTTGCATCAGCTTCAGGCAGTCTGAATTGGGAAAGCAGAGGGTGAATCTGTGATCTGAGGAGTTTCGTTGTGCTCAGGACATCAAACACTTGGGAAAAAAATTTGTAGGAAAAGTGAGAAATGGAAACCAGTGCCAGGAAATTCACTTGTGCTGAACTATAACCCTGTGTAAGTGTTGAGAGGAGGGATGGAGTGAAACAGGTAAAGGGCAATGAGATTGTTTTGGATCACATCTGTGTTTGGACAGTGTGATGTGTCCTAGGATCTGCTGTAGTACTGAATAGCTTAGAGATGCCATGGCAGTGAAACCAGAAATAATAGCTGTTAATGGTGCTAAAAGAGTCAAAAAATAGGGAGAAGGCATTTTGAGGGTACATGTCTCTTCTCCCAGTTTTTCCAGTCCTAAGTTTAACCCTTTGTGCACCAGAACCTGGTAGAGCACAGGGGTTGTTCTTTACCCTACTATTATCAGTAAGATCTGATGTGACTTTATTTGAAAAAAACCCTCAAAACCAGAAAGAAAAACAGCAAGGCATTATACAAGAAGTATCAAGAGCTGGCAAGAGCTGGGCCATATGTTTTTCACCAGGCTGCAAGGGCCAGTGTTGGAGAAGTCTCGTGAGGCAGAATAGGTGCAAGGCCTCTGGCGAGTGTGTAAAAGTAGCATAAGCCTATGAGGCTCCATTTTGGTAACACGTAGCCAAATCTCAGGGTAAGGTTTTTGGGTGCTACATGTCTAACACTGTTCAGGTCCCTTTAAAAATCCCAGCCTTCGTGTCTAAATTAACAAGCAGGTCATTCGCGTTTTGCTATTTAGAGGAAAAGTGCAGAGTGGACGTGGTTACTTGATACTAATTATTTAGCAGGTATAAAAGCGTATTCAAGTCCCTAATCTCCTTCATGAGCAGGCAGGCATGCTCATGTTCAAATAGTTTCCTAACTTGCCCATCTCCAGTTGACAAACCCTTCTGACTTTGTTTTCAGATCTAATGCAACCCCACCCCCGGACAAGCTGCATGCATAGCTGGCCCTGAGTCGATCTTGCTTTTAACCTCATCCTCTTTTTTTTTTTGCTCTTCCTGCAGCTTTTTGCCTGCTTTCCATATTTGTTTAAAACACCAGCTGTTGAGGAAAAGGCTGCTCCAGCATTTGCCCTGTGCCTGGGCTGTGGGTGGCTGGACAGGTGTTCAGGGCTTTTGGGAAAACAAATGAAAAAATTCAGGACTGGGTTTTATACTGACTTGAGATGTAAGAGAGTTTCACTGCCAGATCTCTCTCTGCCTCTTTGTATATCTTATATGTAATACACCTATATCTGTATATGTCTATATGCATCTGTTTGTGGGTGTACAGCTCTGAATAGCAGTATATGGTACCTGGAGGACATAGCAGAGATCCTGGGTGTTGTGAGATGAACACAGCTTGATGTCGATATGAATTGTGAAAGATTTCTCATTGCCAGGTCTTTTCGTTGACTCTTCACATCTTTTGTTTGATGAAAACTGACCAAAGTCACTGGCATCATGAAGGATTCAAATCAAAATAAAACCTGGGCTGAGCCTGATACTGGGAATTTTTGCTGAATTAGGCATAAATTAGATGTTATCTCCCAGCTAGTTACAGTGATACTGAAAACAGATACTTCAAACTATTTACAGTGTATGAGAGTATCTAATCTTCTTTCATATAATTTAAAAACCAACCCAGGGACAGGGTTGTGGTTTCAAGTTGTAGATGGAACAGGCACCGTATTTATCTGTGTACCAAGGAGGTCAAGGAAATAAAGCAATCTTCTTTCAGCTCCCTGCATTATTATCACAAACAATAGCCTGCTGGCACAAAACAAGTTTTAATTGATTGTTGTTATTGATTTTACAGGAAGCAAAGCAGAAGAAATACAACTTGATTTTTGTAAACCAGGGTGACCTGAAAAATACAGAGGAGAGAAAGAGATCATAAAGCCCTCTCATATTTCGCCCACTCCTGTGAGTTTGCAGCTGAGCACTCCATAAAAGCCCTCTCCATTAATTGTCAATTTATGTTTTTTGACCATATTGATTTTCTCTTTATATAATCCCTATCTGAAAGTTTTATTCAGGTTGTTTGTTTTGTGCTGTCACTGAGCAGATCAGCCTCATTCCTCATGGCCAGTAATTTAAACACATCTCTTCCTCGTCTCTATTTCCATCCTCCTCAAACCCACACAGGGAAGAAAAAGCTGCAATAAAAGTTTCAGGCCAGTTGTTACCATCACTCTCCCCTTTCTGCTGACCATCATTTTTTGGAACATTCCCATTTCAGGCTGAACCCTAGCTATGGGATATTTTTCTGTACCTGCTGGTCTACCAGACCCTGACTGGGAGCAGAGGTGTTGGGCTGTGAATAATCACGGACTGCCTGAACAATCATAGCAACCCCTTTCAGTAACCCAGCTGGGCTGGCTGGTGTTCAGTGAGGGGACCTTAGATATAGTTAGACTTCCTCCTGCAAGGGAGGAGATGGTGAATTTCGTGGGATGCTGCTCAGATTCGGAGTTTTCCTGAACTTTTCCTGAGCTCCCCTTGGGCACAGATTAGGAGGCAAAAGGGGTTAAGAGAGAAGATTTTAATGCTGGTGAACAACAAAGTTTTTGCAAATCACCCGTTGAAAACAACTTTCTCACTGCTCAGTCCTACACGTTAATTTTATGGCTTTAGGGGTAGGTGTGTGTCAAGGGGAAGATGTTGATGGGAATACCAGTTTTTGGCATTTTTAGAAGAGAAGCCAGGGATTCCTGGAATTTTAGGTAGACTCTACATATATACATGGAATTAATTAAGTCACATGGATAATGTCATTCTGCAAAGATTTAAAAGGATTAACAACACCAAAAATGTTATCATGGATTTCACAATGCTCATTATGAACCTAATTAATACTATTACTAATAGCATTAATAGTATTATCAGCTAACCCTTATCTGTCTTCGGGGACTGTTTAAAGTGCCTTCCAAATACAGAACATGAAGAATATTACAGCCACAAAGTTCTGCATGCGGGTGTGTAAGTGTTTCTCTTTCCTTTCTCCCTTGTTACACGTTATTCTTATTTTATTGCAACTTGGACTATTTATGCAACAGTAGTAAAAAAACTAGAGTCTTGTTTAAATTTACATTCTGGTGTTTACTCCTTTACTTACATTTGCAAGATTTTTGTCTTGGCAGCAATAGCTAAAAGCTTCCTGTCTTCCAAAAATAATAATTGAAACAGTATTACTTTGGGAGCTGAGTTTTGAAGGAAAATATTACGTTTTTACACACTCTGTTTTAAACTAAATGTTTAGTTATTCACAAATTATTTAAGGCAAAAAAGAATGATGAATTATTATCCACATCCCAAAATGAAATGTCTTGTGGCACTGCTTTATTCAGACAGCCCTGATATTGCTATCCACAGAAGCCTGGCAACAGCAGTCCTCCCAGAATGATATACAAGGGTAAAAAAAAAAAAAAAAAGAAAAAGGATTTTTTTTGCTTTTGCAGCACCTACCCAACTTTCCCACCAAGTGATCTGTTGTTAACGTGCAGGAAATCCCAATGAATGCACATCATTTGGTGAAAGAATGACAGCAGACACCACAGCTATCCTTAGCAAGCATCCACCTGCTCCCGTGGTGTCTTTTTAAAGCAAGTTCAGCTTACCTCTTCTCCTCTTAGCTTTCCTTTGCTTAATTGCAGGTGATGATTCCAAAGAAGCCTTCACCTGTTTGAGTGTGCTTTCATCTTTCTAGACAAAGCAGGCTTGGGCTTGGTGCTTGATCTGTGGCAGAGTTAGGGCCTTTGGTATTAAAGGCGTTGGGATCACCCTGAGGCTTTTAAGGTTTTAGGGTTAAATTGATGAGCGTGTATAAAATGTAAGCTTTGTTGTTTGGCAGAGTTTTTCAGCATTTGTTATTCTTTTTTTCATTAAGAAACCATGAGACTACACTGCATTCCTCAACTGCCTCTTGCCTATTAAAGAACGCTGTCAAATGGAGATCTCTTCGACTTGCATAAAACTTGTGATTCATGGTACTGCCTTTAATCCTCACCAGCTCTCCAACTTAGCTGAGATGTCCAGGAATGCCTCTGCGCCACACCAGGGTGTCTGTTTCTCTCTCATTTTAATTTGTGCTGTTCCTACTGGATAATAAGTGCTTGGTACAGTGTAGAGCTGGGAGACACATCACAGTCTGAGCACAGAGACTGGACTTTGACTCCTATTCTGTCTTTTTGCTTATGGATCTCAGCATTTGGGAATTCAGAGATGTCCCATGAAAAATCCATAACAGAGGCCAAACAGTTCACAAATACCTTTTTTTGTTCATTTGTTTGTTTCTTCTCCTCTTATTTTGATATAGGGAATTAATTGACCAAAGACCCAGTAGAAGGTAATTGCCCCAACCTTCACTATTGCTGGGGAGCTTTACCAAGTGCTGCCCACTGCTGCTAAACATGAAAGCTGTTGCTTCTTGAAAAATATTGTGCCTGGGTTTCTGGCTGGGATCCCAGCACCTTGGCTGCTTCTGCTGTGAAATGATTTGCCCCAGCCCAACAAGCCCTGGTGGCAGGACTGGCCTTGTGAAGGAAATTACTGTGCTCTGGGAGAGGGAATGGGTAGTGGCTTTAGTGGAAAAAAATTCAGCACAATTTGAAAAGTTGTAACTGAGATGAAAAACTTGGTAAAATGCTGTTTTCTCACTTTTTTTTTTCTCCTTCCTCATCCATTTGTATATGTTGCATAGGGGAATTTACTTATTTTCTTAGATGAAGTTTGGGATAAAGTTTTCTCTGACAATTCCCAAAGGTTTTGGATGCCTTGCACAGCGTACTGTGGGTGACATGCCCACTCCAAACTTTCTGCCACATCTTCACATGCAGTTCTCTGATATCAAGGCCCAGGAAAGCTTTTGTGAAACCTGGTTGGACAGACAAGTTATTGCAGTTTAATGCAGTCATGTTGTTCACCCAGAGCAAATGTGAAATAAACTCAGACAATAAGCTACTATGTGTGTTTGCTTTCATAGTGGTTTAAAAGAATATGTGTTATTTAATACTACTAATACATTACTTTAGTGGTTAAAAACATACATTGATACATACATTTGTATATACATATATTTGTATATACATATACAGTTTTTGTGTCTTTGCTGATTGGTGAAAACTTGTGAAACTTCAGTAACCCAGTTGCAACTTTCCAGCAGTAAGGGCAGGACTGTGAGTTTTATCCATGTAAATACTTGAAAGGAAAACCAGTATTTTCTACAGGGAATAAACTGGAAATCAATGAAGAAATAGGTGCAAGAAAGGACAATGTGTTAGCTCTGCTGGTGACAACAGCAGAGGCATTGTCTGGCTTTGTCATTTGTCCCTCGTGTCAACATGCAGCCACCAGTTTGGGGCGGGTGCATCATTCCAGGAGGCTGGCACAAGTCCCTCTTCTCTGAGCTGCCACAGAGATTCTGGCCACCTGATTGCTACCTGGTGACACTGGCTGCTTCTAGGCATGGTCATTAGTGTAGAGCTCCTGTCTGTGCCAACTTCAGAACTGTTTCTTACCAACTACCTAAACTTAGGACACAGATAGTAAGGCCAGATATTACATTGCTTTTTATATTAGACACCGATGTGTATTTCTATTGTGTTACTGTCTTCTGAAACAATCTTCTCTTTCTAAGGCTATAGATTTGCAGACCCTGATTCATTTCTTAACTTCTTCTTTGCAAAGTGAAGCCCTCTGGGCTTCCTAACCAATCCCTTAAATTATTTTTACAGGCCTGCTCTGAACCTTCTCCAGCTGTCTGTGTGTGGACTGTAGAAGCGGTTTCAGCATTTCAGCAGTGGTCTTTCTCAGTGCCTCCTTACCTAGCACGTGAAAGAGGAAAGTCAAGAGACTGTCTGCCTAAATTTTATTTCAGTTAGTATTTCCTAGGATATAGTCCTTTATCTTTTGTCTGCACATAAGCAATTATGGAGCAATAAGCAAAGATGGAGCTGTCAATAAGTGAATTTGACTGACCAGCTAGCACCCAGAAGAGCTCAGATGATGGAGATCTGGAGATTTCATTGTCTACATTGGTCAGACCTCCACTGACTAAGCTGGGGCACAAAGTTTACAGCTAGGCACCAGCATACAGGTACCTGAATTTGGAGCTGAGTCTCCCTCTGGTTCATACGTAAATGTATGCCTGGCAAAACTGTTAAATACATATATAAATATATATAAAACCAGTAAATTCTTTATGACATAAAGAGTGTACTTTGAAATAATTACAAACTGTTCCTAGTAAGGAGAAGTGGCTGCAAATCTATGAACAATATGAAAAATTCCATGTTTCTCTGACCTTCCTAGATGAAACGATCAGGAGTCAAGTTCTCCTCACCCAAACTTATACCCTTCAACTGACTTCAAAGGAGATAAATGAGTCTCTCAGCAGGGCAGAACACAGCCTTGTTATTCCTGTAACACTTTCTATATGTCATTAACACACTTTTTCTTATCTAACTCTTCTAATAGTCAACTAAATTTTAAGTGTTTATATACAGTTGGATCATTATTATTTTTTGCATTTAAAACTTGGGAAGGGTATTTTTCCCTTCCCTTCTGTTTATATTTACATTTTCAGATAGTACATATACAGTCTAATCATATCACTTTGAAAGTGATATAGAAAGTTGTGCTCTCTTACTCAATCAGATCTAATCAGTTTGGATGGATTCCAAATACTAAGCATTAATCTCACTTAAACCAAACTCCTGATAGTTCATCTAGCCTGAGTATTCATGTCAAAGACATAAAACAATCTCCTTTAATGCCCACAGTACTTTTTAAATTGAGCTTTCACCATCTGTTAATAAAACCTGCTTTGTACTGCTGGTTGTGTTCTGTGGAATGTGTCAGGGGTGAGTTTCTCTTTCCCTCCAATTCTTAAAGGCCGCCTCTTTTTTTCCAAAAGTATATGAAAATTATGCAATATAGTTACAAGGAATTAGTCACACCTTGGCAGAATCTCCATTACCTTGGCTCACATCAAAGGGAAGGAGAGAAGTGTGGTCCTTACAAGCTTAGAGCATTCCTTTGCCTTGGAGTCTCACTCTGTGATGACAACTAAATTGGACACTGATGCTTACTTATTTTTCAACACACGGGTGTAAAGCACATTGACCTTGCAGTTGACATTTTTAGAGCACCTTTCATCATGGGCCCAAGCCCACAGCGTGATGCAGAGCTCTCTGCTGCCTCTCAGGACTCTCTGGAGAGGATTACCCAGAGGCAGAGCTGCAGAAGTCCCCCTTTGATTGCCCCCTGTACTTCAGCACCTCATATTATTAATCCTGGGAATGGCACTGTGGTGCTTCCCTGTCAAACTCTTACGGAGCTCACGCTTAAAATAAATAGTACCTTCAGATGATATTTTGAATGATTCAGCAATTTAAGGCCATAATTTACAGCAAAAGGGGAGTGAACTACAAATTAGAAAGGGCAAGAGGAAAAATCCATGTTCCTCTGGGGCAGAATTTTCTGAACACACCACCGGCTTCAGCAGCTGCTGCTGCTTTCAGGTAACAGCTCAGTGTGTCTGATTCCAGCTTTGCCTGGGAAAGCAGGTGAGCTGTGTGCATTAGTTGGCTTTAAAAGTCATGGCTAGACTTGTTTTCTATGATTCTGCATAAAAATAAGTGAAAAATAGGATTGTTTTTGTTGATTTGAGATAAAAAAGGATGGATTTGAAGGATGGATCAAGTTTTGTTTTTGAGCAAGAACTACTGAGCAAGAGGCTTGGTTGCCAGCATACTCAATTGATGACATTGGGGTCTAAGCAATGAATAGGCATCCAGGGACACATTTCTTCTCCTTAAGAAAGAGGCACTGGAGTATTTTGGAAAAGTTTTGGAGCTAGGAAAGTAGTTGTTTGGTCTTCTGGCTGCCCCAAGTCAAAAAGTATTTCAGTGCCGTCTCAGAGGTTTTGATGGTTACAGGGCAAGTATAGGAAAAGTGTGAGACGATAACAGACTGCCACACTCAGCTCTTCCCTGGCATCAACTCTTTCTTTCCCTGAAACCTGCTTCCCTGGGAAGTGCAGAAGTGGTCCCATAGCATCTCACCTCAGTGCCAGTCTGAAGGTATCAGCCATCCTCCAAAGAGTAAGCAGTGGATGCTGTCCCTTGGTTGGTACCGTAATTAATTTGTTATTAGAGAACTGCTGCAAAACCTCCAAGAAAACGCTATGGCCTGCAGCCCTGCAGACTGTGCAAACTTGTGCTGTCTCCATCTTCACCCCAGGACATCCACCCCTGAGATTGGCTTTTGAGGCACACTAAATTATACCTGAAAAGTGTGTAGAGCCATGTGCGTCTGCACCTCCACCTCTCACCTCACGAGTCTCTGTTGGGAAGCTGCTTTAAAATAACTATGGTAGAATTTAACTGAGATGATAGTTATGATGATGACAGTGATTTTATGAGTTTCAAAATGTACCTTGAACATGGATTTCGCTTAGCAGATGTGTTAAATAACAAAATAAAAACTGGAATTCAATTTGTATTTGATTGCACAATGGCTTAATTTCTTCAGCTACTTTTTCAGCTTCCTCTTAACACTTTTGTTTTTACTTGTAAGTTTTTTGTTTGGATATAATGAGGCTTTGTGTCTCCTGATTCCTTATCTTATGTGGGTGGTAGAAAAATTGCTCTACTGCATCAATATTTGTGGTTGTGTGGGGCAGGTGCTTTCACGTAGACCTGAGCAAAATATCTGTAGTAAATAAAAAAAAAAAGGGTGAGTTTCTTTGCCTGAGATTTCTTTATACACCTGGAACCTTTACTGCAAACCCCAAGGAATCAGCAGAAGAGCTGGTTTCAGGCATGGAGAGGCCTTTTGCCAATCTTTGCAGCCTCCAGAGACCCGGAGCTGGTTTGGTCTTTTGTTGTGTATTGCAGGCCAGCATGCCCTGGAATTCCAGCTGCCTCCTGCATGGCCCAGGGGTCCCACTCCTTCTCTCACCTTTTGGGCTCCAGGCATCATTTTGTTCCATCCTTCCCAAGACTCAAGCATGGAACAGGTCAAGACCAGATCTTTGGGACTGGTGCTCAAACGTGGGGTGTGGTATAAGTCTGTGTGACCTGATGAACTCTCCAGGAGCCTCGGTCATGTGGCTCCTTGCATCATGAGCGTGCTGAGCGCTGCTTCCAGGCACAGAGGTGGATTCTGGACATTTTTCAGCTGGAAAAAAAGTAAATCTGCCCATGTTCTCTGCTGGGTATTGCTCACAGCTATCTGGGGGGAACAGACCAGGTATAATACCTTCAAATTAGATAATGTCTGGGATTTGATGTTGCCTCCTAAGGACACTAGAAATTTAACCCAATTTCATTGTAGTAGACTTCTCAGGAGAGATTTCATGTGCTTGTTGCTTGTTGCTAATGGACTCTTCCATTTGGATGCTCACGTCAAAGAATTTGGAGGGTTTGAAATTCACCCTTAATGGACTTACAGGTGTCTCTTGAGCTTCATGCTGACACCTTCTGGGGTTACTGTGAGATCCTTGCACCCAAAATACCTGCTGATGTGCCTTCTCATCTGTTCCCATGACAGCAAGGATTTCTGGACACCTGAAATCATAGATCCTGTCACTTCGCTCTGGGTCTTGGATCTGCAATATGGTGACAATTTGTGCCAAGACCCTCCTGCACAAAGTCATATATGCACTAAGGCATGTAATATTTGCTACGACTACTTAAATCCTTGCCTTTATGAATGTATAAATGAATCTTTATATAATATTTTAAATTATACACTTAATGTGTACAGAATTTATTTATTTAAATCATGATTTTTTAAACCAGTCAGCTGATATTTCTCAGGCAGCAAGGCAAAGGGAGGACAGTGAACACTTGCATGGTACAACATCAGGCTGAGAGACAGATGAGATTTCTGCTTCTGGACTTCAGAAGGTCAAAATCAGTGTGGGAACTTTTCCCAGTGGTGGCAGCTGCAAATGTCAGGGAGAATTGCTTTTCCAGCAGCTTCCCAGGACAGATTTTCACAGTCAGAACCATTAATTTCTTGAGTACTGTTGGAAAACCATAATAAAAGAAACCAGGATATCATTTTGAGTTTGAGTTGATTTTGGGGATGAATACAGAGGTATATAAGCAAGGGAGTGCAAGGAATATTTTCATTTCCGTTATATTTGGTGTGTTAATGAAAAGAACACCCAAAGCAGGCACTGACCAAACACACACTTATTTAAAAGCAGGAGACTGGAAATTTGAAATGTCTGTGTGACATTTGTGATAATGCCATGGTCCTAAATATGACTATTAATAACACAAGTATTTATCTATGACAATATCAAATTTAATTTGCTGTAAGCCATGTAACCCAGGTGTATAATGACGTGGCACCTATATTCCTCAGCACAGCAAACACAAAGCTGTATCCATTTGATAAACTGCCTAAGAAGCTGATGTGCTGCATTTGTTATGCATTTTTGAAGTGTTTATGGACAGTCTATCCCAGAGAGCTGACTGGAGACTTTTGAATTGTTTCAGATACTTTTAAATGGAAAAAACAGTGGCAATCTCCAAAAAAATATTGTTGGTAGCCTGAAATCTCAGAACAAACCCAACAGATTAATAAACAAGAGCCAGACCGAGATGTTTCAGTACCAGCAAGTCTCCACTCCGGTGATCTGTCTGGGTACCCCTGCACCCCATCACAGCCCATCCCACCCAATGTTGGCAGCTAGAAAATAGCTGGTGACACAATGCAGAGTACGAAGCTTAAAGTAGCACCAGGGAATTTTTGCATTCCATATTTCGTTTCATGGACACCTTCACTGGTATTTTCTCTTATTGCAGTGCCTCAGGAGGGCAGATGTGTGCTTATCTGAGCAATAACCCAGGCAGCTGCCTTCAAAGGGAAGGGTGGGTAAGTGCCTATCTCTGCAAGAACCAGGGGGTGGAGAAACTGCACATTCACAAATATGGCCCGTTTTTTTGATGACTAAAACCTTCATTTTTTCCTTTTAAAAAGGCCAAAAGATGGGAATGAGACTCTCTTGCAATTTTACTGGGGAATTAAAACGTTGACATAAGTAGGTGGCAAAAGGCAGCAATGGTAATGCAACCACCTCTTCTTTCACTGATTGCTTCCTTCCTTAATGTTTTATAGTTACAGTGAAGCAACTTGGACAAGTTGAATTGCCACAAATTTTCTTCAGGGCATGACAGCCTAAGTGGAAGGAGTTGATGTCTTGGGTTTGTAAGCTCTCAGGTTCCCTTGGAGTGGGAGATTTTCATGTCCCCTGTAGAAGACACAGCGGGTGAGTTTGTGTTAGCTCATGCAAATTCTCGACAAATCACACAAATCCTTCTCCAGAAAGGATCCCTCACAGGCTGGTGGAGCTCTGTACCCCAGGGAGGGTACTCACCTCCTTCAGAAGCCCATCAACTTCAACATCCCCACAGGTACTAAACCCTCTCCAGACAATTTAATGGCATGTGATGGATGTAAATCTGGATGCTGCCTGGAGGTTAAAAAGGACATAACAGCTGTGTAAGAATAGAGCAGGCCTAAATTTTGAAAGAGTAATTTTGCAATCTAAGATTCATACAATGTGCATTAATATAACAGAATATTATCTTCAGCAAAACAAAATGTTCTATCTTATGACAAGTGAAAATCAATATCTCACCAATATCACATTTCAGTATCATAGAATCCTACAAACATAGACTAGTTTGGGTTCCAGCTCCCCTGTCATGGACCATTTATACAGCAGTCTTTGTACTTTAAAGGACTCTACAGCCTGTCTCATGGTCCAGTCCAAGACTGCTCTGAAATTGTGGTTATAGGTTCAGCTTAAGAACCCAGAGTAATACTGAATTGTGCATTTTGATTTAAATGCCATTGTGGATATTTTACATTAAATAAAAGAACTCTGGAACTTCTGAGGTGCACTGTGTGCTTGGTACGTAGGTGATATTCTGGTATAAAAAAATAATTACCCCTAGGAAACAAAATGAATCAGAAAATACTGGCAAACAACATGCTTCAAACACGATAGAGATTTTTCTAAGGCAAAAATAGCTGTTAGATGAACCAATGTTAACTTTGAAAACTTCTTTACATTTCTCCCTAAAGATAGGTTATACGTGTCCTCCTTAAGTCTCCCTGTCCTTGTAGCTATGTGATCCATATTAAATCCACATAGGCTTGATTTTCCTGCCTTGACTGTGCTGCTATTTTCCCACACAGTGAACTTTAAAAACTGTTGGTCTGAACAAACTCCCATAAACCCCACTTTTAACCTTTCTTGCTCAGCTGTCACTGTCCACACAAGGTCAGAGGCAGCAGAGGACAGAGCTCTTGGTTCTGGTTGTCTTTTCCTACATTGTAAAAAAGGGATAGGACAGGCTGTCCACCTGGGGATGCTGGGAGCATTAAACCCCAGCTGGGAGCATGCCTCAACATGCTGCAAGTTGTGCTAAGGTTGCTAAGGGACTTAAATCCACTGCACAGAATAGAACCATATAGCCTCAAAACAGCAGAACCTGACTTAGTTTCTAGTAACTCATTAAAATGACTCTACAATTCTTTTGATGTTCTGTACTAGTCTGGTCACATTCCTTTCTGTTTTATAGCATG
Organism: Edolisoma coerulescens; assembly: GCA_013397115.1. Taxonomy (NCBI): domain Eukaryota; kingdom Metazoa; phylum Chordata; class Aves; order Passeriformes; family Campephagidae; genus Edolisoma; species Edolisoma coerulescens. Next base: position 684,446 of record VWZW01003558.1, on the reverse strand, counting down.
GTAATAACAACATTCCTGTAAACAGTCATATAAACTCTAACCTTCATATTGCTCTGTCAGATGATCTGAAAGCATTTTCACATCAGCATTTGGCTTTCTTACCCCCATAAAGCATATCCCACCCTAATAACCCCCACCATCAAAGGAGCAGGGGGGAAAAGTAGGGATGTACAAGTTGATTACTGCTTGGTCACTTGCTCAGGGCACCCACAACATCCTGTGAAAGCTGAAATTTTTTGCAAATATTGCCTCTATAAATTCATTGTTCAGAGCTATTGGGTTTTCCATTCTCTTTCAGAGGAAATTCTGCTGTGAACAGACAGACTCCTTCCTGCATGTTAGTGCCTACTCTTTATTGATTATCACCCTGTGTTCTCTCCATTGTTATCAATGAATTGTCATCCTCTGCTTGCATGGAACTAAAACCTGTGGTAATATTTTCTGGGAGCCCGAGTTCTGTATCACACGGCTGGCAGTGGACAATTATAGAAAGAGAGGAGGCCTAGGAGGCGAAAAAAAGAAGCCACTCTGGTTTAGCCATGCTTGTCCACTGATAGCAGCAGATAAAAGAAGGACAACCAGCTTTAGCTACAGAAGTGTGCTGCAAGGAGGACAGACAGCAGTTTCCAGATGTCTCTGGCCAAAGGCTTGGCACTTAAGCATTTGCTCAAACAAAAGGGCCAAGGATAAGGGACTGCACCCTTTGCAAACAACACAGCACATGGACATGCACTCACATGCAAAGAATTTACACCGGCTGAACAGTTTTCCAGGCAGTCAGTAAATATAACTTATGCCTTCTCTTCCTCCATCAATAGTTTAAACAATCTGGAAGTTAAATGAGATACAATGATTTTCCTGACACTCTAAATGACAAGGAAAGATTTCACGCATTTTAACATGTCCTCAGTTTGCCTGCTTGCTTACTTTTCTTTCCTTCTCTTTCTTTCTTTTTATCATTATTCTTTTACTTTTTCTTTATCCAAGACAACTCTGGCTTTTCCTTTGGCCTGTCCAGTTGGAGCAGAGAAACAAAGTAAGAACCTATCACAGAGCATGAAAAGGAAACCGTAAATGCTCAAGTGAACAAACTGCCAGCAATCTCTAAATAAGCAATGTTGTTACACAGCCTATCTGCTGAAGGCTGATACATTTATAGTAGTTGCAATCTGCTGGAGAATTTTTTGCAAGTAGGGAAAAAAAAAGGTAGCTAGATTTGACAGATAAATTTTTCACAGTGTTACCCTTTGTTTATAGACCTTCTCTCCTTTTAGTGTACCCTAGAGCAAATCTCTGCCTTTTCAAAGGGCCACGCCATTGTTCAACTGAAATGCTATTATTTCTTCTCTCAAGTTTGATTAAATTACTTGGCACTCAGACAGAAGTTGATAATAATACAAACACAGTGATCAGGGTGGCAGATGTGCCGTTATTCTCTTAATGGCAAACAACTAATTCTTCAAACTGGGGCGACGCAGTGTTTGAGCAATACAGGGGCTACACAGGGAACATTACAGCGAGTTTTACATATGTTAATTGAAACAGGATTGAGAATTTATTGGGGGACATTTAAATAATTGCTTTCCTTAGCAAATACAGTCTGGCTGTTGGTTTGTCGATGGTGTGTGTGTGGAGATTGCAGAGATTAGGGCCAGGGAGGAAAGCAGAGGTTGGAGGCAGCTGACGGCGCCTGCGCAGCATTTGGGCTCAGCTGCCTTGCAGGAACTTGCTCCCATATCTGAGCCCTAGGATAAAAGGTGTCTGTTTAAAGTGTGCTAGCTCAAATGTTTTAACTAACACCTGTCTAAGGCCTGGAATAAGCAGCACAAGGTATTTTCTGTTCTATCAGCTGATGGAAAAGTGGCTTAATTAGGTGGAGGAGTCAAGGGAAGAGTTAGGACACCCTGGACCTCTGAAAGGACCAAGTGCAGAAAAGGGGAGTCTTGCATCCTTCCTGGGAAGATTAAAGTAGCCACCCTTTCAGCCAGGATCAGAAACCGGGGATTTTAAATATATTAGGTCAAACGCTTGAGCTAATAAGTTTCAAAATAAATCTTTTCTAGACTACACAAGCCCTGAGGGAAGAGCAAAGAGATTAAGGTAAAAATAGAAAGCATGAAGTGCCTAATAATGAGCCACACCTGTTTAGCAAAGTTTCCCTATCTCTGGTCTGGTCTACACCCCAGGTTTGTATCAGTGTGACTGGCTTGGCCAGGAAAGTGTTTTTGTAAGGGACTGGGAGGATGAGTAGGTTGCCACGAGGGAGCCACGTGACAGTGGCGAAGGCCCTGAGGGCAGCCATGGAATTATCTGCAGAAGATGTTTCCCTCTCACTTACCCCAGTACTGGAAGAGTTTTGGTTGTTTCATGTGTAGATAAAAATAAGGACTTTTTCAGAAGATCTAAACGTGATTTAATAATTTAATTATTTAATTACTTGGAGACAAGTGGTTTTCATTTACTACAATGGATCTCACTCTTGTTGGCCTCCAGGCTCTATTGTACTGTAAATATTATTACTCATAATAAAAACCAACCTAACGTTTTTCCCCAAAACTCCAAGATTTGGTCTTTAGCTGCTGATGCCGGTTCAAACTGGAAGAGGAAGTAGATAAAAACACCAAAGAAACTTTCTTTCAGATGTCTCACTTTATTTCACAGACCCCAATGTCCACACAACCTCCAGAGAATTTCAGGTTAGCACCCTGCAGCCTGCCAGTCTTCTCCAGTCAGTCCTTTTTGTCCATCATGAGAGCTATCAGAGCATGTGAAGACTTTGTCCATGGCTGTACTTTACATTTCAGTGGGGCAGCCCATGTATAGGACATCCTGGCTAAAACAGCAGGTAACTCATAATGTTATACCCTTTATTTTGGAGTTTTATTGTGTTGGTTTTTTTTTTTTTTTCATTATAGTAGGCAGGAATACATCATTCTTCATGAAAAATAAAGATCCACTAAATGCAATGTTAAAGATTAAGCTCTAGAGTAGGGGAAGCTCAGTTTTGTGTCCTGAGAATCTGTGTTGTTTGTGTAAAACAAGATGACCTTTCTCCCCTGTTCATGACCAATTATTTATTCAGTAGAACCTTACACCCAGAGGAGCTACAGGAGCTTGGGCATCCGAGTATCCAGGTTGACATCTTGATTTCACTGAAGTCAGCAGGAGTTTTGCCACTGATGTCTCCTCCTTAGGGTTTTCCCCACAGCCTTGTCAGAGCGGGCAATAATCCTGAAGAAACTGTAGGACAAAGACAGTCTCAGTATAAATAGAGATATGAATTATATCAGGGGTTAAGAGGCACAGATGGATATATATTAGGTAGCTTCCATAGTACAGGAAAGCTGCCAGAGAGACTTTTTTCCTTACACCTTCTTACACCTTTGTCCATGTCTCTTTCTCCGACCAACTATCTATTCAATTCTGCTCAGGAGAAAGGTGAGGAAACATCTGTTCATTCATGCTCATTTTTAACACTTCATTACAATATCTTTCATACACTCATCTCAGCTGCTTGTCTGTTTGATCAAGATGAAGATGTAGGCTCCATCAGCAGATTCTTAGAATAAATCTGAATTTGGTTATGTGTCAACACAGTGATAAGGCTTAATCCTTCAGTTATAAGTGAATTTGGTTACATTTACCTTATTAATACTCATAAAAGCCCTATTGAGAAGAAAATAATTGCATTTTCCAGAACACTTTTCTGATATATTTAAACCTAATATAATACAATTAGAAAGCAAATGAGACAAGTCAAAAGTAGAGGAGAGAAGGAATCAGGAAACTTATATTAGTGATTTTTATGCTCCTATTTTCATGGTACGTGGCCATCTGATGATTGTTAACTGTGAGACGACAGCTTGGGCTTGGTTTCAGGAACAACTGAACAGAGCTGATGAACTGTCCAAAAGGAGAGGCAATTTCCCAACACCTTCCATCTTTACTCATTTTTTCCCTACTGCCCTTTTTTGTCCTTCCTACCCTTTCCCAGATGCAAAGCCCCACTGCTTTGACTCCAACCTTGGAACAGTTGGATTTTGCTATAAACCAGCTAAAACTCATTAACCCAGCAGAAGTTTTTGTTTGGTTTTCTTGTGGAGTCTATTTGCTGCCATGAGTTGAGCTGGCTCAGAGGGGTCAGTGACACCAGAAGTGGAGCCAAATTAGTAACAGCAGTGAAGGAGGATGAGGGACTGACTGAGGAAGAAAAGGATCTTCTCTATTTTGGTGGCAATGAGCTGTCAGAGTGGCTCATCCTGTGTCATTAAATTGTAGCTTGAATATACAAGTTCATTTCTGCTGGAAAGGTCACTTCTGATTTCTTCGGCACTCTGGATGCCTGGCAGATTTCTTCTAGTTTGGTGAGATGAAACTGCTCATCAGAAAGTGAGAATTTCTGACACAATGTGTTGGGGGGAAAGGAGAAGGAAGTCCCCTTTGTGGTAATGTGCCACATCAGATCAGCAAGCACATCTGACTGCACCCCAACTGTCCTGCCCAAGATCACATGGGAAATCTGTGACAGAATGGAAGGATGGCCCTCTCCCTCATAACAGCAAGAAAATTGCTGTACCCTCAAAATTGCAGGATCTTTCTGCTGGCCCACGCAGGATTAGGTGATATAAAGGAAAGTGATGGTTCCTCACAGACACAGGAATAATCTACTTTATCCAGCATTTCAGCACATCTTACTTTCTATGCATCAGAGAATGTTTTAAACTTGAGAGCACGGGATTGTTAGTCCTTTCCAAATTTGTCAGGATAAACAGTTGCTCTGAAAAGTCTTGACCGCAGAGCTGTCTGAAAATTTAATGAATTTTGCTATGTTCTCAGCCTTGGGGATGTCCTTTCACAGTCAGTTCTGCAGGCAGAACAGGTGAATAATCTTTCCCTCTTACCAATTTTGATTTTGCCATGTCTTAATTTCACTGGACGCTCCCTATTCCTTAGCGTTTGCGGCAGCAATAATAAATTTTCCCAGCATTGCTGCTGAATCACAAGACCCGAGCCTCTGCCTCTTTCCGGGTGGCTGCCGGGCGGCGTTATAAATCAAGGATCCTGGATGCCATCCTGGCTTCCCCTCCGATTCCCGCCGTCATCCCGGTGACTCCGATCACCGGAGTTCGCCTCTGCAGAGCCGCTTGCGAAGGGAGATGCTGATTCTTGTCTGACCGACAAGGGTACCGCGGGACGATTCACCTCACCAGAGGGGGAAGCGCCGGACGCGGGTGCTGGAAGCGGCATTCAAACGGCAGGCCCGGCATTTCCCCGGCGGGAGCAGCAGATGGCGCTGCGCTGCAGGAGCAGCCGCGGCCCGGCCGCCGCCGAGCCCTGCCACGGGCCCCGCCGGCCCCCGCTCTGCTCGGCTCCCACCAGAACCGCGTTAGAAACGTCTGGAAAAAGAAAGAAATCTGTTGTATTGTACTTTAATAGATTTATTTACATTTTTCCCCCCAAAGATTTAACATATCTCCCTTTCCTCAAAGGGGAAAATGTCTCCAAAACCCACCAAGACGCCACCAACCCCCAGTTCTGACCATGGAGACTGAGAAGTACCATGCCATAAATTCCAGTTCGATTCGATTTTTTTCTTAGCCATAACTACACAATACCTACAGTACATGAACATAATAACAAATCCCAGGAACGACACAGTTAATTTGGGATAATCAAAGTGCACTTTCGTAAAGGTATTAATAAGATTTATAATTATTTACATATTGTCTCCAGGGAACAATGGGAACTGTTAAACAATTTGCTGAAATACAAGCAGGACATGTGCAGCATGGGAGAGAAAAGAGCTTTACTTGCTTCAGCCTCAATCTCTTACAAGCCTGTATTGCTTCCAATATCCCCATTTCTAGATTACATGTGGAATGATAAGAAGAAATGGAATGCTTCAAGGGGAAGGGGCTCTTCTATCCACATTGTAATTTTCATAGTCCTGCCTTAAAACACGATTTATCTTTATGGCTCACATGGAAGTGATATATCACCTTGCACAGTAAATAGGCAAGGTGAACTTCGTGGTAAAGTTTAAACTTACTTTAACATTTTCTTGGGTTATAAAAATATTCCTCCCTATGGCACCTTGTTTAGAGATTAACACGTATCCTTTTCCACACAATATTTTCAATGCCATGGTTCATGAACACCTGCTTTTTATATCTCTCCTTTTAGTGCTGGAGCTTGGGAACTATCAAAGGAATGAATTGTACATACTGTATTTTTTCCAGTGTGTGTAGGTTTTACAAACCCCATTATGTTATTGAGACATCACAGAGAATACATGAAAAGATCCAGAATATTGGTATTCACAAGCCATGGGGCTGTGCCATTGAATTGATCTCCAAATGTGGCCTGTGAAGCTGCATGGGAAGATTCAAACATATCTCTGTGGACAAGGACTTGCTCCTGGGATTGTGGTTTTTCCTCTTCCCTGGTTTGCCTGGAGATGGGCATAGAATTTAGATACAAGTGATCACTATGCTTTAGGAAGGGAAAAAGACCTCAGCTTCCTGCATTCTTCTAAATGCCATAACTTGGCCTCTCTCCTTATGGTCTTGGAAATCTGGCCCTGAAGGTTACAGGTGAGAGCAGGGCTGTGCTGGGCCTCCCCTCTGCCCTTGGGTGGCACAGAATAAGCAATAGCCCTGTTGTCTGGAAATGTAGCTGCCTGTGGCAACAGATAGAGGCAGATTTAGACCTTTATCTGTTTTCTGAGGATTTGCCAAATGCCACCAGGTTTGCTGCTGGAATTGAATGTCCATTGAGACTGGATGTTCCAAGACCCAGTCCTGTGGTTTGCAGCCTGTAAATGCTCCTCTGGAAAGGAAAGGATTCAGGACAAAACTGTGGGACTTGTTTGGGGTGGAAGCTGAAGCTCGGGGACACAAACCCCCTTTGTGTGAGTCCCTTTGGAGGAGAAGGTGAGTCAAAGCCAGGACACTCCTCTTCACAGACACTATCTCTACTCAGGGTCCAGGTTAGCACCACTCACTCCTTCCCACTGGGTTAAGGGGCAAGCGAGGCTGGCAGCAGCCAAGCTCCTGCATCCTGGTCCTCTTGGTCAGTGTTTGGTCCCTCAGCCAGGGTTTAGAGGGTTCTTCTCTGCTGCTGGTGTGGGCCATGGCATTCCTCAGCCCCACCAGGCACGGAGAGACATGGAAATGGGAAATAGTGACTCTGAGGGTGTTTTACAGTCCTAGAGGTTGATTGCCAGTGCCAAAGATCAACCTGCCTTGTAATTTCTCTGCACCTGCTCCTCTCTTTTTTTTTAAGGTGAGGTGCTACACCCCAGCTCATTATAGAGGTCTGTCCCTACTCGTAATGGTAAAACTTCCACTAAGAGAAGCTGGTTTTGCATTTAGAAGCAGCCAAGGACTGGTGGAACCTGTAGTTATAACCATTATATTGTTTGCTATAAAAGAGAAAATTAATTTTTAAAAGGGGAGATAAACTCTCACTTAAGGCAGTTCTCCTTTCAAATTTATTCTTAAATTAATAAAAAAAAGTTTCATTTTTTTCCTGTTTCTAAATACACATGTCATATAACAATAAAACCCACAAATATTCATTTATGTGGGAATACAAGCACTGCTTTTGCAGAGTTTATTCAAGCAGCTCCAAAATAAACCTGAAGATTATCACACTTAGACCAAAGACATACTTAAGATAAAATAAAAACACAGCACAGTAGTTATAGTCTAGAAGTGACTGGGGTACAATAAAGTATAGTCACAACTAAATTATGTCTTGGACCAAAGTAGATACATATTATTAATTGGATGTAAGCCCTTTAACCTTTTTGCAGGAAGCAAACTTGAGATCTAATAATTTTTGTAAAGATGAGCTTTCTGTGCTTCCAGTAATATTTCTGGGCTTTGAAAGGATCCTGACTTTCCTTTCAGATTGTTTTGATGAGATTGGCTCTAATATTTCAACCATGCCAACCGAGCAGCGGTAAGAGAGGATAAAAGGGGATGGAAGTTTGATTGCCTTATTCAAAGGATACAAATACCTTGCTGGTGCTATCTGTGCTCTGCTGCTGATCCTTTTAAGGTACTTTGTTGCTAGACATTTTCATAGATGTGAGAAGTTGTGTCAGAAAGGGGTGTTAGCTAATGATTCAAGTATCTCAGCTTACAAAGAAGAAGTAGCCTGTTGGGAAGAAGACAGTAGAGACAGTGTTTTATATCATACACAAAACTAATTAAAATTTCATTTCTCTGTTAGGTTCACCACCTTTCATTGCCATTACCTGTGTCCAAAATAAGGTCCTGAATTAAGCCTTGTGCTTTTAAAATATAGAGATTGATATAATCCCTCTTTCCAACAGCAAACTGTTTCAATTTTAACCCCAAAGCAGTGCTGACTTCACTAAGAAGAGTAAAACCCTAATTCAGGTTGACAAACCCACATCTACAGTTTAAAGAAGTAGTGGGTAGGTTTGTGTGACTTGCTTTTATTTTGATAGTCTGTTATGAGATATCAGGAATGGACTTCATCTACACTAACTCTTGCTCTGAAGAGTTTTGAAGGAGCCTGAAGGGCTCCTGATGTGCAGTTTACAACTGTCTAAAATGATGAAAGATGCCTTTCCTCTTTCTGTCTTGCAGAACGGTTCAGGAGGTGATAATGGTGAGCAAAGTAGGCACAAGCAGCTGAAGAGCTGGTAACAGCATCAGCTGTCACCACCATTTCTTCAGAGAAGGTCTGGCCACGGTCAAAGAGGATTAAGGTACATCTTTTATCCTAGTAACTGGAGTGGGCTAAAGGAATATATATACTTATGTATATGTCACCTGAAGAGCCAAGATTTAACAGCCACATGCCATAAAAACTGAAATCCTGGACTGGCTGCGGGCAGGGAAACCACCACACACTCAGCAGTGGCCTGGATAAACATTTGCTATTAATTTCCTCTTAGTGCAGATGCAGCTTCATCCTAACAGCTGATGTTTTATGAAGGATCAGATTTTGTTTCCTTGTAAAAAGAATTAGAGAAATGCTTAAAAGCCAAAACAAATCTGAGTAGTGAAGGGTGATGACATCTAACAGGTCTGCAGAAAACCACTTCTGCTGAGCTTGGGCACTAACACTTTGTGTATAAGAAAGGACAAAAGGAGTTAGAATAATAATTTTATTTTGTCTCTGTCATCCCCACCCCATGGACAGATGTGGCACCAGAGGACAGCCTGGACCTGCTGAAGCTGCTGAGCACAGTGGCCTCAGGCTACCTGACCTGCGACAGCCACACCAGCGACAGCTACAGTGCCAGGGACGGCGAGGCAGGGGGTGCCTGTGGCCAGCCCAGGCTGACCTGCCCCTCCCAACAAATGTCCCCAGGCCATGGCCTGAGCAAGCAGGTGGGTGTCCCCAGGCTGGCACAAGGGACTGGTGGGGAAGAAAGAGGGTGGCACAGTGACCGGCTCAGGGGATAATTCCCATCCCTGTGACACAGGCGTCACATCCCACCGCTTCAGGGTCCCAGCTTGGGGGATAATTCCCATCCCTGTAACACAGGTGTCACGTCCCACTGCAGCTGGGTCCCAGTTTTGTGTTATCAGTGAACATACTGAGGAGGCATCTGCCCCTTCACCCCAGTCATTGATGAACAAGTTAAACTACACTGGACCCAGTACTGAGCCTTGGGGACACCACCAGTGACAGGCCTCCAGCTAGGCTCTGTGCTCCTGATCACGACCCTCTGGGATCTGCCATTCAGCTGGTTCTCAATCCACCTCACTGTGCACTCATCCTGTCCATGCTTCCTGAGTTTGTGAATAAGGATGTTGTGAGACGCAGCGTCAAAGCCTTGCAGAAGCTGAGGTAGACAATACCCACTGCTCTCCCCTCATCCATCCAGGCAGTTGTTTCATCATGGAAAGCAATCAGGTTGGTCAGGCATGATTTACCTTCAGTGAATCCATGCTGACTGCTGTGATCACCTTCTTGTCATCCATGTGGACAGAGATGGCCTCCAGAATGAGGTGCTGCTCCACCACCTTATCAGGGATTGAGATGAGGCTGACTGGCCAGTAGTTTACCGGGTCCCTCTTGCCCTTTTTGAAGACTGGAGTGACTTTTGGTTTCTGGCAGTCCTCCGGCACCTCTCCTGATCGCCGCAATTGATAGCACATGAAATATAACTAAATGTTCTTGAAGGTTAGGGCAGGTGCTGTGCAATCATTCAGTCTTTTACTGGCTGTCAATGCTTGTTTGTAAGTGAGGTCAACAAGATGTTTACTGTATGGTTGAATGGTTTATTTGAAGTAAAGATGTATGATCTTTGAATGAAGATATTAATGATGTGACAAAAAAATCCTGGAAAAGTACTTCTTTCAATAGGATCAACAGTTAAAGTCGTGTACTAACAAGCTAGATGCCAAAAGTAGCTGCAAGGAACGTAACAATATAGACTTTTGCTGTAAAAGTAGAAAACAAGAAAGCAATAAATCTGTTAATCTACTCAACTTTTAAAAACTAGATTAGGATGTGAAGTTCTAATTCTCCCTAATTATTGTAGCTAATGATTTTCTTAATCAAATCAAACTCTTTTTTTGAGTTTTACACATTCTTCCTAAGTACAAATGATGTTATTTTATCAAAACTTGATTTCTGTTTCACTTAAATCCCATTCCTCAAGTGTTCCATGTGACAATGCAAGCTCTGCTATTAGGACAAATAATAAAGGAAAAGTTTTAACTACAATTGCTAGCTGAGGGCTGGATTCAAAGAATTTATTTTTTTTTTGGTATCATAATTCAAATTATAAACTTCAGTAACTTTAAAATAGTAAATTATTTAAATTATTATTGTAGATAATACACACAGATTATATAAAAGCCAAACACCAGCCTTCATCAAAAGTGTATTATCTAATTTGTGAAATCAAGCCATGGAAGTCAAAGAACAGCAGAATTAAGGTTCCCTTTGCAATCTCAGCTTGATTACTTCAGGTGTAACGCAAATTATGAGTGGGTCATAATTCTTAATTTTAGATCTGTGTGTTGGTTCCATTGCTTCCCCTCTTGCTCTTTCAGTACACAGACTGGGCCATGTTCTGTTAACTAGCAAGTAGTATTTAATTTTCTTTTTGGTATTCATCATGTGATCTCAAGTGTTCTCTTGCTCTCTCCTACCAGTTCCTTTACTGAATTCAGCATGATTATTTTTGTCTAGGTTTTCCTGTAGCTTTCAGCTCTCTGCTGTCTGCGAGTTTCACAAAAAAGAATGGATTTATTTCTGCAGCAGCCCAACAGATGAGATATGGCATTAACCTGACTCCACAGGTGAGGCGCATGGCAGGCCAGAAATATTTGCTGGATTTGAGTGCCCAGTTTCTGCTAGTTAGAGTTTGACTTTGCCCAGAATGGAGCCATATTTTATGTGGTAGTTGACTGTGAATGCTCAGCACTTGTGCAGCTCAGAGACCCCACAGAATCCAGCCAGGGACCGAGAAAGTGAAGCTGTACAATTTATAACAGTGAGAGAAGGAGCTGGTTGAAATTGCTTGCCTTGCTTTGCACAGGAGCTGAGCAGCAGAAATACAACCAGCTCTCAAGGACAGCGGTGAAACCATCCTCTTCTGGTAAAGCCCTAGGAGCAGATTTAGTGGGAGAAGCTGTGAGCTGTGACCATCTCCTCTTACCTTCCCCGATGGGATACCTGCAGTCCAGGTCACTCCTGGAGAACGGCCACGCTGCAGTGCATTATCACCGCGCCTGAATCCTCTTTTCTTTTTGTGCTATTAAGACATCCATATCCCATGGGCAGCAGTCTCCCTTTGTTACATCCTCCCATCGATCACCAGTGCCGTCCATTTTGTGCCCGGCAGGAGGGAGAAGTATATGATCACGCTATTAAAGATAATGTCTATGCAAAAAAGGGATTGAAGCAGGGCTGGAGAGGCAATTTGATTCTGGCTCTTCCTCACATCTGATTGCAACTGCAAGGTTCTTTTCACTCAGTTTGGGGTGTGTAATTTCACATATTTGAGGCGGGGGAGAGAGAAAAGTAGACTGCCAAAATAGGCATTTCATTATGCAGGGTCACAGTGAGTCCCAGGAGACCCAGAGGGGCTGGAGTTTGTGCTGGCCACTGAAAGCTCTGCTACTTCAGTTAACAGAGTAGCAACACTAATAATCATCAGATACCAGTGTCCTGCTGAAATCACTGAGAGGCTTGTTTCCTATGGGGCAGGCTGGACAATTGTTAGTGGATTTTGGAGGTGTTTCAGGGCAGCAGGGGATATGAAAAGCCCCTAAACTGTGTTTTCCACTCCAAGTTCAGGAGGGAAGTTTGACTACTAGTTTGAGTACTATTTTTCTAGATTTTTCACTTTTACTGTGCCAAATGAGACTGAGACAGGACTATTTAACTACTCCTAACCTCTTTGCCCAGCCACGCAGTTTTCTTCCGGTTTCCCTGTTGCTGGGGAAATCCCAGCCTTCTTGCTCTGTCATCTTTAGTCCCTCAGATCTTGTAGTTTCAATGGCCTTTCTCAGCCATAATTCAAGGCTCCCTTTCTCACTGGCTCCCACACTGTGCTTCCTCACACACTACTGGTATTAAGCTCTGGCCTCCCTATGTCTGTCTTCTGAAACAAACATCGGGCTGCCCTTAGATTTCCAGCCTGTTCCTCGATTTAGTTTCTTCATTTGCCTCTGTCTTCTCCCTGTTCCTTCCCCACTTCCAACTCAGAGACCTATTTCCATATCCTTCACCAAGGAAGTTGAAAGTACGGGTAACCCTGTCCTTTAGAGTACCCTAAAATGGATGGAAATAGCTTGTAGTTACTTGGACCAGCAAGACAGTGTCAGATCTCTTTATCTCCAACCCAAAATGCTGATGTTGTGGATGTACCTTCAGGGAATGACCGAGGTCTCAGAAGTCCATGGTTCTTGTGTGACCTGTGGTTTTCTAACAGTTGCAATAATTTCTTGGTGTAGAATATGTAGAGAAGTTGTAAAGGATGTGTTTCAGGGATAACCCACATGTTAATGCCAGAATTCAAGTATGTTTTCCAAAGCATTAAATGTCTGAAAAAAGGGGGTTACCACATGGTTTTGACATGGACAAAGCAGACATTTCTCCGTGGTGTTGTTGGCAGGAGGTGAAGTCTTTTGGCTGCAGTTTTCCAAAGAAGATTTTTCAAGTTTAGACAAGTGTCTGACATATCAGTGTTCAGCCTAGTCATCAGCACTGAGACCCTAAAATGGGAATAATGGAGTAATCTCAATAATAGTTGGTGTTTCCAGCAGTGCCAGTGAAACTCCTATGGATTGTGCCTAATTGCACTCCCCAGGGAAGTGGTCACAGCACCAAGCCTGGCTCAGCTCAAGAAGCCTGAGTTCAGGCACATGGTGTCATTCTTGGGGTGTCCTGCTCAGGGCCAGGAGTTGGACTCAGTGATCCTGATGGTCCCCTCCAACTTAAAATACTCTATTGATTCTATGATAATTCAGCTTCACATTTATCCAGTTTTATAATAATCTAAATCAACAGAAAAATGGGATCATGGGAACTATGGAATAGCCATTACACCTGATAGGTAGGGATATCATCCAAGGAGGACAGATGATATTTATGTAAAAATGTTCATGATTAAGAATGGTTTGTCTGCTTAAAAAATCCCTGAAGTTATGTATTTGAGCTCCATAAACATTTTCAAGAGGAGTTTTAAACCTAGACTTACCTTGATAGATGCAAACTTCAACAGTCATCCCAGAGCCTGGAAAATCTATTGTCATGCCTGTAAATAGTATCTGCTGATGCTATTCGTTTCCTGAATAAGTAGCTTGGTAAGAAAGAAAACCATAAGGCTAGTAATGGATTTTTTCTCCATTTTTAGTCTCAATCGCACTATAGTCAATATTACTTAAAATTGAGATGGAAACCTGGTTTACAGCTTGGAAGAGCTACATTTTGTGTAAAGTGGGGACAAAAAAGGCCTTTCAATTGAAAAAAGTTATTAAGATCACAAAGCACAGCATATCAGCATTTCTCATCCTCACTCATTAAAACACTTACTCTAAGGTGTCTTTCAGGACAAACATCCTGAACATATTTGAAGAGCTTCACATAAACCTGCCTCTTGATGCATGCAGGGAGCATTTTGCATTACCAATCATCTATTTGCCTTAGATCATGAATGATCTTAGGATTCATAGTCACAGTCAAATTATTGTAATCTTACAAACTTCTGTGCATCAGTTAAGCAGCAACAATGGCTCACGTGTATGGCCTTAGACAGTGGCAAATATAAGGACTTCTCCCACTCTTTCAGAGTGTTACCTGAGATAATGTGCCTTGCAACTGGCTTGGGGTCATGAACCTATGGGGCATTGCCAATTATTTTGACTTGGCTGATGTTAAGAGGCTTTTTAAACTGAGTTACTTTGTGAATCTGAGCCCTTTGCTCACTTACAGTCCTGGTAGTCTCACAAGTCTTTAAAACATTGCTCCAAAAGATAGGCTGCTTTATATAATAAATTAACGTGAGAATTTTGGAAAATCCTAAATAATTTCTCTGAAATTATGGGTGTCTTATCTATCTCTCTGTAGATGAAAAAATGTCTACTAATGACTTTGACCTTTTGCTGACAGGTTTTTTTCTGTTGACTTGAATATTGTGGGAGTGGCAGCATAGTTAAAGTTGGAAATTCCCACCCATTTTTCCACCGTCTCTCCCAGTAGACCAACAGATGTTCCTCATTAACTTTTAGCAGATAGATTTCTTGTTGATAACTCTGGTTATTTTTTTATTGCACGTAGGAAGCTGAGAAGTGCCCTGCTATGAAGTGCCTTGGTTGTAAAACACATCTCCATGCCCCAGAAGTTCTCACAGAATTTTTGAAAAATACTGTCATATCAAAGCATAATGATAAGTCTTGTTGGTTGGGCCTTCAAGAGTATATTGAAGTACTAAAATTAGATGTAGAATATTAAGTAGTTTCCTGATTAACCAAAACTCCATGTGTCTGAACCTCTTCCTTTATTTTATTAACTCTAAGAGGCCCTACAATCTCCCTTGCAAAATTATTTGAAATTTTAATGCTGGAGGACTTTGCAACATAAAATTTACTGGCTCATGTGCTCCTGCATCATATCAGGAGGGTGTTACCACTAGAGATTTTTTTTGCTTGAAACAAGTCCTGCACAGAATCTTCTCAGTATATCTCTGATCCCAGCTGTGACTTTGCATTTTTTGGCAATTTTCTTGGCAATGAAAATGTTTCTTAACCAAAAATTTAATTTTGAAGGAAATAATTAAAAATGTTCTCCCCTGAAATCTTCCATGAGAAGACACAAATTTTTGTAATAAGATTTATTGTTTTCTATCTGTCTCCATTAATGGTGAGCCACAATGAATGACCTGCTTGTAGATGAAAGGCTGCTGGTGCTGTATTTAACTTGGGTGTTGTTCATCTGTCTCATCTCCTACATGTAAAGAATACTGATGGTTCTGGGTCTCCTATGTGTTATGGAGACATATAAACTATAAATGCTAATACTTACCTTTAACTTCCTTCCAGAGCCGTATATTTTCACTGCACCAACAGAAATGCCATCAGCTCTTGGCAGTTTAAATTACATTCAGGGTAACAGAGTCAGTGCTTTGGCCAATTAATAAAATTACATTTTGAAATGGCCAAAGAAATTGTAATGTTTGATGCCTAATTACTATCCAAGCCACTGTAAATGAGAAATTGTAGTGAATCCCCTATTAAAATACAAAAATATTCACACAAGACATACCACCATAAGGACATACCACTACAAGTGCTCCCTGTTAGAGAGGTTGCAGACACGACCTGACTTCTCCTGCATGTACCTAATTATCAGTGCATGTGCAAAAGGAACATTATGGGTGATTTGAGCCCATCTGTGACAAAGTGTGCATGTTCCTTCTCTAGACAAGGGACACGCCAACAACCAGGCAGCTTTAGAACAAAGTGACAGTCACATGTGACACGAGAAGGGTTTTTTTTTATGCAGAAGCATCCTGTAGCCAAGTAGAGTAGTGTCAGCAAAAGCTTGGTGTGTGCCTCCCCAAATCAGCCTTGTCCTTGTCACGCCATGTTCTCCTTCTTTGGCTATGTCTCTTTAGGTTTGATGCCCTCCATGCCCAGGGCTTCCAACTGGAGGCTTCCCTGGCATCTGCCATAGGTGGCCACACCCTTCGCTGGTCCCTGGCTAGCTGAATATCAAGCATCAGTAATAAAAACCTGGAACAGGCCTAGTCCTAATATTTGGTCTTAGTGAAATGCAGCTCAAATCTAGTGTCATAAAACCACTTCATGTCTTTTGCCAGATAGGGGAAAACCTTCGTCAAGAAGCTCATAAATCCCTCATTTCCCTCCATGTTTCTTACCCCACCATAAGTCCCTGCCTTCTGAAACCTGTGAGAAAGCAATTTGCTGAAAGGCAAGTGTCTGTGGGGATGCAGGATCGTTTAGTGCTGGTTACCACCTCGGGCGTTCTGGAAAGGCTCTGCTACACGAGGCGCGTTTCAGAGATCTGACTGTGTGCTAAACGAGTCCTGCATCCCTGCCTCCTAGCTCTGGGAATGTTAGGCAGGTAATTAAGAAATCACACAGCACAGGTGTGCCAGGTGAAGTTTGGTAGCTTGCTTTTGATCTAAATTGAGATGCTCTGGGGATTTAACTTCTTAAACAAAAAGGGCATAAATAAATAATCAGGATTTCTTTTTTAAGGTTGGAACATGCAGGCTATAAAATTTTGTCTTGAATGTACACAAGTAGGCAATGCTAGAAGATTGTTTAAGGCTAGAGCTTTGTTTTACATGGGGGTGTTGTTTTCATTAACTTGGGTCTGATTAGTTTTTTCACTGGGAATTTCCCCACTGATATAAACAGGAACAGTGTTTGGTTTTTGGGAACTAACTCAGGAATAAGCTATGAAAGTGTCTTTAAAATAGACCTCAAAAAACCAACAAACCAACCCAAAACCTAGAGTATTAATTATAACACAGGAGTGACTCAAAGCATTTAATATTCATAATTGAAAATGGGACAGCTTTAAAGTTGGTAATGAGTCCTTCAGTGTACCACACTCTAGTTAGAGCATTATTTCATAGCTGGAAGCCAAGAAACAGGCTGACAATCAATTCTTAAATTATTCTAAGCCCACACAATAGCCTCTTGCCACAAAGTTTCGGCATGGTGCCTATTTTGCTACTGTGTGGGTGGGTGAGATTGGGATAAACAAGAACACAACTGCCCACTTTTGATTTTTCATCTTAAGTTCAGTCTCGCACAGATGGTTTCTGTAAGTTTGAAATGTTTCAGTGCCTCTCTCTTCTTACACAGTTCCCCAATAAACATGAAACCAAAAGGAATGTAAAAAAAAGGGTCTTGTATTTTCGAGTTTGAATCCAAAAATGAAGTACCAGGAAATAAGAGTATCACTCTGAAAGGTGTAGCCTGGCTCTTTGGTCTTCTGAAGTAGGAAAGCTTTCATATACTTTCTCCAAACAAATTGGGTGGCTATCTCTGATCTATCAGAGTGCCCTTAAATTACTTCTTTTCATACCTTGGGGAAGAAAGATAGTGCAGGTGATGTCATAGGGCTCCTTCCAGCCCCACTATGTGATGCTGGCTCCTCTCCTTTGGAGAGGGAACTTCAAGGGAGGGCACACGGGGTGTGGGTCTGGAGGAGGCCCATGCAAAGCAAGGGCAAGGGCAGGAGCAGCACTCTTGCAACACTGCAAGCATGCTGTGGACAAGTTGCAAATGTTAATCCTATCCTTGCTTTTCAGTAAAGCAACAGACCAGTTCACATTACGGGTTGAAAGCTCTCTTTATGGAGAGTTTGATAGTGGATGTGGTTTACAGCCTGAAGGACAGTACTGGGGGAAAGCTGAGATTGCAGCGTAGCTGTGTAGTGCATGGTTTTGGAGAAATGCCTGTCTGATGGACACAGGAATGGATGGAGGTGGTGGTCTGGAACTCTGAAATCAAAGCTGAATATAGACACTGATTTTGCAAAGCCTGGATTCTAGTTTGGGTCAGACAAAGACAGAAACTGAAGAAGCAGAGACCTCCTCAAAATCATTCTTCTTTTATTTGGTAAGGTTTGGATCTCTGCTTTAACACATTTCCAGGAAGAATAATAAAAAAAAAAAGTTAAGTTCTTTGCTGTGTAGTATCCTGAGGGGATAATCCATCCCCATACAAAATTATGTTACAGTTGGCTGATTTGTTTTCTGCTGAAATGTCCTCTATTGTCACCCATTGGGCTTTTCATGAGAACAAGCTTCTTCTCTCACTCTCACTCTCAGGAAGTCTGGAGCATTAACACACATTTCTTCCATCTCCCTCCTTCCATCACTTCCTCCTCTTCTCAGCCTTTGTCTAAAATCTGGAGACCAAAAATCAAATATTTTTCTTTACATGCATTTCAAAACATTATTGTCTTATGAAAGGTAATAAAGGATTTTTTCCCCCTAAATATTATCTAGAATGAATCATTTTTTTTCTTTACCAGCTGTGGAAATTCTGCCCCTTCATGCCATCCTTTCCTGCAGTCAGCTGAGTACAGAATTTACCTTTATTCCTTTTTCACTACCAATAATTCCCCTCCAATTACATGAGGTGTAAATTAAAATGAAAGGGCAGTGTATTCTCAGCTAAAGACCTCAAGTTTGGATTTCTCCCCAAACAGTGAATTCCCCTCACTGGACTATTGGGTTTTGTCACCAGAACAAAGATGTTCTGGTGTTTTGACTTTGAGGAGATCTGGAAGATTAAAGATAACACAGGAGTTATGAGGACATCTGCACTCTGAGCAAACTCAGCCCATACTTCATTCCTGTCCAAGCACGAGTCCCACCTGTGGTGTTGCAGAGGACTGTGCATTTACCACCCTGCTTCTGGCCCCATGAGAGATTAGGCAGACAGCAGCTCCCAGCTAGGAAGGCAACACTCTTCTCCCAGAGATGAAAAGCTGCTTTCTTTTAAGTAGGCTTCAATAAAAATTTTATCTCCTATCTCAGTAATGATAAAAGAAGCTGGTGAAACAACTTAGAGGACCTCAGCAAAAATAAGCTGGGTACACTGGAGAGGAATTTGACACATCTAAGAGTGATATAAGCCTGTTTAGACAGATGGTGCTGACCACTGCACCATGGCTCTTCCCATGATCCAGGTTAGTGGGATTCAGGGTAGCTTGAGACAGGAGCTGCAGGGAATAGCTGGACTCTGGCTAATAAAGGGTCTCAAAAAGTTGTATAAGTGTAGTCTCAGTGATGACCTACAACACTCCCAGGTATGCTGAAGCCTGGATATGTGGACACAAAGGATGGGTCCCACCAGAAAGCCAGTACAGTCCCTTATTGCTGCCTTCTTGTGTCAAGGGTGGCTGGGTGTCCTGCTCTTCACAGGGAAGGTTAAAGCAGCCACTCAAGTGCACAGAGGTGATGCTTGTTGCAATTGACCCGTTCATAAAAATGGGCAGCCAGCAGGTTTAGCCCTGTAGTCCCTTCCAGGGTGAAATGCAGGGACAGGCAGAGCACAGGCTCCTGAGAGTTCAGTGCCTGGGATCAGGCATGGGAGACTCCCAGAAGCGACACAATCGAAGTCAACGCGTGCTTTCACCACCAGCCCGGAGAGTGGACACAGATTCACCTTTGGATCAGACTGATACTGAGATCCTTCACCCGCCACCTCAGTCTGTTGCTGCATTGGCAGCATATTAATTGCCAGGGAAATTCCATTTCTTGTCCTGCTTAAACAGTGAGGGCTCAAGTCCTGCCAAACACAGTGGGAACTTTCCTTGGTTTCAATGGTCTCTTACATCAGTAATATGCCCAGCAGTTGGAGGGGATTAATCTCTCATTTTTCAGATATCAAACTGAATCTCAAAGAACTTGTGTGACTTCATGTCTCCATTGGAGCTGTAGACCAAAGCAGTCTTTCCCCACATGAAAATGCTGTTTCCAGGATTGCATGGGCTGGTTCTGAGTTTAGAATTTATTTAGGTGTCATATTTATAAGTATATGAAATGAAAAAGCTGACAACAGGGTCTATGGCTCCTTAAAATTTGCATGAATATATGCATGTTACTGTTTGCAAAAATATTTGTGCAATATGAAACATTAGAGAAAATAATTTAATTGCTTTAAAAATGCAACAATCGATCTTTTGATGTTTTAGTGTGTAGTTGAGCTTTACTTTTAAGTAGGTACTATAACAAGTGTGCTCCTTTTGTTTATTACTGCGGCAAATTTGCCACTTGATAGAACAAAAAACAAATAAACAAAATTAGCAAACAAAAAACACAACAAACATGTTGCTGACTTATAGTCAGATTTCCCCCAGGTAAAAGACTTATTTTCTTCTTTTTTGAAAATGAAACCTTAATCTCATTAGATCTTGGAGGAAAATAGTTCTGATGTCTTTTCTGTAGGTAAAAGGACTTGCTTAATGTGCTTTGTTTATGTTACTGTTTTTACAGTAAGTAATAAAATTTATTTGGGTTATTATCCATTTATAGAATCTGTTTGACAATGGCTTTTTAATGAAGTATAAGCTTTTCTGGATACAGGTTAAGAAAACACAGTACTGCAGTAACACAGGCTTTGCCAATAGGTCTCTTAAACTTGGGAACATACATTGATCTCAGTCCAGAATATATGGGTATTGATTTTAGCTGCAGACCAAGAATTGTGTCTTGTATTTACTCTGATTTCCCTAATTCCTCCATAAAAAACCTTCTTCTGTCCCCCCATTTTCTGGGGTAGGTGGACACACTTGGAGTTGTGCCCAGGAGAGCTCTCTTCCTGTGAACTCCTCCTTCCAGTGTCCACAGCTCAGCAGCCCGGCAGCAGAGCACTACAAAAGATCTAATACACAAGGCAGCTGAGGAGTTTAGAGATAAAAGCTTATATTTGGGATTACATGCAGAAAGAGACTGAAAGGAGGTGCAGGCTCCTAAGGGCTGCAGCAGAGCAGACCTTGGTGACCCAGATGGGAGGAGCCAAGGGGACAGATAGCAGAGGTCACATGTGAGAAGTCGTGTGTTCGTGTCCACTCTGGACTGGACAGAGAGAGAGCACAGGGCTCACCATGTTCGTTGTGACATCCAAGTATTGCTGAGATTTTGACAGGTTTCCAGTTTTGAAAACATGGACTGACAAAGGAGGGACAACTATGAGGAAAAGGCCAGTTGGTAGATGCTGTTAGATTGGATCATTTCCCTGCCTTTGTACAGATACTGAAGAGTGGAACCTTGCTGATGCATGCTGCTATGGTCTCTGGATACTGAACCAGACAGTGAAGAGAGAGATAGCTCTGCTAAATCTACCACACCAAGATCTGCAGGTAATTCTGCATCCACTATTGTCTTTGGGGCTTGTTTGCTGAGGAGATCCTTGCAAGGATCATAAATGTCATTGCACACCCTCCCCTTGAACCAGACATCTCTTTTAGATGACCTCTAGGCATATTTACAAGTACTTTTAAGCATTCTGGAGCATAAGTCATGCGATTAGGGTATTATTCATTGGCTACCTTTTGTAATTCTTATATAACCTACAATAAACTAGTGGTCTAGATAGTCTACTGAAACAACAGGAAGTGACAATCAACAGCATCACATCCTGCAGCAGAACATTCCTTCCTAGCATGACAGGTTGGAAAAGCATTGTACAGCCCTTTCCACGGAGGGATTGGGAGTGCGGCAAGGAGTTTTCTGCAGTTATTAGGTGGAGTACTGCATCTTATAGAGAACTGGTAGAGATGTATTTATATATATAAATTGTCAGCCGCTGGGTGTTTGTTTGATTAATGTCCTCTCCTTAACATGAATGCATAGAAGGTAGACCATGTGATTATGCAGGTATGGTAATTATCCTTCAAAGAGTTGGAAGGCTTTGACGTAACCTCTGTGTCCCAAGTGTGCTGGTTCCAGCACTCGCTAGAGGGAAGAGTAAGGACTTGAATCCTCAAGCTTTTCCCATGTGACAATCTGGTATTGTGCCTTATAAAATCTGGCAAAATTGTAAATTACAGTAAACTTTATAAGCACTAAAATGACTTAGCAAAGTTTGGGGTTTTTTTTCCTGATAAATAAATTCTCTGATGTGCCGCTCTAACATGCAGAGACATGCACGAACTATTGTAAGTACTCCAATTTATAAATGCTTCACAACAGGCCACAACAAGCTA
The DNA here is from genome assembly GCA_013397115.1 of Edolisoma coerulescens. Classification (NCBI taxonomy): domain Eukaryota; kingdom Metazoa; phylum Chordata; class Aves; order Passeriformes; family Campephagidae; genus Edolisoma; species Edolisoma coerulescens. Next base: position 662,249 of record VWZW01003558.1, on the reverse strand, counting down.
GCATCAGCTTTTAAGTATTTTGAAATTATTTTTTACATGTCTTTACAGCATGTTATAATGCATCTTATAATAAAGCAATTTCTCTGATGAATATTAATTATTATTTTCCAACTGTATCTACAATGCAGTGACACTTGACTGGGAATGTGAGGGCTGAATTGACCTCACACAAATTCACCCAAAGAGGAGTGCCCATATTTCTGCATCACCATTCCAGAATTTGTAGGCAAAGAGAGCAGACATTCAGCATCCAACAATCCTGGATTCAGACCTTGTCCTGACAATGCCATGGGAGAGAAATCTTCAACTCTTTCTCTGGTCCCACATCATTCTGCTTCTGGATGGATCCCTTGGATGATCCCTGGCCGTGGTCCATGCCTTGGTGTGTTGGGGGGCTGCCAATGGACCCTGTTACCAACCCCCGGCTCTGCCCTGCTGGAACTGGCACCACTGAGGAGGGATGGGGCTGTGTTAGGTCCTGCTCAGCTCCACTGCCCCAAAAGTGAAGAAGCATCCAGATTTTATGATATTTTCTAGAAAGGATAGCTAGCATAGTGCTGAAGTGCAGTCAGTAACATTAGACTTGTTTTCCAAGCTTTTTAGGGACACAGAGCTTCTTTCCCAAACACAGACAACCATCTTTCCTCCAGCCCCTCCCAGGTCTGTGCCTTCTTTGTGTACTTTTAGGTCTAGCTTGTATTACTAGGAGCTCTAAGGCTCATCAGGTTTTGTTGTGTGATTTAAGTGGAGTTTTGCCAAGAAGAAACGTTAGTTTCTAATCATCAATAGGAACAGGTGTGGCAGGAGACCTATGAATCTGTTGATCTGGGTTTTTATCCAATAAGGATATGCTTTTTAATATGAGGTCATACCAAATCCAGACACCCTTTTTTTTGTTTTCACAGAAATCTGTCCCAGCTGTCAGCAGAAAAAGTCCGATCCCTTTGTACAGTGGAGGTGCTGTGAACTAACGTTAGTGTCAAGCCTCATTGTCTACATCCAAGGAGAAAAATGTTAAATTTTCAAGATCAATGAACATCATCTACTTTCATGATGCATTGTTCTCACTAACAGTGATGTACGGGAAGCACCTGAGAGTCAATCTGGAAACTTCTTTGGCCAGGACACAACAATATCTCTTGGTTGTTGATGCGTGGTCTGGCAGCTGTTGCTGCTAATCTGGTTATCAGGGCCTGCAGGTGTATCTGTATTTACACAACTGGCTTCTAAGGACCTACATTTATCAAGTCATGATTTATACCCTACAGATTGCTTGGGTTTTAAATTTTTTTAAAATATTTTTTATTGAACACCGAGGATAAGAAAGAATGAGGGAAGCCTAGTCTTAGTTTCATGTAGGTTCAAGGTTTATTAAATTCCCCTGCATCAGTTTACATTCCTAGATGTTTCCCTGTCTGTGCTGAGACGAGCCAGTGAGGAGAGCTGGCGGCAGTGAGATTTAGGTACCACGCACACCTGTAGGGCCCACTGGAGCTTAGTTCTGCATGGGGCCTGTGCCACATGCTGCTGCTGGGTGCTGAATGAGAGGATTTGGGTGCTAGAGCCCATGAATTTGCATCTTCTGCCTCTGTGACCTGATGTGGAATCTCCTCCTGGCGCTGCCCTGCACTGGGAGCGGGTGCAGGGATGGTGCTGCCAGAATAGACATGCCCACTGCAGTGCCATCAGGGCACATCCAGATAGATGAACTTCCTGGCTTTCATTTCGTGCTTTTCTCCCCTAGATCATAGGGAAGGCAAGGGTGGGTCTGGCAGACAGTGCCCTGGGCAATGGCTTATTTGAAGAGTCTGCAGGGTATACAAATGAATATGCCTCTTGTGTTACTCTGGTATAAGGAATAATAAAGTTACTGCACGCCCTTTCAAATGCCACTGCTTTCAGTAGCAAAGGGGCTCTCAGGACTGTATTTTGGATTTACCAGGCATAATTCTGTATTTGTCAGTCCCATTAAAATGAATTCTTTCTTCTCCTGCCCCTGAAGCGTCTTGCTTCAGCCCTAAGGTCAGATGTGAGGCTCTGGTTCTGGCTAAACTTTCACCAATTTCATTAGGTAGCTATGTGCTCCACAGATCCCTTGAGCTAATGACTGAAATGGTGTCTCTTGGAATGACAGAGTCATCCTGTGATGTAGTTACCTGTGTAATGTGAAATTATTGTCCAAAGACACTGCTTTTTTATCGGTGTTTTTGTAACATAATTTTTTGGTTTTGATGATAAATTCATGCCCTGTCATGTGACCAAACACTTCTTGGCAGGTGGCTGTCTTTCATGTAAAAGGGATCATATTTTCATTAATCTTATTTTAAGTGACCTATAGACATTTTCATAAGAGAGCTGACTCACAGTCATGGTTTGCAGAGGAATAACACTAGAATTTTTCTAATTCTCACTAGTCCTCTGAAGTTTCTTCTTTTACTTTCCCTTCTTGAATCTGTCACTGAAGACCCTGACACTTTGGTAATTGAGCAGAACATTAGTGGTGACTCTTCCAAAAATAAATATTCATAAAAATGAACTAACAGGAGCCAAGAAACATCAAGCAGAAATATTGCAGTGGGTGCTAGAATCCATCCCAATTCATGACTCTGCTCTTCTTGGTATTCAGCTTAAATCAGAAATTCTGTCAGTAATTATTCACTTCCACAATATTCCAATTTTGCATTGCTGCTTATTTTAGATGCAAAGAGAGCTATTGATTATTTCAGTGATAGAAAAAAACCCTTTTAAGTTATCTTGCTTGTGGTTTCTGGTGAAGTTCCCAGGTCCAGCCCACTGGAGATCTCAGAACAACCTTGTGGCTGCTTAGTGAGGTGGGGAAACATGTCCTTCTGATCTCAGTCAAAAAGGCAGCTGCCTGGAGCTTGATGCTTGTGGGGCACAATCCTCTGCATCAGACGGGGCAGGTCTTGTAACTTGTGACTTGTGAGAGAGACTAACTCTGCTACTGCTTAGTCTTCTTCTTGACGATGGCCCTGATTAACCGGTTTTCTGCAGTGAGGAGAGGCAAAGGATTATTTAGGAAAGACAGAGGATTATTTAGGAAAACCATTCTTCTCCAAATATCCGCCTTTTGGGGACAACATTGATTTCTGTTTTGTAACTGGTGAAGAACAGAGGGTGTGGGAGCCTCACTAGGTTTTGTTTTACAGTGCTGGGAGGTACTGGTGGAGGTTGGGTGATTACCTGCTTTGGAGGCTGTTGTGGTGTGTCACAGTGTAACAGCCCTTCAACACAGCACATCTACAGGGGAAGTACCCTGGAGGTGTTTCTGGCCTGGGAACAACAGTAATTTGATAATGAACTATTTGGGATATGATTTTGCTGAAGACATTCATCCCTGAGCTGTGTCTCTTTTCCAAGACAATGATAACAGGATAATGACTGTCACTTAGCAGAAACTTACCGTGAGCCAGAGGAATAAAACCATGCTGGACTGTATGTGGGCAGCTGTAATTCTCCTTGAATCCCTGGGTCTGGGGAACAGCTGGAGCTGGACACCTCTGGAGGTCAATGAAGAGGTGATCTGGAAGACCTACTGAGAGCTAAAGGAACTGCAGCCACTGGGAAGCAGTAGGTGCAGTATTTATTAGAACAAGACTGCCTTAACAGGAGCCTAAGTAGAGACTGAGTTTTACAGACTTCTACTGATTCCTGTCAGTGTGTGCACAACACATACTCTAAATTGTTGCAAAGCACTTTTTGCACTGACTCATAATCCTCAATGTAAAGACAAATACAGACAGATCATTGCATTCATTTATGTGTGGGACAGACTGCTATTCCCTAGCAGCTCTGAATGCCTGTGAAAAAATTAAATCATGTACTGACAAACTTACACAAAAAATCAAGGTAATATTTTATCGTAGTGATGAGCCCCATTTCCGCAGCAGAGTTCCCTCTCTCAGCTGAAATGGGCCATTACAATAACACACTGCAAACTCTACTATGTTTCAAGGGAAAATAAAGGGACATTGTCATCGTATTGTCCTTCACTAACAAAAGTTACCTCCACTGTTTAAATAATATCCTTGGTCTTTGGCTCCATGCATTATTTAATAATCTTGGAAACTTCTGTGACCTTTAAGCAATAGTAAACTGTGATTGCTTGACAAATAGGTCAATGTTTGTATAATAGTTGTGTCTTTGGAGGTACAAAAATATTCATCAGAATGCTTTGACTGACTTCCCCCACCCTTCCTTTCGCTGGCAGTTTTCCCGCAGCATTGCCCTTTGTTAAACATTATTCCACTTCAAGGGTATTTGCAGGACTAGGAAGCAAGCAGTATATTATGGTCCTTGAAAACACAGGGTGGGGGAGGTTGTGTGTCTCTGAGACACATTCACACATGCACACACATATATGCCATGAGGAGCTGTTACTGTTGGTAGAAATTATGTGCTAAAAAAGTCAGTGAAAGGATTTGGTATCTAGTGTGCTAAGCACCTTGGTGTAGGTATGTTGGATTTATTCCTGGTTAACATGCACCCTGTTTTAGGGGGATGATAAACTGGTATTTGCTGTTTGAAGGGCATACTTGAAAGCAAGGAACTGAGTTTGAACTTCTGGTTTTATTGTTAGCAGTGTTGGTTGCAGGGCCAGTTAAGCAAACATGTGGGCTCCTGCATGCTCCTTAGCAATACTTAAAGGGAAAGTTGTATTGACACATTCTCTATTACTTAAGTTTGAATTAAGGTGATCATAAAAGTCAGAAGTGGCCTCAGACAAGAATATTGAAGCATGCAATAACTTTGCTCCACGGCATTTCGTATGAAAGTGTCTGTAGTTTCACCATCGACTGCTGAATGTTACATGCCTTGGTGATATCTATTTCCCACTGGAAACTGTGCCCCAGCATAGCTGCATAATAATAATGAAATACCAGTTTCACTTTAAAAAAAAGGATTTTTTTTCTACTGCAGTACAAGACACACACACATGAATATAAATGCACCCACATAAATACATATTATTAAAATATATAATGCTTTGAGGGATGAAAAACTTGGAAAACAGCTCCAAGTTTTTCAACACAGCATGGTAAATATTCTGCCTCTTTTAGTCTCTCTTATGGTGCAGAGTTGTGTTTGTCAACATAGTTTTTGCACTCAAAAATTTTGCCACACCACCTGCTCCTTAGAGAAGGAATCAGACACAGAGCATTTGCTACTTGCAAGTGTCTTTAATTGCAGCTGATACCACACTTCAAATCCTATGTGATTTTTGAGCATCAAACGAAAGGCTAAGAAGATGATTTTGATAAGTTTTCCAGAAAGCAACTAGAATATTTGGATTTCAAACAGGGCTCTGGACCAGTCCATAAGCGTTATGATGACCATAATTTTGGGTGCATTTGCCTAGAAGCCGTCTCTAGGTTAAGAGTTGAAACCCATTTTGTGCCTGGCTGGTGTGTGTTATGGTATATCTGAGGTCAAGGTCTGGTTTAAAAATGAGGAAATCTTTCTAGCTTGGGGGAGGTTACATATGCACTTGGCATATTTGAACCAAAGCATCTTTATCTGTTGGCTTTTTTTTCAAAGGCGGAAGCTCTCAGCCCTTTCAACTCGAAGCAGGGTGGAAGGAGCCGTTGGCATTTCGGTGCCATCTTTGAGCTGGATCTCAAGGATAAATTCCTGCCCTCTGCTTGGCTTGCACCATTATTAACGCTCTAACTGGGACACTCTCTGAAGTAGCTCTGACTCAGTAGTTCTCCATTAATTAATTAGTAATCCTCTCTCTGAGAATACTGCCGGCTTACAACAGATACCGATAACTCCTAAGTATTTATTGCATTCAATAAATAGAGGCTTCAAAGAATGTAGCTGGTAGTGAGGTGTGGGCTTTTTAATTATTTCCAGTGTTAAAGCTGTGAAAGGAAGCTGTAAGGGTTTTCTTATATTTTTTTCCTTCCCTTGGACAATAATCAGTTTTAAAAGATTTATCTTTACTTAATCTTTAACTTTTGGAGAAAAGTTTTATTGTGTGTTCTGGGTTTATGCTTTGGCCGGCAGCAAAGCAGAGCCACCTCTTATCTCTCTGAAGATCTGAAACACTAAAACAAAGAAAAAGTAACTCAGGTAAGCACTCTATTGGACCTGAGGTTGGGGTATATTAGAACAAGAAAATTAATCCCTGTATTTATTAATCAGCAATGACTTCAAGCTGCAAATTACATATATACTTACAAAATACTCACACTATCCTAAATGTTTATTGAAGAATCAGTCAGTATGAGAGGAAGGCTCTAGACATTTTTGTTTTCCTTTATCTCAAGGATTAAGAATAACAAAATTTTCAGGAGAAGATCCCCAAAGATACAGACAGTCTTAGAAAACACAGCCTTTCTAGTAAGAAAAAAGCAAAGAGTGTACGAAGTCAGATTTGGCAGGGAAAAGAGTTGTTTTCAAACAGTCAGAAATGTTCTCCTGAATGTCACTTTTTATGATAATCTACAGTCACCGAGGATATCTACACTTACAAGAAAATAAGATAAAATATATAATAAAGTAAAAATAAGCCTTTTAATAATGGCTCATTGGAACAAAAGTGAAATTTTATAATAGAGCATTTTCATCCTCCTCCTCTCTACTGTTCTGGCCCTTAGTAGCTTCTTTTGCTGTCTTTCCCCACTTTTCCTACTTTCATTCCTCTGCAGTTTCTACCATCTCTTCTCATTCTTTTTCCCTAATCTTCATCTAAAACTTCACTCACCTCACTTATCCATGAAGTCTTGGGACTGCTCTTGTTCACCCCAGCCATGAATTGCCTTTTGCCCATGGACAGTTTGTTTAACTCTGGGGCAATATTTCCAATGTTAAAATGGTGAAGCTGTATGGAATTTGTTCATACACTCTCTTTCCAGTTCCTGTATATTCCAGAGGCCTTTCCAGGACTTCTTTTTCTCAGCCCATTCCCTTGTTGTCCCATGTTCCCTGACCATGCATGTCCTGGCTGGCCATTTCTTTCTCATATTTTTTCTTTTTTACCTCTTTCCTCCTCTACCCCGTCATCTACAAATGCAAACTCTTATTTTTATATCAATCAGAAATATTGTGGTAAAAATTTCCTAAAGTCAGCTTTAATGTAACTTCTCTTTTGCATATTTCTACTCCCTGTCTTTTCCGAGTAAGATCCGTTTTCCTATGATAATTTTAATTCTTGGGAGAAAATTCTTATCGCCTCTTACAAAAAAATCAGTTATTATTTTTAGCATCTCTACAGTTAGGATCTCTGTTTTCATGATGCTTGTAAAATAGAAGTTAGGGCACTAGTGTACAGAGATTTTCTGATTGACATTTCCATTTTCTCTGGGTGCTTTCATCCTTACTTCTACGCAAATGATAAATGATGCATAGAAGAAGGTAAAACAATCTTTTAGTTCAGTAGACACAGCAGCTGCTGAAGTGGGATCCTGTTTAATATATCTTCAACATTGCCTTATAATTACTTTTCTTAGTGAATCATAAAATCATAGAATGGTTTGGATTGGAAGAGACCTTAAAGATCATCTTTTTCCAACTCCCTTGCCACGGTCAGGGACACCTTCCACCAGAGCAGGTTGCTCCAAGCCCCTTCCAATATGGCCTTGAACACTTCCAGGTATGGGGCATCCACAGTTTCCCCGAGTAACCTGTTCCACTGTCTCACCACCCTCACATATATCTATATCTAAATTTAACTTGATCAAATTCCTAGTGAATAAAAGTAAAATTTTACGTGTTCACAAAAGTTCTATGGCACCTAAAACAACTGCAAAATAAGATTTCCCAGATTTGCAACAAGCTGTACCACCATTAAATGGGCATTGTATCAGCCCCAAAATCCTACAATATTAGTGGAAAAGTGTTTTGATTATAAGATAAATTTTCAGAAGACTTAGATAGCAGTTTTATCAAATTAACTAACTTTGGAAGAGTGGGAGGATAGCTGGGAGAGTGTTTCAGGGGAGAGAATATGATGTCCTCCCTTCCAAGCTTCAAGTCCCAGCATGTCCTGAAATCCACAAGCCAGCTCTGCTCTGACAACATGCAGTGACCTTGTGGAGAAACAGCGGTTTGTCAAAAGGAGCTGTTGATTCATCATGTTTAATACCAGCCTTCAGGATTCCAGGAAAATGGGTGCACGGTGAAATATCAGTTATAGCTTTTATGAGCAACATCTTTAATGTGAAAACCATTGCTTTTTAAATCCACCATGATTCATACTAATAAATGAATATACCTTGAGCCATTAGTATTTAGCATACAGGACAGCAGAGAGCAGCTCAAAACCTACAGCAACTGAGCTGAAAGAACCAATTGAAAAATCATGACAAAGCAATAAGTGTTTAGGATGTGATGTATGTGCATCAAGGCAATGAAACATTGGAAGCAGAGAATGACATTTTTCTGACCTATCTGATATAAGATGTTGATCACAAGAAACAGTAACGTAAAGAAAATGCATTTTTTTTTTCTCATATCTGTATTACTGCAAATTGCTCTGCTGTGAAGGAAAATCCATTGTTATTATGGCTATTGAGTGCTTTTTAATAATGTGCTTTTATACATGGCTTTTTGGTAAGCGTTACTCTAAATTCAAACATCTTTGTAAATCTCGTCTGTGGACTGTCTTATAACTTAGATATGATTCAAGTTATGCTTGTAAAACCTCCACTTAAAAGGAATCTCCATGTGACAGGTAATTGGCTTCAGGCCTGTTTTTTGTTATTGATTTAACTTAATGCCAATGTACACAGGTGTGTTGGCGGGTTGTTCAAGCTTCCAAGGCACCCACATTTGGCAGGACAATAAATTGTTGCATAATAAGATTATTTTCCCCCTTCAATCTTGAATCTTTTCAAGAGTTGTATTTTAAACCTTTGTAGGTATGTACGTGGGTGAGAGAAAAATACCCAACCATGTTACCATGAGGCATGTTTCGATTTATTGTTTGAGGTGCTCAAGGAAACAGCATCATGTAGATAAGATATCTGCAAATATATATATACATATATATATATCTGCATACACATACCAGCTGAAGAGAAAGAAACCAAACCCCTCATATAAATAAGCTTGTTTCTTAATTTGTTTTTTTCATGATATGAAAAATTCTACATTGTTGTCAGATGAAATGGGTTATTTTAGAAAGAAATACAGCACTGAAAATATCAGCTGTTCAATGTGCTTTAAATGCAGACAGCAGATGTGATTTGCCCTTGCACACAGAAATATCTGCATCACAGACATCCAACTGAGGCCTCATTTGAATACTTTGAGCAAAATCTTGGCTCTGTTGAAGTTGATGGGAATTTTGCCATTAATTTCAGTTGGGCTTCGGTTGCCTTCTCCAGTAATGAAATGTGTGGCAAGGAAGGTATCCTTGAGGAACACACAGGCTCATAAGGAGAAAATGAAGAATTCCACAGCAGGTCACAGGTGATGCAAATTCTCAGGAGAGCAGTGACCTTGGAGGAAAAGAAGGGGAAGCACTGCTGAGAGGGCTTTTTGCAGAGAGGTGGGAGGAGATTTCATGAAAGGATGTGGAAGAGTGTTGCAAGTATAGCAGGCAGCATGATTGAACGTGTAAAACCGTGAGGAGGAGAAAACACTTCTACTTTCACAAGCCTGAAGAAAAGAATGAAGAATTAAGTATTTCCAAACTTTAGAAGAGTATGAATTGGGGGAAAAGCTTTGTGATGGCTCTTCTTTCACACAGATGTTTCTTTTGGGCTTAGTTCAAAAGGAAGGATTTGTTTAGCTTTCCAGATTTGTCCACTAATCTCTGTTTCAGAGGAAAGCTATCTGTCCCCTCACAAGGAGAAGGCCACATCTGAGAAAGCCAACTCAGGACAGGAGCGAAGTGCTTCACCTGGATGATTCAGAGCAGCTGTGTTGCACTGGAGTAGGCATTCACTGTCCTGGGCCAAGCCCTGCTTTTTTTTCATCCTTTTTGAAGAAATATAATACTGTCAGCAAGCTAATACTACAGCAAAGTCCCAGCGATGGCTTTGGAAGTAACGTGGTTCCTTAATGTTTTTCCACACTGATTTCAAGGAGCCATCCTCCACAGCCTGGGCTGGTTTAATAGAAATGTATTGGATCCTGCTGGTAAATATATAGCAATAATACATTATTGCAGATCTATTATATTTTATAAGGATAGAGCCAATCCATTAACTTCTTGGCTTAAGCTGCAATGACTCCAAAGGAGCATTTGCAAGCATCATGTCAAATTGTGCTATGAGATGCCTTAGGTTAAAAGTCATCAACACCTTGGACAAGAAGTTGTCTGGGTCTGTAGTGTGAAGCAGATGATACACATCCACTAAAAATCCTTATGAAATATTTATCAAAAGCCATTGCTCTGGATGCCCACTAGACACTATTTTGAAATAAAATAACTAATGTTTTTCTTCTCTTTAAATAACTGAATATTTTATTCCAAAGTATATGGTGATGGATTGAAACATACCAAATCCAAACCTTGTAAACACAGAGCTTTGTTTTAATTTAAAGGAGAATATAAACTGCTCATAAATACCATCCCTTTTTCCTTTGCAAATGTTTCCATCTGAAAGATGCCAGTCTGGAAACAAGATGCTATGCATGTTTATGTGTGAAAGATGAGGATGACGGAGGTTTGTACCTCGCAAAGAGATGTCCAACAAAATCAGAGCCAGGTGACTGTTTTCAAATGGTTTATTAACCCTGAAAGCCACGGTTGGGAGAAGCAGCACCACAGATGGAAAACGGTCCCAGATGCTGTGGTCACAGCACAGAGGCAGGTACTGCCATGTGTGCTCTTGCAGAGAGTGGGAAGCCCCCTCCCCTCCCCTATGCTTTAAAACCAAACCAAACCAAACCAAATTTCTTCAATGCACACAAGAGAATGTTTGGCATCTGCTACTGAGCAGCATTCTTGCTGTGTTTCGCTATCTATCAAATGGCACGCTTGTCCTCTGCCAAGAAAAATACTTGTTCCCAATACCGATCATGCTCTCTGACTACCCTCTAGTGTATATTCTTCCAGGACTGCTATCCATCCATGCAGCCATTTGAAAGATATTAAAAGTATTATGAGGAAATCTCTCACCTATTGTGCTGGCAAGAGCTGGGATATGCTCCAGAGGCAATGCCTGCCATTCCCAGAGAGAGGGCCTCATGTCTCTCTTTGTCCAGTGCCCCATCTAAAGGAAGAGACATCATTGCAGGGCCTCCAGAGGGGTCACAGGCAAGGCTCTGGTTTGGGGGAAGATTGTCAAGGTACAAACTCTTGGAGAAATTAAAAATAAATTGATGAAAATAGGAGTTGGTATTTAGATCCCAGAGCCTCTTGTGACTGTAGGCTTAAAAGGAAAAAGGAAAATATCATTGTAAAATACCTAAAGATGCTTGAAAGGCAACAGCTGGGAACTCAGCAAGAAGATTTCTCTCTTCTGCTGTTTATTTGTTGAGATTGCCCCACCGTATCCACACAGGCCCCAGCTCCTCAACTACAACTACAGTATTCATCCCTGGTCAGATCCTTTAGGTGGCTTCTTAGGATAAGATTGAGACTGTTCTCATCAGCTTCTGGAGATCCTGAAAGTATTAGTAATTTGCTCCTCCACCTGAAAAATTGCCTTGGATTTCTCAAGAAGAAAAGTGTTTGTTTTCTGATCTCTGCCTGGAAATGAAATGTCCCAACTTGGTTCTGCATTGTTCCAAGAATTAAATCCCTCCCATGAATCTCTGAAGATTTGAGATTTGGGCCCCTTCCTACCAGAAGGCTGTTTGTGACTGCATCAGCAGGTGCCCTGAGACACCTCTGCAAACTGCTGCTGCTGAGCAGCAACAGAGAGCAGCCAGGAACATCCTCACACGGCGCTGTCGTGTGCTCTGCAGGCCACAGCTACACCACCGTCATTACGGCGAATTCTTCAGATGTTTGTACAGGAGAGGGTGGGATTTGTGTCATTTATCTTTCAACATCTACAAAGTAGATGTCTACAGCTGTGCTAATCACTCTGGGCTCCCTTTATAGTCAAGGAAGAGCAATAAGTGCTTTTAAGGTGCAATTTGCCTGGCCTGTTATAGACATTTACTTTGGGATGACACGAATCACACCCAAGGTTCCTACATGTGCAGCCTGCCGAGGTTCTCACTAACTATTCCCCCAGCCTGGGGTGAATAAACGCACACTATATTTACAATACATGTAATATAGACGTTTATGTCCCTCTGTTTAATTAGATGAGAAATTCCCACTGCCCATTATAGACCCACCTTTGAATACAGGTGATGTAGGCAGCTCCTGCGGAAGTAGAAACTTCTGGAGCAAGCAGTGGATCATCCTCTTTCCATGAGGTAGAAGAAACATCTTTGCTCACAGGAGGATCGTTTTTCACAAAATGTACAAGGATCAGTTGCACCAGCCACATCTTCCTGCTCCCCAATCTCTCTCCTTCTCCACAGAGCAGGAGCAGATGGGGTCATGAGCATGAAAGTTTGGATGACCCTCTTTTAGAGGAACACTTTTTGTGCACACTTACACAGCCAAATGAACAAGAAAACATAGAAAGTTCCTCAGGAGCCCCAAACGTTGCCTAGAAAAAGTTTGCAATGAATTATTACTATTATTTTTAATTTAAACTGCGCCATGAAGGTTCATAATTTTTAATACAGTGGTGTTAATGAAGTCATGAGAGTTTAGAGATATGAGTAGGGCAAGATATATATAGGAGGAAGAAATAGATTTTATTATCCTGATTGATGTATTGGGAAAGCAGACAAGCTTTAGGCACGAGGTCTTTAGGTAAACAGTAACAGGGAGACTCTGACCTCAAAAGTAAGTTAATGGATAGCATAAACTCCACAGGGATTGGAGACAGTACACATTTCTAGGAGATATTTGAATGGATATTTGTCATAGGAAGTTTTTAACAGGGACAAAAAATTGGTGTTGGTTCGTTTTTTGGCTTTTAAAGCTGTGAGGTGAATTAATTTTCCTGTATCTGGAAAGTATTTTACATTTTGAAAGTGTTCCTACCTGAACTGCAATAAAACCAGAAATTGCAATAAGTTTGTGAGTCAATAATGAATAAATGCAATATTTTATTTGAAATCTATGGCATATTTCAGTGCAGTTCTTATTACTGATATTTTCCTACGCATATACTAACGTTTAAAAATCAAGCCATGAATGAAAAAATGATGTTAATGAATCATTAAAGCAAAACAAACACAAAAAGAAAATCAGATTTCTCCTGAAAAAAAAATCAGTTTTAAGAATATCTTTTTTCAAGGAATGAGATAAAGCAACACATATTCAGCTCTCATACCCACCTGGAGACCCAGCACACACACGTGTCACACACCCGACACTCATCTGTCTTTTTCTCCAGCTCTGGCCCTTGTTTATAATCAGCTCCAGGTTTTTAACTGTGGGACAGTCTCCTCAGGGCTGCTACAAATCCCTCATCCTCTCCTGACTGTGTTGCCTTGCAGTGCTTTCTCCTGTGCAACTTACACTTTGGTTTCACCAGGATTTTTATACTGCATGAACTATTCTAAGGAAATGGGAAACCTGAACACTTCCCTCTCTATTATTATGGATATCTGTTTTTCTAAAGCCTAGACATGTGTTGCACAAACTTAGCCCACTGGGAATCAGTGGCTGTAATTGTTAGACCTTAGATATGTCAAAAGAATAAATAGTATTTTGTGTTAAGCTTGATAATAAACATGCCTCCGTTTGCACACATTGCTCATCACAACTGGTGATAAAGGAAGTAAGTAGCTGATCTTGACACCCCTTGAATCCTGCTGCTCTATCACAAGAAGATCCTGAAGCATTGTACATATATGAAAAGAAAATTAATTGCTAAGAGATTTTTTTCAGTAAGTGTGGGCTTGATCCTGAATCCTGAATTCATCACACCTTCCAAAAAAGTTTTGAAAAGATTTAAAAGAATTTCTGCAAGATGCATGATGTGCCTGACCTTTTCCCAGCCCCTTTTTCCTTCCCCTCCCACAAATCGTTTTGCTATGAGGTTTTACATCTGCCAGAAGCAGCCACTGCTAAAACAGGAATATTCCTTGAGAGAGGAGGTGCAGGGACCTTGCAGCCTCTCCCCACACTCAATCTCAGAGACACTGGCCATCAAGGTCTAATCTCCCCTGAGCTGATGTGGTAAAAGCTGCCCAGTGGTTTTGCTGGGAGAGGAGTCCAACCAACACCAGGACTTTTGGGGACTTTTCCATCGGTAAGGGAACATAGGAAGGAAAAACAAAATAATGAAAGCTACTTTTAGAGAGGTTTAAATTTTCAGCTGCACTCTCTGTTGTAGTAATGTTATTAAGACAAGGGCAGGTAGAGTTGAAAAAAATGATGCTAACAATCACAATAGTTATTTTTAGAATAATCTAAGAAGTCCTGAAAAACATAAAATAAACACATTCAACATTCAACATCCATAACAAAGAACAGTATTCAAACCATTCATAATCAAATACTGCCCCTGTCACACTCTCCTAGACCCTCTCTCCAGTTTGATATCATCTCTTCAGATGGATCTGAGAAAAATATGTTTTGAAGCATCTGATAAAAGGGAGACTGTTGCGCAACTTTGGCTGTTGATATAGTCATAAAATATATATTTATACACAGTTTTATATATACAAAGTGAACCTCACAGCCTAGAGTATCTTACTGGAGCTCAGATGTAGTGCATGACACATTATATTTGTGGCAATAGGATCTATAACCTAATGTATTCTTGCATCAAAGAATAATGTCTCATAAATAAATCATTACAGCCTGTCACATCTATGGTTTCACACCATAGTGTATAAAATTATGTATTTTGAAATATGGAAGAATGTTTCAACAACAACAACAAAAATTATCCTGTGCTAATGCATGTGCTGTCTTGGAGGTGTTATTGCCTTACTACTGTTCATTGTAGACTAATCCATAATATCAGATGAAAGACAGCATTTCTGTTTTCAAAAACTGGTGCATTTTGTGTGCAGCTTTTCTCTTTCAGTAATTAAGAAATCAAATAAGCCTGAGTGAAACTATTTAAGAGGTTCTAGATATAATTAGAACACCTAATTCTCTCATAACTAATTCCTAATTAAAGTAATTTGTCTTTTTGCCCTTCTTTTCAAGGGTGAAGAGCAAGTGGTGATGAATGCTCAAAATCAGGAAAAGTGAAAATTGCAGTGTGTTGATTTGCGGTGATTGAGAATGTTCCAGTTTTTAACAGCTACCTTCGAGTGAAATGGTAAATGAACCTCCAGCCTCTGTTTATGTTGCTTGTGTGCTATCTGTGCTTGACAAACGGTTGTATTTGTTGTATAAAATAGCCACCACCATCCAGAAAGTCTGAATATATAAAAGCTGCCCTTTTTTTAAGAACAGCACATTTCAAGGAGGGAGGAGAAGAAGAAATAGAGTGCACAGGAGGGATAAAAAGTCTGAAATTTGTTCCATAGGGTGAAAATTGTCCTTTTAAAATTTTATTTGCAGCTGTGCCCAGATGATGATGGATTTATCATATGAACAAGGGATTACTAAACAATGTGTACCCTATAAAGAGAAAAACAAGTCCTTGCTCATCACTGCACTTAATTGCAGTGGTTATATCAAAGCCATATAAAATTTAATCATCAACCACAAGTAAGACTTTGCTTTACATGTGTGCTTGCTTCCCTGTTTTTCCACCTGTTTAAATGAAAGATTCTTGGAATATCACAATATGTAAATATTGTTTATGATGCAAAAATATGCTCTTTCATCTCCTTGCTGCTTTGATGTCGTGATATATAAAGCTTTTAGTGCCACCACCTACCTGACACACAAAGGTCTTATCTGATTCATAAACATGTGTGCCCAGTGCAAACAGGCTGTATCCAATAGAGGATTTTTCTTTCCCTTGTAATGTTTTTTTAAGAGGCAGAAAGAGAAAGAAAGTGTAAATGACAGAATCACTCAGGTGAAAAGAATATTTTAAGCATCAGGTAAAGATAAGCCTATTATGATAGAATAAAAAGATGTAGGTCAAGACTGATCCTAAGAGGTTAGTTATATATATAGGTATCTTGTAAAATGTGTTTTAAAAGTTTGAACTTTTTTTATAAGAGTTTTGATCCAAGTGGGAAATAAGCAGCAAGATCAGATGACCTCCTAAGAAATACAAATATCTCTAATTAGCAAGAGAAAAAAGAGAGAGAGATGCAGGAAGTAAGGTCAAAGCTGGAAACAGGACAGATAAAGCGAGGAAGGACATAAGGTGTAGGCAACATTTAAAATCTGCAGTACATTGTTAGCAATTTTAAAGGAATGGGTGCTTCATGTATGATTTATCCTATAAATAGCTATTTTCGTACCAGTCCATCTCTAATAACACACTGGATTGGAGCCTCAGTCTGTCAGAGCTTGCATTCCATGGGGTTGCTGACTCCAGATGAAAATGTGGCAGACACTTTGGGAGAGGGGTGTCTGCTGGCCAGCAAAGGTCCTCAGGGCTCTTTAGGGCAAACCCACTCTCCAGGTTCCCAGGGATCCTGAAGGATTTCCTTGCCTGGCATGTGGAACAATCAGGACTCATGGCTCTGCATAGCTCCAGCTGTCTGCACACTCTGAGAGCAGAATTTGGCCTTTTAATGTCAAATGAACTGCCACCACTGCAAGAACGTCAAGGTTTAATGCTGCTTCTTTTTATTTTTTTTTTCTTCCTGTTTTCTGTTTTTTTTGTTTTGTNTTTTTTTTTTTTTTTCCAAGTTTCCAAGAGCACCCTGGGAAATCTTTTCGTGCTCTTTATTTCCATCTAAGCCCTGGGTTGCTTTGAACAGCAGAGGTAATTGTACGGGTGAACTTCAGAGATTTGAAGGGATCAAACTTGAAAGCCTTTGACTGCAACTGCAAGCTCCAACTGGAATCCTGTCAGGTGCTGCTAGACGGGACGTGGCAGGATGCTCCTGCTCCAGGAATCCCTGCAGCAGGGACAACCTCCATGTGCCTCTCCCCAGCACAGCCTCAGAGGGCAGCAAGAGCACAACAGCCTCATCATAGCACTATAAACCTATAAATTGATGCATATGATTATGTGACTTGACTAAGGACGTCTCTGTGAGTCTGCATTAGAGTGTGAGGAAACCACCCCTAAGTTTCTTTTTCAGTACACTCCAAAAGGCTTTCTCTGGGATCAGAGCAGAGCAGCCAAGGGCATTAAGAGCTGCAGGTCTGCATCTTTTTTGAGGAGTATATGTTCCTTTGACTAGAAAATCCTGGAGGATTCAATAAAAAAAGGTATCAAGAAGTCTAATAGAACTCTAACAGAATTGCCTGTAGACTTTAATGGAAGTCTATAGACAATATCAGAAACCAATAGAATTTAAAAAGTAGAGTTTAAGAAAGTTGGTTATTACAATGCACAAGTTTTGCGACAGGGTTATGCATTTTTCAAATTTTGCATGACAGCCAAAACCCTCCAGATGTGTTAACTTCCTCTGCCAGGATTCCTAGATCTTCCCTTCGAGCACAGGTGAAGCTCTTTGTGTTCGAAGGCAGGGCTGGGTATGATCTGTTTCCATTTTCCACACCCTTCTCATGCCGTATCTGACTGTCATCACTGCTGCAATCCAGGAATACAGGAAACAGGAGGGAACATTGGGGCTGCTTGGATTTTTCAGATTTTGAATGCCTTTTTGCCACTTTGGGAAAGAAGCAGGAAATGACAGTAATGAGATAATTATTTTTCCCCACTGGATTTCAAACCACTGCAGCTCAAAAAGAAATGAAAACTGCATTTATTTTCTCTTCAATTAAAATATTTGTCTTGGCCAAGAAAACCTGTCTCAGTAATCACACACTGTGTCAACAGCATCTGTCTTCTTGTGACAATAGGTATCACAGTGGATAGTCAAAGTTTATGAGATACCAAAATGCCTGGTAGAAGTCTATTTTATTGTATTTTATTGCTTTATTCTACCACTAGGCTACTTGTTTACAGAATTATGTTTCAATTCAGTATTAATGGTTAATGTTGCCTCTCTTCACACTGGAGGCTGTTTCAGCTTCTGAATTATGGTCTACTGGTGCCTGGTAACTTCTCTGCAGGGAACACAAACCCAGAAAGGTGCTGGTGATCTTTCTTGGTCTGCATTTTTTTTCCTCTTCCCTGCTTAATTTGCTGAACCTCACTGTGGTTCTTGATGCTCCTGGTCCTTCAATTTATTCCTAAGAGGCAGAGGTGTAATGCGAACACCCCTACTTCAGACCAAATCCACACGAATTCTCCCACTTCCAGCCTTCTCATGATGTGGACTATGGATCATTCCTACCTGAGCATTTCCTGTGCCAGAAAAGGAAAGCTCTGCAGTCTCAGAAATTCTTTTCTAGCCAGGACACAATGACACCTATTCAGACAACTCACTTTTCCATATATAATTACCCATATAATTATGGAATTAAGTCTCTTTGCAAAGCACATATTATTATTAGTGATAATTTGTACTACAGCAGTGCCTAGAGGAAGGGATGCCTTGCATGAGGTACATGAAAAAACCATATGTATCTGAAGCTCACTTTCACATTCAACTACAATTTGGCTCAGCCAGATTTGCAAAGACTAGGAGAGAGGAGCAGAAAGCACTGGTACGAGTGCGAAGCCAGGCTTTGAAAAGATAAAGGAATTGCACAGGATCATAGAAGTTGATCTGCAGAAGAACAGGAGTCGTACATGCACCTCCTGAGCCTGTGATGAACCATCCACAGTATTCCCTGTCCTCCCCCACTGTCACTTGCTGTGTAAAATAATGCTCCATTCCTGACCAAACATGCAGCACACGGACCCGTCCTGTTGTGGGGAAACACTGCCACACAGAAGTGTTCAGACATCTAAAGAACAGCAAAAACAAAGCCTTTATGCCCTTTTATCCTGCCAAGGTTAAAACAGTGAATTCTCTTCTGCATTTTTGCAATCCTAGCGGCCTCAGGTAATGTCACTGCTAATGTCAATGTACCAAGATGCCTCAGTGCCCGCTGCACAGCCAGGACTGGTATTGCAAGGGAATTAATGTGCCCCAGTCTCAAAGGGATCAGTGCTGTCAGGCACTTGTGAAGGACAAGGAATAATTTGTACTTTGCATTTGAGCCTTTCCTTGGCTTGTAAAAGGCTGCCTAACTGGAATGAGATGCACACCGTGAGCTCAACACTTCTTTCAAATTCCAAACATACTTCACTAACTCCACTTATTATGAAAATCATGATTTTTATCACTCAAGAGCACTAACAAATCAACAGAGAAGAATGTAAGAAAGTTCTGCTGCTGAGATCTTGGCCTTGTTGTTCATAGGAAGTTAAAATGAAACTATTCTAAGCAGAGCAGAGATGCTTAGCAGTCCTTGTGTGCTTGTAAAGAAAATACATATTGCCATTTAGATCAGAAAAGCGGTTCTGATTGATTTTTGAGACATAACACTAATCTCTGCCTTTGCACCTCATTGTTGTGACCATTGGGTGCTAACATTACAAGTGGAAAATGACAGGAATTTTGCACTATTACATCTATATCTTGACTGTCTCTACTATATCCAACTGTAATAAAACAGACTGGTCTGCAGCTGGTGGCTAAATTATGGACACACAAAGAACATGGGGAAGAAATCTGAAGCCTCATCCACAAGGTGTAAAGAACCTGACCTGCAAACACAATGCTGAAATGATTAGTTCATGGTCCTCATTAAATTGCTTATTATATTATTATATAATATGCTTATTGTGAGAGTGGCTCGATGCTTAACACCACACCAAACCTCAAGCAAAAAATGTACACTTCAGGTCAGCTGCTCTCCATGGCTGTGGACCCATTTCCTTGTGAGTCAGTGGAGAAAAGGAGTAAGGCTTTTATGCTGGGTGTGCACAGATGACAGTGTGAATATAGTTATTGCATCTTTGCTAATTTGAAGATGATGGGGTCACCAAAAAAACACATATTTTTGTGTTAAATTAATGATCTAAGGTTGCCCTGCCACTGGACGGTTTGAGGACTCTCAGAGACATGAACCAACTCTTTTGAAAATTACAGTATTGTTTTTACTGCTCACCTTACCAGGAGAGCAGTGGGAGATGTGTTTTCAGAAGACATATGTGTACACTTAATTTCTGTTCTCATTTTTCAACACTTCAGACAAGTTTAGGATAACTGTGTTTGGGCATCACTAGGGGAAGATCCTTGGTTGTTGCACTCAGCACAAGTGACTCCTCAGTCCTGGTCGATGCCAATCCAGAGGAGTGTCTATTTTTGCACATAGAGAATGCATAATTTTCAAGAGGGTCATTTAATAGGGCCTATAAAGAGGATATAACTTCTAACCCTTCTTGTTGACTCTCTCTGCCCAAGAATGTCAGAGGAAAAATGGGTCCTAGTTTCACTGCTAGGGCAGCGTTGGCTCTTTGGAAAGTTTTGCTGTGTGAGATCACTTTGGTTCCCTTTAATGCTTCTTATTTGTTTTGTGAGGTATTTAGAAAGCCTTGGCAGGTAGGCTGCATATAAATAAAACATGGTCTTTTATAACTATTTGGAGTAGGAGCAATTAGTTGGTGACAGAGTATTCTTGGGGAATGAATTTATCTCTTTGAAACTCTTCACTTATGTGTTACTGCATTTAACCTGCAGCTCTCTGCCAACTTTATGGCACCACAGGAACTGCCCAGGTTGTGTTATCACGGTGGTGATGGGGTCGTGCTGGATAATGCCTCAGGTGCACCTGCAGCTTGTGGCAGCCACTCTCCTGGAGCTGCAGCGTGCCAGCCAGAAACACAGCTTTTACTGGGATCAATAAATCATGTTGGCCTCCTAAATGCCGTTTTCAAGAGGGTGAAATCACAGTTTGTGTTCTGGATATTTATCTAGCTCTTCCTGATGCTTTCCCAAAGCCTTTCCTTGAAGGGGAGTAGAAGGTGGCAAATGATTTTTTGCCATAATTAGAACTAATTGACTGCTAAAGGGGCTTCGGACTTGTGTCAGGTCTAATCCTGCACGACTCAGAATTAGTGAAACTGAGCCTGACCTCAGTGACATGAATATAAATTAGAGAAGGTGTGCTGGTTTTGAGAGCTGGCTCTGAGCTGTGCCATGGGTGTGCTGCAGACTGGAAGGAGTTAAACCCAGCTCGTCATGACTGCAGCAGAGTGTGAGCTCTCAGCACCTTGAAGCAGCCAGGCCCTGTGGCAGGCTGGTGATTTCCTGTCCTGAACCCTGGGTTAGACAAGCACAGCCAAGTGATGGAGGAAGAGGATGCTGACACCAGGCTGTTCTCTTGGCTCCTGTGTATGGACAAATGCACTGGAGGGGCTGAGGGCTCCTGAGTCCATTCCTGGAGCCGGCGGTACCCAACGCGTCTTGACCAGCAGGATGGTCACCTCTTTGTGCCCCACTGGGACTGAGCAGCAGATGTGAGCTCTGAACGCTCCCTCTGCGCTCTGCAGAGTGGCAGTGTGGCCTCTGCTGTCCCCCAGGCTGGGCTGAAAGGTCTGAAGTTTTCAGAGAAACATGCTGCGTCAGGCACAACTGGGCTGGCCCCACATAAAGTCAATACTTGGATGAAAACAAATAAAATCTTAGAGTATGAGGCAGAGGCTAAAGAATGCCTTCACCTCTTTCCTTCAAGCAACTATTTTGTTAACTTGAAAGACTGCACGGGCGATCTTACTCCATTCTTTCTCTACAGGTCAAATACTTGTCATAGGAGACACCCTAGTTAATATTAAACTAAAAATTAATAGATTAGATAACTATTACATGCTTTTAGTGCCAATTAATTTAATAGCTGGGTTTTTTTTTTTAACAAGGTAGGCGAATATAGAAGCACGGTTTACTGTGCCTGTGTGAGCTCTCAGATAGGTCTTTTGTGATACAATTATCAGCAATTGATTGGGCTGACACATGTAATCCCCTCTGGATTGCCCAGCGATATGATGTCAGTAAGAAGTCCTTCAAACAGGGCTATTAAAAAGCACATTAAACAGGTCCTTATTGTAAGCTTTATGCTAGCTTATGCTAGAATAACAGTGATACGGTGGTATTTGTTTGAAAAAGAAAGGATTATATGGTCTTTGTAAAATGAGGAATTTAGTATTGGGGAGGGGCAGTGGGATGGTGATTTATTTTTTCTTTATGTTTCTCTGAATCCTTTGATATGTCAACTTCTGTCACTAACCATTAGGCCACTTGCAATTTCTTGTATCAACGAAGATGAAATACATACTGCCTCAAATAATTTATGTCAAATGTTGAAGGGCATAGATGGCGGTGCATATTGTGAGATTATAATGAGAATTGAATTGGGGTCTTCAGAAATCCATCAGTAATTTATTGTTAAAGAGCAGTCATGAATCATTCTAGCCTTTAATTGTCATGTGGACGCACTTTGCTTTCAGCTGGTGCAGGAAACAAATTGTGAAAATAGAGTGATACCTCAGAAGAGAGGTCTCACCATGACACTTGGTACTCATTAATATTGCTCCAGGAGTGCCATGTCTTCTCTTGGGTCAGATTCTGGTGTGGAATTGAAAGGGGTGCTTCAAAACACTTGAGCTTATATATATTTTTAAATATATATATATATATATATACACACACACACCCTCACACACGTTACAAGTACAGGATAAGGGTCAGTAAGATTTGTGTTACTTACAATAAAGGACACCAGAAGACTTTACAGGATGATGTAAGTGTCAGCTCTGAAATGAAATGAAGCATTCTGGAGATTTGTTTGTCATGCACCAACCTCCCCATCATTCTTCTTCACTCTGCTCTCTTTTATCCTACAGTGCCAAGGTAACCCTCTGAAATGGTTAAGCAATTTCTGTGTATGTGTTACACAGACATGCTTTGTTACCTCATGCTGCTTCACTCAGAGAGAAATTTCACTGTTAGCCTGTACCTAGTTGTAGAATATCTCCAGAAAATCAAAGCTACCAGCAAGATGATATAAATTATTTGCAGGGTCTGGTTTTCCTTCTGCTTTAATATCATGTAATCAAAGGACAGATTACTCAAAATTACTCATCTTGAGTGCTTCAGTGTAGTCATCACAGCTCTCCTCTGTGACTACTTCACAATTTCTCATAATGCAAGAATCAGGGGGAATGCAGTGAAACTAGGAAGAAGCAAGCTTAAGATATACAAATAGAAGGGGTTTTTTTTAGGAAGCGTGATTAAATTTTGGTACATCTTGACAGTGGAAGCCAAAATTATAAATTGTAAGACAATTTAATACATTTGTGAAGAATAGTTGCTCTGGTGACTATTAAGCCATTTCAAGGAGCCCATAACTCAGAATGACTAGGAGGATGAATTATGCCAAGGAAGAATTCTGTATTTGATCTATTCATACAATATTTACCAACTGACCGCCATCAGAGACAGGATACTGGGCTAGATTGGTTTAATACCATATGGTTATTCTTATGTCCCATGTGATACTACAGAAAACTTGTAAAGATTTGTTATCATGAATAATGAAGTGTGTCTTTCTACTACGAATAAATTAGTAGTGTGCTACTACTACTAATAAAAATACCACACCACCCTATAATGCTTAGTATGTTACATAACACTATGTATTAAATACTTTAGGTGCACTCTGTTCTTGTGCTCCTTTTCTCTGACTCACACAGAGTTCAATCTCTTCCCTAAATCCAAAAATTGAAGCCGAAGAACATTGCACTGCTACTGCCTAAGATGCAACTGATTGAAAGCAGCAGCCACCTAAAGTTTCACACTTGGGAATATCAGAAGCACTCTGGAGTTAACACTGACGCCCAGCAGGACACTTTATTTATACATGGTCCCAAGCCCACCCTCACAGCAAAGCTCACCTCTGGAAGACATGCTCTGAACACGCCCACTTCACGGAGAGTCATGCAGGGCACACCCACATAAAGGAAGAAGTAGCACTGACCTTATTCTAAACCTCAGGGGCTCAGAGGCTCACTTAGAGCGAGAGAAAATACAGCGCGCAAATTGCGCTTTTAAGGCACGAGTCCCTGCGGAGCTGTAAAGGTGATGAGTTGAAACAGGAAACAGAAATGGTGGTTGGGAGGAAACTCTGGGGGTCTCTCATCCAGCCTCCCATGAGAAATGGGACTGTTGCCAGCTGGGAAGAGTTCAGCCATGGCTTTAACAGAGTCTTAAAGCCGCCGAGGACAGAGTTTTCATAACCTCTCCAAGCACCTGTTCCCGTGCTGCACCTCCCTTCAAGTGCACTATTTCCATAGTGTCTGACTTGAACATGCCAAGCTCCAGCCTGTGTCCATTGTTCCTTGTCATGTTGTCTAGCACCACTGAGAGGAGTTTGGCTCTGTCATTTTTGTAACTCCCTGTCAAGTAGATGTCAACTGCTATTACACTGCCCCTTATCCTCTTTGCCAGACTAAACAAACCCAGCTCCTTTAGCCTCTCCCTCTGAGTCATGTTGTCTTGGCCCTTGACCACGCTGTCAGCCCTGTGCTTGGCTTTCTCCAGGTTTCTCACTTCTCTTGTGAGCTGTCCCTGTGCTTGTGCTTCCATAGCAATGTGCACACAGTGCTGCCCAGGGCATGGCTGGGGAGTATTGAGTGCTTTTTGCACAGGTCTGTGCCATGTGAGAGCAACTCATAACTGTTAATTGAGAACCCTGTGTTTACCAGAGATTAAAATAGCAAAAAATTAGAGCTTGGGAAAGCATCTGTCTAAATCCAAAAGGAAACTGCCTAGGATGCAATATTTAAGAGTGATGACAGTGGTGATGATAAAGCTGACTTTTCCTGCCCTTGGTAAAATATGTTACTGTGGTGCATAATGCTGAGGAGTCACCTTTGCTATCACAGGCTTTATGTTCATAATACTTTATGATTTTACTCTTTAAAACACTTACCTTTTGGCAGGGTACCTAAGCTACACAAGTAGCTGTTATTCCAAGACCTGACACATTTGCTGACTGAGCCAACAGTTGCACGACACTGATGAAGTACAAAAAGGCAAAATAAGCACCTGTGGACGCTGCTCTGTTTCGGTCTTGGCAAATCAATGCATCAGGATCCTTCACTGGCACTTGTAGGTGGTGTTACAAAGCTGTTCTCATGCCATTGTATTGAAACAGCTTGTGAAGATTTACTCACTGATGTGTTAGGGTTGGCTTTGAAGATGTGCTATTTGTAGCAGAAACTGGTGTGAGTTTTTCTGTGATTAATAGATCAGAGTAGGCACTCACTATCCTGTAGCTATTTGTAGTGACAATAGTTTTCAAAAAGCTACTCTGGGTCGTAGAATCATAGAATAGTAGAATAGTTTAGGATGGAAAAGTCCTCTAAGATCATTGAGTCCAGCCATTTACCCAGCACTGCCAACTCCACCTCTAAACCATGTCCCTGAGTGCCACATCTGCACGTCTTTTAAGTATCTCCAGGGGTGGTGACTCCATCACTTCCCAGGGCAACTTGTTCCAATGCCTGACCACCCTTTCAGTGGAGAAATACTTCCTTATATCCAATCTAAACCTCCCCTGGTGCAACTTGAAGTCATTTCCTCTTGTCCTTATTACTTTGAAGAAGAAACCAAACCCCATCTCACTACAATGTCCTTTCAAGTGGTTGTAGAGAGTGATAAGGTCCCCCCCAAGTCTCCCCTTCTCCAGGTTAAACACTCCCAGCTCCCTCAGCTGCTCCTCATATGACTTGTTATATAACAATAAATACCTTCACCATTCTTATATCTGCTTCACAGGCACGATAACTTATTCAATTCTAATGTAATAAAGTCCTTGTTGAAGAACAATTACTGCTACATAAATAAGCTGAATGAAGTGGTGAAGATCTTCTTCATACCTTTTACTGTCCTGTGTGTTCCCAGCCTACCCAATTCTCCTTGCCAAAGGTGTAGCTGACCTTTCTGGGAGCACAAGGGACACTTGTGTGCCCATTCTGCCATAGTGGCCATGTCACCACAGCGTGTATCTGTAGCTAAAAGTAAGATTTTCAGGAGATCAAGATGATGGCTGAAATGCCTACTGAAGGTTATTCATCATCATTCTTCTTTCAAAGACCTGAGGATCTGTTAACAAAGATGAGAAAGGAACATCTTTTACAAATGGAAAGCCAGTTCTGTCATCAGCAGATCCCCAAACTCCAGCTGGCACAGACAGAAATAAAGTTTTGTCCCTTGCCAAAGCCCCATGGCTTTGAATGCTGAGTTATCCCGTGCTGCCTGTGTGTGATTCACATGGGAATTATTCCTCTGCATCTGTCCAGAGCAGGCAGAAGGCTGCAGGGATGCACTGAGCTGCCTCAGCTCCCACTGAAGCCCATGGGAGCTGGGGCTGAGCTCAGCTCCTCCCGCGCTCAGAAAGGGGCAAAGCATCTCTCCTGCCAGCCCTATGCACTGAGATAGACTGTGCAGGCCCACATGGAAGAAAGGGTGCTCAGAGTGAGACCATTAATCTCCATGATTTAATGCAGACTGGGGAAATCAACAACAAAAAAAGGAAATAGCTTAAAACAGAGAACCGGAAATTGCTTATAGGCAGCACGGGAGCAATTCAGGTGCCAAAATATAAGCACAGAGCATCATTTTCAATGCCTGAGGCCACCTGAGACTTCCACACACGACTGGCAGATCTGACACTTGATCTATGAAAGACCTGCTCCCTTCTGGAGCAGCAGCTGGGGGCCAGATGCGACACCCTAAGGCATCAAAAATGGCACTAGACACATATGTTTAGGCAGCTGAATCCCACCCCGTGCTTCCAGACTTCTGATGAATAAACCTCTTTTTCATTGTCTTGGACTCAAATCCTAGGTTCTTGAGGTGCTTTCCCTAGGGCTCAGCAGTGTGTGGTAGAGGCAAATTTCATTGGTTTAACTTGGATAGAGTTGTTACAGCCCTTTGTTATGTATTTTTAAAATTGCTTTTAGGCTATAAAATCATGAAGTGGTTTCTGCTTTCATAGCCTCTGTGCATAATTCAGGTGAGACCAAAGGTTTTTCCTCACCACAAGATGTTGATGTGATTACTCCAAATCCCATCTCCTTTGAATACCTATTCTATCACAGCTCCCCATTAAGGGCCTGTTGTCAAATAGCCAGATTTATCCTGAATGATATTGGAGAAGATAACCCTGCTGCAGTTGTTTTCTCAGATAGTTAAACAGAAGCTTAGAGCTCAGAGGAATATTCTGTTTTTAAATTAACTGCACAGATCTTAATATCCCTTTGCATTTTTCCAAGATATTTCATGAGGAAGAGATTTGGCAACTGCTTACATCATGTGGGGGGTAAAGAAGAAGAGGAACTGAATTACTTGTATGTGTCAGCCTGATATGTGAGGAGGGAAACATTGCTCCTGTCTGAATTATGTGGTACCTTTTTATGGAAATGTTTAAAGAATCCACCAGAAAAAGAAAGTTTTTCAAGAAGGGCATATTTTCACAGCATACCTCTGAATGTGGAGGTTCTGGCTGTCTTCCAATGTGATTGCACAGTGCTGACAGCTCCTGAAAATAATACAGGTTTTAGGGGTGAGACATGGACTAAAATATTTACGTGTTTCCTAGGCTGATACATTAACATATATGTAGACAGATGGAAAGTTACACTATTAACTTTTTAACCCTCCTGGGACACTTTCTTTAATGATAACCTGAAGAAAATCTGAATGGGGATGACTTGCAACATGGTGTTGGCTGTTATACCAGGCTTTGTCCTTGTCTCAGCCTTTAGAGGGAAGGTCAGGAAGATGAGCTGGGACTGGAGAAACAAGAAGGGAACAGGGATGGGAGAAGAATTTGAGAAAAACTTTTGAGGTTCAAAGGACAGGTCTCAGCTGCCTGCCCGTCACAGATGTGGAGATATGGATACATTGGCCATAGGCTGTGTTGCATTGCAGGAAAAGACTAATTAACAGTCATGAGTTTTTGAATCTAATTTTTAGTAAATGTGAACAAGTCAGAGAGTATGAGAGACACAAAATACGTACAGTGCCCTCATGGTCCACTTTCCCCTGCAGTGTCTTTCTGATGAGTGCAGTCTGAATGTGGGTCATGCACGGGGTTAAATCTCAAGGTTGTTGCACGTGAAATCCCTGTTATAGCTGCTAAAATCTGCTGCTGAGAGAGCAGCAGACAACTAATACTGAGCAAGCATTTCATATGTTCTCAAAAGTGCTTCCAAGCAGTTCTAGGAAAGCTTTGTGTTAACTTACTGAACTTATGATAATAGAAAGCAGTAAATGTATTGACACCCTTCCAAAAAGATTTTTTGTTGCCATATTCTTTAATATATATTCCCACCTGAGTTGAGGTTGTTCACACATCTCACTAGCTTCCTCCAGAGCCTAAGGAAAACAAAATCTAGATGCCTCCAAGCTTCCTCAAGGAAGTCACAGTTCAGGAGCCCTTTTATCCAGCTGCAATTGCAGCTGCTGAACCCACAGCCGATGACCCCCTTGGTTTTGAGTGAAACAGGGAATGATGTGAAGTTTAACATGAAGTTGGCACTCAGACACAGCCCTCACATGTCCAACTGCGTTGCTAATCAGGCACTGAACTGAAGGACTGCTTCCAACTCCTATTTATAACCATTTCTCTGAGTGCTTTGAAGGTTCAGCTCTCAAGGCAGGCAATATGTGGTTGCTTGTCCTCACTGAGCAGTATTACAGAGAGAATTTCAGCACAAGTTCCCTTTAGACCAAACTCCTACCTCTGGGATCTGTAGGTCTAATGAAGACAAGCTGCAGTTTCATGACTGTTTTAAGTAAAACTCGATGCAGGCAGCTGCTGAGAGGTGCAGTTTTGTCTTTTCCTTTCTCCAAATATGAATTCCTGCTGCCTCCTTTGTGCCCATACTCATGCAAACCCCAATGAGGGTTGAAAATTGCCCTGCTTCCCCAATTAATTTTAGGGAGCTCACCCATCTCATCACTTGCATGCATGGATGATGGTCCTGGCTCTATGGCAGCACTCAGCAGGAGGGAGATGGGAGGTGAAGGAAGGAAGGAAGGAAGGACCATGACGCACTGATCCTGTGCACTTGCTGACCCTGTGTCTGGTACAGCACTGCCAACATTTTGCACTCAAAATAAGGAGGGTGGAAATAATCAGGCCACTCAATTCTGTGGTGTGTTCAACCTCACATCTTAATTTTATCCTTCCTGATGCCATTCCAGCCCCTGTTGGTGGCTACAGAGCACAAGTGGTCTGGATGGAATCACCTGTTCAGGACTGGCATTGGAAACTGGAGGCTAAATTGAGAGAAGTTGCCGCTTACCCTCTAAGCCCTCACATTTACCCATTATCTGTAATGCTATTTTGGGGTTGCTGGAAACCTGGGCTACCCCGCAGAGCAGCTATGATACTCTTACAGCTTCTCAATTACTGAAACTTTTCTTTTTACCAGACCTATTAGTAGGCTGGAGCTTCAGTGGTTTTAATTGCTTGACCTTTTGGCACATTATCTGTAGATGTGATCTTTACAATCACACAGGAAGGCAATTTCAGCTCTACGAATTTTCTGAATACTCTGCTTTATTCTCTCTTCGTTAAGATTTGACATACTCCTGATTGATCCCCATATAACCAAAAGAATATGAAACTCATTATAACTGAAAAGTTTTAGGTGTGCGCTGCTGAAAAAGCTCCTTTTTTTGGTTGTTGTTTCTTTAGTGATGCCTTGTGTACACTGCCTATCTAAGGGGATGTTCTGTCTGCAAACTGTCTTGTTAACAGCAGATCTGTTAATAGCAGATCTAATAAGCACAGAGAGGGCTGGTTCAGAGCACGTGTCACTTTGGGATCAGCCATTGAGCAGAGTGGTGCAAACTGGCTTTTCCTCCTAAGATGATGAGTGCCTTAGCAGCAGCCAGGAGTGCCATTGTCACACCATCCATCAACTGCCTTCCGTCCCTCTTAGCTGAACCCATGAATTAAGCAACTGTGGTTAAAAAGCAATAAAATTAAAAGTTGTAATGGGGAGACATTGACAAAAGGGTTACAATGAGCTGGCCATATATCTTTTAACTAGCTAAATATAACCATAGGTTTCCATAAGTTCAAAGAGTGGTGGCCTGGAGATGAATACGACTGTTCCAACTGAGTTCTGGGCTAGGAGCCAGAAATTTGTTAAAACACCTTAGAACATGCTTATTCCCTCTTAGAACATTTTTCGGTACTTGCTCTATTAGTATGGATTTTATTTCCCCACCAAACGAGTTCTCTGCCTTTGAACCATAAACAATAATGGCACATCTGTCTCTAGGCTGCTGTACTTTGAAAACCAATGCTAAGGACACAGAGGGGTAGATTTTCAAAGCGTTGCGTGGGAGTTTGTACCAGGAGTCTAGCCAAATATTTTTCACTCATACTCATCCCTGAGCCTAACCTTTCCTCACTTGTTAGAATGGCTCTGTTTGCTCTGCCCACATGGGGACATTTCAGACGGCTTTTACCTCCAGGGACAGAGCTTCAGCTGGTCAGAAAAGCCTATAAATAGGGTTTTACTGATGACCTTTTAAATCTAGTGATGGATCTTCCCTCTGGTCTTTTTTATTTTACTTTTATGGCTTTGTCTGTGTTTGTATGTGATTCTCAGTTTCTGCTGAATTATTTACCATTAGGCCACGATGCAACTAAAAATCCCTGACAACACTGAGACAGGTGGTGTGAAGTGATTGCTGCCTAAAAGTGATTGCAGCTCAAAACTGCATCAATGCTCACTGTGCCCACCTGTTTTCTGTGCTGGGGAGTTTGATGGCAGCCTTGTGGGAACCAGACAATTTTATGCTGCTTTTATATGGCCACTGTGATAAAGCAGCAGAAAGAGCACTGAATTAAAAAGGCCTCCTTTCGTCATTCTTTGCATGTATAAGCCAGCATTGCTCTGTCCTGGATTCCTTAGAGCAAGTGATCTAGCTCTGAGGATGCTTCCCCACTGGCTGAGAAGGTAAAAGCACAACACTGCAAAATCATAATGAGCTATTACATAGGGACATGGGCAGCTTTCAGTAGTAAAAATTGGCCAAGCTGCTGGGAACGGCTTTGCTTTTTAGGTTTTCTCTTTCTTTTTTGTTAATTTTCTCTGCTAAGAGGAATATATAGTTTAAAAGATTTCTGTCATATTCCAAGTGGCTTGGCTTACCATTCAGTAAACATACTGATCTGTACTACTCTCTACTTTGGAAGGACTTTACACTGTGGTGGAAATTTGCCCCTTTAAAGACTATCTCACAGTGTTTCTTTGCAGATGCAGCACATGGATATTTGCTATATCACAACAAACTCCCCTTCTAGTTACTACTGTTCCAAGCCTTATTTGATTTTGATGCACTACTTGCCATGGGGGTGTTATCATTTTTCACAGTTGAGAATCTCCTTTGATGAAATCAGCTCAAAGTTCTATCTCTGGGTGGTTTCCCAGGAAAAACCTTTTGGCTACTAGCAATCTTCCATTTAGAAATGTTTGCCGGTTGAATTCAATTAGTGTCCTTGGAAACTTCTTGTCTTTAGAGATACCATCATTCCAGGGTTTTCACTGCTGGATCTCAGGCATCTTTCTGTGTTATCGTAGGTTGAGGCCAATAGAAACCACTTATTGAAGTCCTGTTCCTTTTTCACAGAGGCACTATGGTGTAAGGAAAGAAAAACTTGCAGATCAACAAGCCAGGCAGGGTGGAAATGACTGAATCCTTGAAAGGTGTTTTCATGCCAAAGGAAAGCTCTGGATTTATAAACTGTGTGGCACGCCAGAGGTGTGACTTGGTAAAGCTGGATCATGCTTCTGCAAACCTTCTACTGAGGAAACAAATGCTTTTGTGAATAGTGTTTGGCATGAATAAAAAAAAAAAAATCGGAATCCAAACACTTGCAAAGTTCACTCACGAGCTCCTAGTTCCTGAATGGGAAAGGATGTGATTGCTTTGATTGCTGTATACACTCACACAACCTGCGCTCACCTCCTTGGGATCAGAGAAACAACGCCTCAGCCCTGTCCCATTTCAGTCTTTGTGTTGCATCCCTGTGTGCTCAGGGGTTTCACATAAGTGTCCCATATGCGTGGTAGATGACGTAAGATGGTTTAAGAATTGTTCCAGTCATTTAGTCTCAAACATTTCCCAATAGATCCTCTACTTTTTTGAGTAATGGACACATCTATCATTAAAATGTAAGAATGGATAATGAACAGACCTTCAAATGCATGAAACCCTCCATTTTTTTTATGAGAGAACTCATTATATCTCCCTGTTATTAAATAAGTTCCATAACAATATTTTAATATGATTAAAGATGCTGCACCTCGTTTCTTAAGAACTCGGGAAATTAACCTAGGCAGGGAATTAATGTAGTGGGGAAGGAAGGCATGTGAATCTTTTTTTTATTATTATTATTAGTTTCTTTCTTTGCTACTGGTTGTATCAGTGCCTTATCAGTTAAGTGCAGGAGCTTAACAATGGGTTCTCTCAGCAAAGCCCTCTCTTTTTGCTGGGTGAGGTTAAAGAACAAACACATTGTCGTGAGCTTTTAAAAGCTTGATTTCAATTACATGGTAGTAGGGCAAAGCTCTCAAACACACAAAACTTTGACTTTGTAAAGATTGTGACCTCCCAGGTACACGTGCTTTAAGGAGAAAAAATGTACTTGACATGTCCCACTGCTGTTTCCACGCACCAGGAGCTGTGTGTGTCGGGAAGAAGGGAGGGCGGGAGGGAGGTGTTCGACGTGGGATGGAGGGAAATCGTTCCTCTGGGAAAGCAAAGCTCTTCTGTTTGACTAGAAAGAATTTAAAAGATAAATATATCCCTTATCGTGGAATGATAAACAACAAGGTCCAGGAAAGACTCTTTGAATAATTGAGTCTGATCTCCTGCATTTTGCAAGACTATTTGCCTTTGCATTCCTATTAACATCTTATAGGACTTTGTCTTTGCTCATGTTTGTTTGTGGCAGTGCCCACAATGTTACAGGCACTTTCTAGGCTTTCAGGAAGAGCTGGAGCTTTCAGCCTTGGGATGGACAGGCAGACAAACATGCAGAGGTCATGGCAGAAGAGCAACAAAAGTACTTTTCTGTGCAAACTGAGACCTGCTGTAGCTGGTATGGATTTCGTAAAGGGGGTTCAAGGAGGTTGTTTTCCCTTATACCACTTTGCCCTTCAATTGCCTGGTAGTGGTGCCCATGCCTGCAACCACTCTGTCCACAGTCAGGCTGAAACTGGCTAGAAAAAGGGCATAAAACTGAGCATGGGAGACTGGAAAATGTGCATGCCTGCCCAACAGGTTTTTCACCTATAGGGGGATATTTTATAAGGTTATTTGGAGAGGTAATATGTCCACAGAAAGCCAACAGTAGCTGGATTCCTACCCATCCCTTGAAAATCCACCCTGTATTTTAAAACACAGAAACTGATAAGGCCACACCAGTGACTCTGCCCATGGCTCTATCAGTGCTTAAAAAGAAAAAAACTGAAACACAAAGCAGTGCAAGGCATTAAAACGAACTGTTTTTTTCGACACTGAAATTCAGTTTTCCTTCTCAAGCCTTCTATAGGACTTTGCCTCTAAGTGTGTTGAAGGGAAATTAAATAGCATTCCTAAACATAAAGCAAAATGCCTAATCCCCTGGCCTTTCATAGCTTACCCCGTTGTTCAATACATCAGCCGCTCTGGAAGTTGTATCAGAGACTTAAATGCAGCCTACACAGTTTCGGATGTAAAAGTGAAGTGAAAGATGCCCACAAAACTAAATCAAACTGCTTGAAAAAGTGTTTTAACTGCTAGGAAACACAGTAAGGGTCAGATCAGCTGGAACAATACAGAAGTCCATAAAATATTCCCAGAAAATGATGGAGGCTGATCTCTGATGGGTTTGCAGTTCTGGTTCCACATCCATGTGCTGGTGGTGCAAAGGTCAGACTCCTGCCTGCCCTCCCTGCTGTGCAGCCCCCTCTGGGGTGCCACGACAGCCCTTGAGTGGGCTGCTCAGCACCACATATTTTGTGGAGTCAGTGGATGACTCTTTTAATGTTTCTTTTCCTGCTTGTAGCAGCCCTGAGTTAACTTAGTGTGGTGCATGACAGGGGAGTGGAAAGAGTTAAAAACCTTTCTCTTTTCAATGCTAGGTCCACTATTTGTGTGAGCAGGAGCTCTCTATCAGGGCTGGGCTTTGTAATGTATTCCATCTATTGATAAGGAGGCAAAATAACATTTCTAAATTGTTCAGGGTGTTTGCAGAATGCCAAGGCACTCCAGTGGCCTTCCATACAGAGCCCTGCTGATGATAAATCATAAGAGATATTCTAGAAGTGCCTATTTGCTTGTGGAAATATCTGAAATACTGGAAAGCTCACAGATTTCCCAAGGTAGGTGAAGAGGCCATTCAACAAATTTTCCCTCTACTTGAAATGCAGTTTTCAAATCATTTAAATCCTAAGTACCTAATGAAAATACACCATAGTCCCCACGGCTTCCTGCAGCGATATGCTCCAGTCTCAGGCTCATGCAGCCGAGCAAATAACCTCCATATATTATTTTGCACTGGGTGATTTCAGTCTGCAGCACATTCTGTTTGAACCATACGCCTGTAAATGCCTTCAAAGGAGGGCAGGAGCCTGCCCACTGAGGAATAAATGCAGGAACAGAACCTCCTGTGCAAATATTAGTGTTCAGCATCTAGTGTAGCCCCAGCGAATATGTTCCTAACACATGTACAATTCAAATGAAAAGGTTATGTGCAGTACATGGACGTGTACTGACATGGCCCATGTGTTTCATGTGGAAGCACATTCACTGTCCTAAAGTAAACGTTGTCATCAAAAAAACCACCTCATTTTCCTAATATTATTAATGCAAAGGACTGACAGAAAAAAAAAATCAGATTTATCTGGAAAATGAAAAAAGTTTCACCTAATTCTTGTGGAGCTTGTTCCAAAATGTTTTCCTAAGTTTCTATGCTAAGAGGCAGCTATGTCAATAAATTACTTAGGAGCATGAACCTTGCTGCAAGGAGTCAACACTCTGGTTTGTATGTTCCTGTGCAAGAGAAAAGTGGAAATGCTGCAAAAGGTATCTGTACAATAACCTATCAATAAAGAAAACCTTTCCTAACTCACACTGCAGGCTTGCTTAAAACCCTGAAGCTTAAAGGTTCTATTCCTTCCAAAATGCTTAAAGTGAAATCTATCGTCCATTGATGTTAGTAGCAAATTGGTCATTATTTCCAATAGTCCTAGAATGCCAGAATTACCCTTTCCTACCTTTTTCTTCATCACACTATAGCTGTGTTCACTATTCAAATGCTGAGACGTTTTAAATTATATTTATTTATCTAACTGATTGTATTTAATGCATCACTGGCATAGCAGCCACCACTATGTGCAGCACTGGGATGCTGAATAAAAGGCAGCAGTGATCCTGTGAGACTGCAGCATGCTGTCTGTTTACATATGAAAGCAGGTTCAATATGCACTACATTGTGGCAGCCCCATGATGCCTCTCTTCGTCGCTTGTTAGTCCAAGAGCCTCCTTACTTTCTCAGAGCTACTCCTTATGCATATGCATAACTCCTCATAATAATGCCATAAGGCTGCTAATCTATTCTCCTTCAAACCCCTCCTCAAAACTCACTTTTTCTGTGGTGGCTGGAAAACATCTGACAATAGCCCAGCAGCTGCTGTGCTGCTACTTATTCTACTGAAGAAGATAAATACGCTGTTATCCCGACTGCTTTATTTCCCTCTTCGTTATATCCACCTGTTGTTTTCATCCCATGCTAAAATGGTGAGGTTTTTAGAGGAAAGACTGTTAGGATTTTTATTAAATACACACGTGTCACCTACCATGGCAGAGTTCTCGGAGTAGTGTCTCTCCTTACTACCACAATATGAATAATTACAGACATATAGTCTAAGCAATTTTATACTCTTTCACAAATAAGACATCCCTTATTCCTTCCAAATACGTTTGCAATATGTTTTCCTTCCTGCTACATTTGCATCAGTATCTGCTCTGCCCATTGCAAAGCATCCAAGAAGGCAGAAAATATCAGTCTTTGGAAGGAAAGCAGGGTATTGTTTTTGTATATGGTGAGGTACAGCGACAACTGCTATAAATTTGGGACCAGTGGCACCTTCGCAATCCCTTCTTCCCTTCCTTTTCCTTGTGTCCAGCTTCACTCCCTCCCTCTGCCCCCATCTCTCCAAGCATTT
This sequence comes from Edolisoma coerulescens, assembly GCA_013397115.1. Taxonomy (NCBI): domain Eukaryota; kingdom Metazoa; phylum Chordata; class Aves; order Passeriformes; family Campephagidae; genus Edolisoma; species Edolisoma coerulescens. The sequence goes on along the minus strand of VWZW01003558.1, from coordinate 626,025 downwards.
CATCCCTGGCTGCAAGGCAGGAGCTGCAAGTGCCCTGCAAGGCAAAGCCTCTCCCTTCCCCAGCACTCGGATGAGTGGCACAGAAGCAGCTTCTCCAACACAAAGCCTGGTGTCTTTGCCAAAAGGCCCATGGCAAATTCAGTTTGAAGCAGCATCAAGGCACATGTTGTGTGCAATGTTTTATTCGTGTTTGGCACCTTGTGCCCTGGAGGAGACATGGCTGGGTAGTCCCTCTGCTGCCAAGGTCCAACCTGCACGCAGACCTGATTCCCCTTCAAGTCTTGTCAACCCCCATCAGATAATAATTTCTACCCTTCTGCAGAGTGGATATTTATTTTAGGGCTGTCGCCATTTCAATGTCGACTTGTTTTTGAAATTTCTATGTCATGGTGTTATGATATTATGTGAGGCTCTCAGCTCTCAGTTCACAAAAGCACTTTCTAGTTCACCTCTTTGCAGAGGAGAGTTTGAAGCTTCCACTTCCGAGAGAAGACAGGAAATACAGGAAACAGCATGATGTTGTTATATTTGTTAAAACTGAGTTAGTTTGGCCCATTTCATATTTCCTATGACAATCTAAATGTACTCTTGTGCTTGAAAAGGCTAGAAGACTGAAATGTCATTTTTATTGTCTCATTTCTACATTTATTTGTAAAATCTGAAATTTTCATTAGGCTACTAAAACAAAAAATATAGTATGTATCTGGCACTTTTTGGGTAACAGCTGTTACAGCAACTAGTGATAATTTAACAATTTGGAAATAAGTTCATTTGCTGTCTAAAGCGGACAATTGTCTTGTAGAAATTTTTGTGAAAAGCCAACTATAAAGTCTGTTTAAAATTGAAGATGTGGGTGCTTTTGCATTTATCCAATCTGGAATTTGAAATTGCACAGATCGTGTGACTTTTATGACTAGTCACAAAGGAACAAAACAACCCAACAAAACCATCCGAACAATCCAAGAATAAACAGATATTTTTTAATCTGAAGGATGAACAATCATGAGAAAACTGCAACTGGAGGCTGAAAACACTAACTGGATAACTTATAAATCACTTACTCATCGTAGGATGACATCTATAAGATTGATGATACATTCACAAAGTGTCCAAAGGGAAAAAGAAAAGCTCACTTTTTGCAGTCTTTTAGGCTGTTCCTGAGTAATTGAGAAAGCCTTTGGAGTACTCTGTTGAGATCTGCCCCAACACATGCTGAAGTCAAAATAGGTCCTCCAATTTAATCCAGAAGGCGTAGGAGCAAGACTGTTAAGAAGCTCACGGAGACTTTAAAGACCTGGATTTAACAAGGGAGATGGAGGCAAATTCAATGGATAGGACTTCCTGGACTGGCAATGTCTGCTGGTGGTTCTGCGTGTCAGGAGTGAAACGGGATCACCTTCTCTGGATGTCAGTTCAGTGGCTGATTTGCCAAGGTACATGGTACCCCCCTAGGGCCCTCAGCACAGTATCTTTCAGGTGGTTTGTGTTGGAGTCTGCAGCTCCCATGGGTGGCACTCAGAGTAGAAATGAATCCTTCAGCTCAGCCTTATCTTCTAAGTCTTTCCCTGTGTGTTCCTTGTGGATGCCTGCCTCTGCATCCAGCCAAGACAGTCATGGGGGAAGAAGCTGTGGATCAGTGCTTGGCAGTGCTGTTTGAATGGGCATTCCCACTTTCTTTTCCCGTTTTTGATTTTCCCAATTTTCTCTACCTTGGCTTGCTTTCCACCATTCCTTAAATTCCTGTCTCTTTCCTGCCCCCATCCTGCTGCTCCTCCTTGACTTGCTCTCTCCTCATCTTTGTTTTTGTGTCCTCAAAATAAGACCATCTTCCAACAGCAGTGGCTGTGGCATGACCTAAGGGAGCTCACTGAGGTTTATTTCCCCTCCCTACCCTTTCCTGTTGGTGGGAGGTGCTGCTCAGGATGTGCTTGGGTGAGAAAGCTGACCACTCACATTTCAGTAAATGGGAAGTGACTCAAAGTGACCTAGAGATGCTCCATGCTTTCTTGGGTAATTTGCACTACACACATGCTTAATAGCCTGCAAAATAGGCAGAGTAACCAGAAGGTTGAAAAGGGAACTTGAGTGATTATTATGGAGTCACTGGAACCATTAAATTCAAATGCAATGTGTTAATAGCCTTACCAAAAAGAATTTGTAGTAGATTTGTAAGCCAGCAAGGAAGAGCAAATATAAGGCTGTATGCATGCATGCAAATAGTTCTCATTGATCTCAGGGGTATTTATTTTGCACCGATAGGCACCAAGACAACCATTACCATTGACAGGAAGCTCTGTGTAAGTACAGGGGCATGAAATAGCTGGTGATCAAGGTAAAAGAAACAGCACTTACCAAAGCGGAAAAGACTACTACCCATTGTGTCATAATGACCTCTGGGTTCTTGGAGCTTCACACAAAGTCAAAAAGGGAGTGACATTCTGGTGGAGCTCACAAAGTCCGGGCCAGCCAAGGGACAGAAGCCTGTTGAGAGGTGAAGGTAGTAAAAAGCAATTTCTGTTGTGGACAGTTCACTTCTTGGTGTGCATAATGGGTCAGTAATGAATGGATGGCTGTTTGGAGGTGTGTGCCTCTGTTCGGAGGTTGTGCCATACAAAGAGAATAACGTGCTTTGCAAATGAGGTTGTGGAAGCCTTACCAAAATAGTATTGGGGTGGCTGTCATGCCAGGGCCTGGCCAAGTGAAGGTTCAGAACTGTTAGCAGTAGTACTAACAAATACTACTACTTGAAGGAGGAATGGGGGATGGTAAGACCTCTATATTTCAAAGAATTTGTGATACGATGTCCTTTTTTTGCGCTTTGCCAGAATCACTATCAGGACACCCACTTCAAAAGAGTAATTTGTCTGGGTTTAAGTTAAATGTGCGGCCACTTGCACAGCTATGCACTGATATTAAGTAGTACAATGTCATGTTATATGCAAACGCTTGTGCCTTTAGAAATACAAAGGAAAGTCTATGGATTAAAATCCAGCAAACCAAAAAGTTATTCAGTTAATCAGCAGCACTTCTTCTAGAAAGCCTTATGGTGAAACTAGAGGCATGTAAAGCCTACCTTGTATGTAGATGCTGTTTAAATCATTTACCTTATCTTTTTTTGAAAGAAAAGGGAGAAGAAAGCAAACCAAAAAATCTTGTGCCAGTAGGAAAAAAAAAAAAGCTTTCTGTCAGCTGTGGCACGTTTAAACACCCTAAATATTTCATCAGACACTGCACTTAGTTCAGTGTTTTAAATAAGATTTAATAAATAGCTGCATGTTCAGACTTGTACAGCCCTACTTTTGTCTGTAGTTGGCAATGTGCTGCTGTATGTGTTTGACTGCACAGTTAAGAATTTTAATTACTTACCTGTTCCATACAGACACTCATTCTCTTTTAACTGTTTATTAAAAAATAAAACTGAGCCATTGTGCAAGAAATCTTCCACGCACTGTACAGCTGCACTGTTGTCCAGAGTAGGCCCCTATTCTCTGAATGTACCCCCACATTCCCCTTGTCTCCTACTCCCAATGTCCAGTCTCTGGAATTCCCACAGACCTGAGATGTTCATGTAACTAAATAATTCCCTTTGAATGTCTTTGCTGTTAATTTTACAGAGATGTCTGAGATTCTGCCGCCTGCACACCCAAATGGATGCACGAGCAGTGTCTGTCTTATTGTCAGGAAAACACAGCTGGAGCTGATGGTCTTCTGCCTGTTTTTGTTTGTTTGTTTTGTTTCCACCTTCTAGACCCATTTGGTAAAATAAATATGGAGGAGAATTGAACAAACTCATCAAAATTTGAGTTAAGAGCCAACAGTAAGTTGTGTTATCATCTTTTTCTGATGGGCTCCCTTAGCAATCCAAAAATAAAACCATGTCAGGATGAAAATATTCCTTCATTTTAAGTTGGTGGTCAGTGAATGAGTCACAGTTGGAGCTTCACACCTCAAGAAGTTCATTCTCTGCTATAGAAGCAGCCTGGCTTCAACTAGCTTAAACTAGCTTAAATTAAAACTGGCTTAATTTTTAGAGATGAATGTCATTCTAAGGGTACATTGACAAAGATGGCTGTAGACAGGTACCAATTTTTATGTCTCCACTCCAAGCTGACCAGTATTGAAGCAGCTCTACAATCTCTGCCATATGGGGCACGTTTGGAGTCAATATATTTTTCAACTTAGCAACAGAAGGGTGAAGCAGAGAGTAGGAAAGTTTCTGACTTTTTTCATGAAGATGCCAATGTCAGACATCCAGAAACTGGGCTGTCCTAAAACAAGGGATGTTTGTAAACAGCTGTATGTAGATAAACATACAGATGGGCATTTGTTTTCCAAGTTACGTCCTATTTGTTTCATTGTTCGGAGTGTGTCCTGAATACAATAGTAGAGAAACAGCTTAAAGGTGATTGGTTACATAATTTCGTTTCTAAAACTTGGGTGCAAATGAAGTAGATGTATGGATTTGAGCCAAAAAAATTACAGGTTATCTGTTAAATGTGTCTTTTGATAGTAGTATACTCGCTGTTGGATTTCTGGGTACATCAAAAGCACTGGAGCTAATCTTTAAGGACTGAAGTCTGGAAGTTTTAGAAACACCTTAGTTTCTCCAACGTCCTGACGTGTTCATCTGTGGATGTTCTGCTGACATGTCCTTTGGTCAGATGAGGTCAGTGGCCCAGACGTTGTGTTGTTGTATAGCTGAGCATCTCTTCTGAGCTTGTTGCTCTTTGACTTGAGTGCCACAGCGGTGTTTTCACAACTTCAGGTCTGGTGGCTTTAGCTGGTAAGGCGGGGTGGGAAGCCTTGCTTTTCTTCTTTGTAGTGGGAAGGTGCATTTTCACCTGACAGATCTTGGGCCATGCGGTGTCTGGTTCTATACACGTGAGCAGGTGTGATGACAAGCACGTTTGGGTCATGGTAGGTAGCTGAGGGGTGGTATCCAGATGTAGAAGAGTTGTATGAGCTCAATTTCCTGCTCAGGCTCACAGACCGTGACTCGGTGCAGAGCTTTGGAACTGGGGTGTTGTGCAACCTGAAAGCAACCACTTTCCAGTGCCACCTTGGGGGACTCCATCGTTATGAGCAGCGTGGGAATGTGCTTAGATGGTAGCTCATAGAGTTAATGTGTGAGTGGATCCCAGCCTGTCTGGATATTTAATTTTGGTTTGCAGATTTTGTGAAAGTACTGAATGCATTGTTTGCCATTAGCCAATTTTAAACGGACTTCAGATTTGTCTGGGGATGCTGCCCCCAGGATTAAGTTTAGTGTGTCTGTAATTGCAGTCTACTTACATATGTGTTCATTAGAATTCTGCAGCCAACCGTCTATAAAATGTCAATATCCACATTTTTTTGGTGCTACAACCTTTGTCAGTTTTGGAGGGCAGTAGACCAGAAGAAGAACATCCTGTTTTGTTTTCAAATGATTGCTTCTAGTTCTTGTAATTTCCTACTGAAAATGAGAGGCTGCTTTGCTGAAAGGGAGAGTGGGAGGAAATGTCCTTATTTGCATCCTTTGTTGTTTCTTTCATTTGAGTGTTTTTCTCCTCCTTCCTCTTGCTTTTCTCACATTTACTGCTTACCTTTACACTTGTTCACTTGTCAGAGAAAGATGTTGATATCCTGTTGGCCCATTAGCTATCTTTTTGCTTGATTTGCCAGACTACTTCAATATGCTTTAGCATGATTGGGAAAGACATCCTTTTTTTTTAATTTATTTTTTAAAAAAAATGTTTGCATTATGTTTTTCATACTGAAGCTTTTACAGCAGAAATACTGTAAGTAATTCAATTCATAAATAGCAAATATTACCTTTGCTCCTAAACTCCAGGAAGTTGATGAGCATTTCTGCTTTACTTTCTGCTCTATCTTCTTTTATTTATAGAAGAAGAACAGAGGGAGCAGGGCAAAATCCTTTGGGAGAAAAAAGAAATCTCTTATTGATGATTTTTCTGGAGTGAGTATAGGCACTGGGAGCATTCTTGCCCCTTCCTTCATCCTCCATCAATTTGAATGCAGCAGATGGTTGCATCAAGCCATGCTGGAACAGCAGTATGAGGTGGTTTAAACCAGAAGTATCAGGAAAGCTATTAATTCATTTAGTTAGTGTCAAAGGTGGTCTGATAAAGAGAGGTACTTATCATGAATGAGATAGAGAGAACATATTATGGAAAGAAAGATAGAGCCTCAATTTTAATATTTTTTTCATGAGAACTATGAGAGCTTGTCATCATTAAAATAATCTATTTTCCCTAATTGGGCATAAGACTTAAAACAAAGAAGAAAAAAAAAACAATTGTGATACTCTTTCTAGCACCTCCTTGCAGTCTAAAGACAACATGCGAGCCTTGCTCAGAAAAAACCCTAGATTTCAATAGTGTTACTTTATCTGTCCACAAATTAGGTATCTGAGCTGTGTTATTTGGCTCCCTCATTGGCTAAAGGGGAGGGACAGGTGACATTCACTTTCAGGATCGTTGGCCACTTCAAGTTAGGGATTAATTGCCCTTTGGGGGTGTTTCTTTTTCCTTGGCTATAAAAGATGGGTAAAGAGTTGTTTTATAAAATAACTTGCAGCCTTGAGGGAAATTCCTGTGGGTGGCCCTTGTCCACGTTATCTCCCAGCTCAAGTATTTAACACAAGTGATACACAAAAGAATCCCCACCATGTGTCCAGACTAAATGTACTAAGTACATATGACATAAACTGCGTGTTAGAGGGCTGTCTTACTTCTCTGACCACTGTGATTTCATACCTGAAAGTTGTTACTTAAAATATATGTCCTTTGCTCACAGTTTTATTGATGTGACTGGAAACCACCGGCAACAAAATTCTGGGGCAAGTGTCAGAAAACTGAAAAAAAATGGGACATTTTGCCAGATATCCTGCATGACAGCTTTGCTGTAGAAAAGTCCTTTTGACAGACTTTTTGAGTAGTACTACCCAGAATGAAGTGACCACAGAATCATAGGATGGCTTGAGGTGGAAAGGACCTTAAAGATCATCTAGTTTCAACCCTCCTGCTTGTGGCAGGAACAACTCCCACCAGATAAGGACCTGGGTCACAAGAATGGGAATATTGTATGATACCACTACACTTTTTAAGTGATCTTTCAAAACATTTTGTCTCTTTCACTTAATATTGATATACTGCTCCTACAAATGCATTGCAAACTGAAAGTGGTATCTAAATGCTAATTATACTTGTTCCTTGACTTGGGAAAGCAGATCTTCCTCAAACAGTCCATCAGGGAGGGTTTATTGTCAGTGAACGTGCTTTATAATCCTGGACCACTCACAGCAGAAAAATGAAATCAGGTCTAAGTCCAATTCATTCTTCTCAATTATTTTTTCTTTCTGTGAAGTAGCTGAAGGATAAATATCATAGCTGGGCCACCTGTCTTATCTGATCTATGCCTCTTTCTTCTCTAGTCAGGTTAAGTTAGAACTATACTGGCATGCAGTGAATTTTACTTTGATTTTTTATCTTGTGGCTTCCATAATTCCTTTGTTTTGCAGTGCATGTCAGTGTATGGCATTATACAATCTCTCAACATGCAGCAATCAGTGGTTTCAGGCAGTTGGATCCACAGGGCATGTGAATAATTTCCGTGGGCATGAGAATGGCTGTGGATCCACCTCCTAAAGAGAATGTGTCCCATGAAGGGGTCTTCCTTCTCTGAGTTAACACTGCCCAATTCAATCTCTGTGAATGTCTAACTCTTCAGTTATCAAAACCAGAACATGTTGCAAAATGAATAAGCAAAATGGCTTATTTAAAGATGTTGAAACACTCTGGTCTTACATGCTTCTTGTCAAATTCAACCCAACTTTACCATTGGTCTCAGATCTCTCTAAATTGTGTGGATGACCACAGTTGTATTAACCTCAAAACCACGTTCCAGTTTATCCCTCCCTTCCCAATATCTTCCCCCAGTGAGTGACAGAGGTACCTCAGTCACCAGACCAGTTTGTATCTCTCCATTCTGACATATGCAACTCAGGAGACTTTATCCCTAAACATTATATTTCAGTGAAAATATTTTTCTCTGAGCTTTCCATCTTGTTAGTAGAAGGCCATTTCAGTAAAGCACTTGGTGATTGCTTTATAGTGAACTTTCAAATAAAAATGGGTCTGTCTCTTATGAATGAATATGTGATTTGAAATGCTGATGCCAGGTTTTATTTTCAACTTTAGTTGTTATACCATCTGCTTTAAGAGGCCTATCATTGAGGTGTCAGAGATATTTCTTCACTTTGCTTTTCTCTTCCAGGACATTAAAGGGCACTTTCAAGTTAAACTCATCACGAGACTATGTGAAAATGAGAGTGTCTGATGTCTGTTGTAGGTGAGTTGACCAAAGAGATTGTGAGGCTTCAAATTTATCTTTTTGTTCTGAAAGAGCAGAAGTCAGATCTGGCAATTAGAATGAATTATGGTTCTGTTCCCAAACTGTCTTTTCACCAGATACACAAAACCCCCCTATGTTTATGTTTGCCACTGCTGTTTGGTGGAGACGAATGTTTCTTTAGTCTTTGTTTGCTTATGGGAAGCTTAAGGCTTATGCAAAGATTGGCACCTAAGTATAAAATAGTTTTGTGCACAGCAATAGCTCAAGGTTTTGAAGAGAGTTCAGCTTTTAGGCTTTACTTTAATTGTTGCTCTTGTAATCCTGAGATGCTGAATGTTTTTTTTAATGCAGACATGGGCTGAGTAGACAAAACTTTTAAAACCCCCAGCTAAGCATGGTGCTAAGCTTCTGAATGTTTTCACAAGGCACCTCAGGGAATGTGGAGTTACAGTAGCTTTTAGCCACTTTGTTTTGTGAAAATTTGGTATTGTAAAACCCTTCTCCTGCTATTGAGGCTGAGGAACTCGTTGGGAATTAGTGTGACAATGGAGCAGGGTTACTCTTGGGATCCTAAAAAGCAGTATCTGTTCTAAGGGAAACCCACAGCAGAGTTCCTTGAACTACAGAGAGGAATGCAGGTTTGAAATGTTGGCTCTAAATGCAACAAAAACATTTAGATGGAAGTTCTAGTTAATGTTAAATCTTAACTAACTGATTTTTTGTTTTCCAACCCGCCTTTCTTTCTGAAACAAATGCCAGAGATACAGAGTCCTTCCTTCTCTTCTACTGGGTTAATGTCTCTGTTAGAAATATAGAACTTTGTTGTAGGCTTTACTGAAACTGTAACGTCACCCTTTAGAAGAAATACTGACAAAACTATAACAATACATTCATTTAAATGCAACTGTCAATGTACGGTTGGCTTGTTAAAAGGGGATCTTTAGTAGCCATCTCAACACCTACCTCCTCCCTCACTCTTTGGACCCAAATTGCTTCAGTAGTGGCTGAATTCAGCTGAAAAGCTGGTTACCAGGTTGGTTGCGTTTTCTGTTAACATCATTCAGTATTTTGCTAGAGATCTCAGCACACAGCATTCTGTACACTCCACTGCTCCATTATAGCAGTGAATCAAACCAATTTGTTTATTTTTTTTCTAATAAACTTTACTCCTGGTTATAACATCACCTCTCTTCTGAAACTCTGACCATCAGTCTTGACTTGGGCTAGACTTTAACTGTTGTCATTTACTTGTTTATTTTTTGCTTTCTGAAGAAAGTGCAAATATCCACATTTTCAGCAGCAACTTAATGTATGAGGTCCTTATCTAGTGTTTGATTACAAGAAAGTCTCAAGAAAGCTGGCCATTGTATCTGTCATTCATTTTCAACTTCTCTGCATTTTGGGAGTTAGATTGCAGTCTTGACTGACTGAAGAGAATAAAAAACCTTCTCAGCTCACTGGTCTGAGGTTTGGGTTTGGTCCTGATCTCAGCTACGGAAATCAAGGATCAAATAGCTCAGGAGAAGGCCTCTGCCTTTATTCTCTGGCCAAGGCTGTTGTCAAGAGATGTAAGAATTAAACCGAGTTCTTTCTTCAAGGGAGAGAGAAACTTCCGTCTGCAAATGAACCTTCAGATACGATGAGCTACAGGTTATTGTTGAGCCCCTAGGGTCTAGCCCTGAACTGGCTGCACTATTTCTCTCTTTTAACTCCTGATATTTTATTCTGCTCATAAGGGTGAACTGTCTGAAGTAAGGCAATAGTATGGGTTTGGAGAGGAATGGGATACAAATGAATAAACCCACTTTGCTGTCCTGTGATCTATGCGTGCCCTGAGTGGTCTTATGGGTGAGTTACCAGCAAAAATAATGCACTAAAATCAGGTCATTACCTCAACATGGGGAAATAGGCAGCTGGATTTCCCTGAATGTTTGGCTGCCTGACTTAGGCACTTACCAAGGACTCAGGTTTTAGAAAATAGGGCTCCTCCACACTCACAGCTTGGATCATCCAGTAGCCTTGTAACCTTTGAGGCTTTGTGCTCTTAAATCATCATGTGACTTTTGGCACAACCCAGGCAGGTATTTTCATGCCCGTGTTGTCTTGCTGCTTCCAGGAAATGAAGATATGTAGTTCCTGGCTATGGCACAGCCTCCATGAACACTCCAAGTGAACCTAAATATCTTCGCAAATGTACAGATCCTCTGCAAATCTCACTTCAACCTCAGGAACACAGTCAGCATTTCAATCATGTTTGCTATCCTACAATTCACACTAGTAGAAAATTAACAGATATGAACTTAGAGAAGGGTATCTCGATCAGTTTTATATTAGAAATTACGTATCTGAGACTGCCTAGAAGTAGCTCATCAGAGGGTTATGAATAATGTATGACACTTTTTACTGTTGGAGAGCCAGTGATAGCTGAATTAATCCACTCATATTTCTATATATACATAAAAAGCCTTAGCTTCTTTTCAGCCTTTATTCTTGCTGTAGTGTAGCAGGTATTTGAGTAAAGTCAGTGATTTTTCTTCCTGTCTACTTTAGAAAACAATACTCGTAGGCTCTTTCTTTGACTTAAACACATTCATTCTTCCTAAAGCTTTTAAAAGAAGCAGAGCTTTCAAGATCAAAGATGTTAATACAACACCTGTACTAACACTATATTCAGTCGTTATTGACCATTCTTTGTGATATTGTTTTATGCAGGTGCCTTTCCAGTGTGCTCTTTAGAATGTGAGGGAATACAAAAAATAAGCATCTGTGTATCTTTTTATCACACTTTAAAAAGCAGAGCTTTTTGACGAATGGGAGGGGAAAAAACCACATAAATATAATCACTCTGCTCCTTGCGATCCAGGGTTGTAGAGAATCTTCAGATGGTTGCTCACATGATCATAAAAATCACCATGTATTCTGTAGAATTCATGGATATGAGCCAGAAATGAATATTTACAGGTGGTGGCACAGAGTGTCACTTGATAATAATTTTTTATTACCTCTTTTTAAAGAATGGAAATTATCTTGCTGGGGAGCAGAAATAATTCCACATGTCTTAGATTACCTATCCAATTCAGCCTGGAGAATATCTGGTGAGTACTTACAGGGAGAAAGTAAGGGGTAACTTGTAGGCTTTAATTTATTCTTTAAAAGTACTTTGCAAACACTTAAAAGTATCATATCAGAAAATAGAAATGAGTTTTCCAGTGATCAGAAAACAAACAAAAGGGAAAATGGAGAGGGATGACATACAGTAATTGTTCCACACAGACAGGAATCAAACTATGGCTATTGACAGCTATGTCACATTTAGAGACCTCTTGTCCTGCCATATTTCTGTTTGAACTTTTACCAGGCATGAACTGGTATATTTAAAGACTCAAGAACAGAAATAGGTACACACATTTAAAAATGTCTATACTGAGGTAAAGGATAGCTGAACTCTGTGACAATTGTGGACTTTTGGATCAAAACTTTAGGAACATTTTCTTGTGCAAACATTGCGCATTTATTTGTTCCTCAAAAATGAAATCCTTATTTCCTTTCAGGACAGGATTTAAAGGTGGCTTTTTATGACTTTAATCTGAAGCAGTTGATTGTAATGCAAAGTCTTTGAGTTTGACTGGGAAATCTCTGTTTTCTCCTTCAACAGTTATGTTAAAGAAAAGGGAGATAACAGAGTAATCCAGTCCCAGAATGAGAGCCCATATATTTGAGACCTGAATATTCATAACCGCGTGCTTGAAAGCAAACAGACTGCAGACCAGTTAGAGAAAACATTGAGCAGAAACATTTGTGATGCAGCTTCCTTCTTGCTGATAGGCTCATGAACAGGTAATTCACAAACTGATATAAACAGAATATATTTTGGCTTTTGTAAAAAATGTTTATATTTTATTTTATTTTATTTTATTTTATTTTATTTTATTTTATTTTATTTTATTTTATTTTATTTTATTTTATTTTATTTTATTTTATTTTATTTTATTTTATTTTATTTTATTTTATTTTATTTTATTTTATTTTATTTTATTTTATTTTATTTTATTTTATTTTATTTTATTTTATTTTATTTTATTTTATTTTATTTTATTTTATTTTATTTTATTTTATTTTATTTTATTTTATTTTATTTTATTTTATTTTATTTTATTTTATTTTATTTTATTTTATTTTATTTTATTTTATTTTATTTTATTTTATTTTATTTTATTTTATTTTATTTTATTTTATTTTATTTTATTTTATTTTATTTTATTTTATTTTATTTTATTTTATTTTATTTTATTTTATTTTATTTTATTTTATTTTATTTTATTTTATTTTATTTTATTTTATTTTATTTTATTTTATTTTATTTTATTTTATTTTATTTTATTTTATTTTATTTTATTTTATTTTATTTTATTTTATTTTATTTTATTTTATTTTATTTTATTTTATTTTATTTTATTTTATTTTATTTTATTTTATTTTATTATATTAACATTTTCTTTTGTCTGCTTGCAGTGTGGCCCTGTGTGAAGCCGTGACATTTCATGGCAACTCTGTGTTAGCAGTAGCTGAAGCCCCGAAGAAACCAGTGTAAGTGAAACCTGGTGCAGTCCCTGAAGTCAGTGATAACAGCTCTAGGGAACATAAGGAGATGTGGTGTTCATAAGGGAGTGGTGTTCCCACAGCATCAAACCTGGGCTTCTACTCCCAGCCCTGAGCACCTAAAGAACTCAGATATTAGAGATGCATTAATTCTTCCAAAAGAGGGCAGAAGCAGCATTTACAGAGTCCCCTTGACAAATCTGTTCCTTTCACCCCACTGCAGTCTTCTGTCTCCCAGTGTCTCAGAATACAAACCTCTGGCTCTGCAAAACAAACAGTAAGAACCAGCCAGGAATCCCCACTAACGCTGCAACACGTACAAAGCACTGCAGATTTCAGAACATATCAAAATCCTAAATGCTCTCCCTGACAGCAAACCCCAGCAGGGAAAGTACAGACTGCAAAATGTGTGGAATGACAAAGGTTATATTCAGCCCCTAATATTCATACTTTTTCATTATGTTTTCAGTTTGAGCAGTTTAAAAAGAGTTTAATAAGAAGTCTGAGGAAGTGTGTGAGCTTGTGTATAGTGCTTAGATAAAAGAAAGACAGAGGAATAAAGCAGTGGTGGACAGAAAGGTACGATGTTATGTACCCACATGTAACTGATGTAAAATTTTTGGATGTTCCAGGCTCAAGATCAGACCCAATGTGTCACCTTGGCCCAAGGCAGTAAAATCATTAAATAAAAGGCTGAGAAGGACCACAAGAGGTAATTTAGTCCAGCTCCCTGCCCTAAGGCAGGATCACGTCTACCTGCGTCATTCCTGACAGATGTTTGTCCAACCTACTCTAAAAAACCTGCACATGGTCATGTCTGCCAGGTACCCAGGCAGACTTTCTTGCATGTTTGGCAATGTTTGGGTAGCCTGTCAAACCAACAAAGTCTCATTGAATTGACAGTTGAAGACAGTAAGAGCTAAAAAGAAATATATATATATGTATATATGTCTTTACACTACAAGAGAAATTGTATTTGATTTTACATCACTGTCTCACTGGGAAATATTTAATTCTAGTAGTGTGGATTCTTTTTAATGAACTGTTTAGGTAAATCATACATTGTGGGATCTGCAGGCCATCAAAACTGGGCTGTGGCAAGAAAATACAGACATCAAAGTATATGTATATGGAAGAATTTTGTAGGCAATAGTAAAAATTTTCAGCCCAATTTAGGAGACACTGCCTATATCTACATCCACATTTTTAGGATTGTCTTATTGCAGTTGAGTGTCTTGGTTTGAAAGACAGGTGTCTTCTAAGGAAGGCAGGAGCCTCCCTTGGAATGGAAAACGTAACCCACTTCCCTCCAAATTATTATAATTTTGAAATTAGGGGCTTTCAGGGAAAGATATGAGAAATAAGAATAACAGTTCTTTACTAATATATATAACAAGGCAATAATACAGAAACACTGGCTTAACCTGCCGGAGTCAGGATACGACCTGACACCCTGCCGGGCAGGGTGGTGGCAGCAGTCCAATTAAATGGTGGCTGCAGTCCTCTTGAGGTGATAGATGTGGTTCTGTTGAAGCAGTGATCCTGTAGAAGGGTCTGGTCTTTCTCTGAAGGTCCAGTGGTGGTTATGTAGCTCTTGTCCTCTGGGAATCCAGTAGGCAAGGACTGCCTGTGCTGTTCCAAACCTCAGATTATATCCAGGTAGGAATGCTTGGTTCCTCCCCCTGGGTGGAGCTTCTCACAATGGGATGATGTGATTTTATGCGTCATGCAGTGAGGCTGGATGGCCCATTAGCAGAAGATATCCCACCAGAGGGAGTTAACAGGGGTGTGTCATGGAAGAGACAAAGAACACTGCCCCACCTGGTTTCAACAGATGGTGATAGAACACATACTTTTGGTTACATCTTACATTGTAACCTAAGATATTGAGATATTGAGAGGACAGCACAAGGTGTGTCACCAAAATATCTGTTACAAAAACATAAACTTCCAAGATACAGATCAATATACCTTTTGAAGTGTTTCACCCAAAATGTGTAAGAACAGTCAGACTGCTGACTTTTGATGGTGTTTTCTTTCTATTAAAAAAAAAAGACATTTTCTCTTTTTTTAGATTTTGTGAGTGTCCCCTTCCAAAATGCCAGTTGCCTACAGCAAGATTTTAATAAATGTGCCTCTGGGTCACTTTCAGGACCCTGTTCTGAAATAAGAGAATAGCAGTTTAGGCTGTCTCCCCATTCAGGAATGGTGTCTGAGAGTGGCTGTGAATTGGCAATGGGTGTCAATTTTCAATGGACAAATGAAAAAACATTTACGGTCAGCTCTGATTGTGTTGTTCCTTCAGTTTGGCAGCCCACTGTGGTTGTGAGCCCTGCTCCAGAGCATGGCTCTTCGTGAAAGGAGTGGGAGAAGCAGAGTTTCTTCATGCATCCATGGAAAAAGTGATGGGAGATTACTGTGGCTTGCAATTACAAAGAAAGATGACAGGAAGCAGAAAAGCATAGAAAACAGAAGAATGAGGAAAAAAATATGGAAGATGAAATTAGAGATATGAATCCCTAAGAAAACCTTCACTGCCCAGGCTGATGTTAAAATTGCATCCTGTTAATAGCTGCTGAACATTCAGAAAGTTACTCTTCTGGAAACAACCAGATGCTGTGTTTTGTTCTGAATTCCAAGCTTTTCGTCCTATATCCTTGCATGGTTCCTACTGTATATTTAATCTTATATGTATATGTGACAGGTTTGAAAGAAAATAGGTCAACAGTACTTAGGATAAGTAATACTTTAATCAATTTTAACGTAACTTCTGATGGATAGTGACTGAGGATAACGTACTGCCTTCACTAATTCCATTTAAAGTAGCAGGGACATAAAAAAATCATATTGTTTAAATTGCTTGGGGAACACAAATTATCTGTTTTATATTCCCATAGAAGCTATAATACTCAACAGGATACTGTGAAGGACATGCCATAATTTTAGTATCCACTATGAGTGTTATTGATATACAGTGTACATGCAAATTCATCCTTCTTCAGTTATGTTTGGAGGGATCATCAATGTGTAATGGATCTGATGACACAGTAGACCTTAATGATAAGTTGTAACTGGACTTTTACTCATTTTATGCTTAATAGATTTTTACTTAAAAGAGATATCCGCTCATGTACAGCTTTCAAAAGGTGTCCATATGTGGTTGAGGGCAAAGCATGTGAAATGCAGTTGTTGGAAACTCAATATTTAAAAATTTAAAATTAGTATCATTTCACTTTTTGAAAAATAGAAAATGCACATTACTTTTTAATGTAGATCATCCCATGAAAGACACAAGCAGTAAAAATGACCTGGATTTTTTTGGCAGAAATATCAACATTCCCTATAAGAATATTAGAACCAATCTCTAGCACATATGTCTCAGAGTAGCTCCACTGATATCTGTAGAACTATGTCATTTTATATAGGCTTGAATCATAGAATCATGAAATGGTTTGGGTTGGAAAGGACGTTAAAGATCACCTGCTTCCAATCCCTCTGTCATTGACAGGGATGCCACCCCTTAGACCAGATTGCTCAGGGCCCCACCCAGCCTGGCCTTGAGCACTTCCAGGGATGGGGCATCCTCAACTTTTCTGGGTCACCCATTGAAGGACTGACATGAAGGAAATGATGACTTGACTATATATTTAGTCATAGGACCTTTCTTGGAGGAGTGAAACTCTAGTGGAAAAAGTAAGTCTCATTTTCAAGATGATAGAAGAATATGAATAGTACTAAGCAATCAACAGAAAATGGTGGACATGCAGATGCTGGAAGAAAAGCACAAGTGCAGTTCTGGAAGTCTCCAGAAGCACAGGAGGATCAAGTTAGAGTACAGATGAATTTTTAGCTCTCTGCATGGTGTAACATAATGCACAATCTTGTACTAAAGTAGCACAATCTTGTAATATTTGGATGAATCTATAGTGGCTAACAAAATGTATGTTTATCCAAAGGTCATGTACCAGCTAATTCTTAAAAGAAGTGGTGAACAGGAAACTTGACACAAGCAGTGATCTCAAAATATGGTGGAGAAAAGAAAGACCTTTGGGAAAGGGAGTTATACAGAGCTGCTGTGAGATGTAGTGGGGGAAGGTTCTTTTCTGTTCTTTCCCCAACACTTTTCTTAAAATTGATTCCAGCCACCACTCTCAGGGACTGGCTGCTTGAAGGGCTTTTCTTCTCCTCTTTTGGTGTCCCCTCAGAGGGATGCATGATTTGAGTGTCCCTCAGGCCACTCTGTCAGCAGCTCTAGCAGACAGCTGTTGGATTTTCCTTGTCTATTCCAGAAGCCACCCGAAGATGTTCTCAATTGTCAATTCACTGTGGGATAGGAGGCAAAAGGAAGGTGAACTAGTACATGCAACACAGGGCATGTAAATGCTTTCATAAAACTTATACCTTTATTTACTGGATTCTTGAGTGAATTCCTTGATGTCACATCACCATGAAGCTGCCTGTCATCTGTTTCAGTCAAGCTGGAGTAGACCTGCTTCCCTCTAGGATCAGGACACCATAGGAAAGCAGCTAAGCCCAGAGTTCCTATTGCATACACCTCCTGAAGCAGCAGAGTCCCACTGGACTAAAAGCGACTGCAGAGACTTGCAGGACCCAGAGGTGTAACAGGCATGTGATGTGCAGGGCACGGAGGAGCAGGAGTTTGCAGTGGTGGCAAAGAGTTGGAACTCTCCACTCTTTCCTTGTGGGACTCTCCACAAGAGACTCCAGTGGAAACTGCTCACTTTCTTCCATTTATTTCATTATAAACACAGATTTTGTCTAGGTCAATCCTTCTAATTTGACAAACACTTTCCAAAATCACAGAAAGAGACGTTCTTTGCCCTGATGTGGTCACAGTTCTCAACACTGCCCAAATCTGCACTGAAGGCAGAGGGGTGTGGGACAGGACTCTACACAGAGGCACAACACTGGCACAGCATTGCAGGCCCAGTCTGTCCGTGCACAAATCATTTAGGATAACAACTCCAGTGCCAAATCCTCTTGCAGCAACAAAAGAGGCTTTTGCCATTCATTCGCAGGCATAAGGAGGGGAGGAAAAGCAGAGTTTTCCCTCGAGCACAGACAGCCCCTTAAGTAACTTCTGAAGATTCAGGTAACATAATGCTTTAAGAAGATCTTTTTAAAGAAATTGTAGTTTTTTAGTGAAATAACCATTTTATTTGCAGGCTGCGGCAGGATGGAGCTTCTGTGACATTTTGTTGTGATACTTTTCTCACTCTCTGTTCCAAATAAGATATGTGGCACAGTGAGACAATAAACTGCATGCAAATTTTAAAAACTCTTCACCCAGCTTTATTTCAGCTCATTTTTTTCAATATTTAGAAATGATATTTGTGTTCCCCCTTGTGCATAAGAATGATGTCTCACTTTTAAAATTAAAAGATTGAACTTTATGAGGCAGAGGTTGGATATAAATCATGATGTCTTAAAACAAGAGAGAATGATTCTGTAAAGCTCACCTAATAGTTTAAAATTTTTGATCAGGGTCTGTTTCACAGAGCTCTTTAAATACCCATAAATAGTGAAAAAACATGTAGAAGTGCCCTACCAAAATTTCTGGCTTGTGTTCCTGTGAACAGATTGCGCTGCACAGCAACCTTCCAGAAGCAAGGTCTTTTTTTGCACTCGACTGTCTTTCACTGACTCAGTGCAATGGTTCATGTGCTTACAGTCACACAGGTGCTTAAGCACTTCACTTAATCAGTGCCTCAGGCGAGGCATCCTCAACGAGGATGAAGAGAAATCTACTGCCCCAGAGGGACCAGTCTGTTTTCTGTGACAAAGGCAAAAAATTTCACTTAGACTGATGAGAAAAACAACCAACCCCAACAACATAAATCCCGAGATGCTGGAATCACTATAATCAGGATATCTTCAGAAACTTTCCCTCTTCGGCCTAGAAGTGGCTATTAAAGGGTCATGGATGGATCTTTGACATATTGGCGCTGGGGATGGACTACATGAGATGTCCATCCAGGTGCAGCACATGCACAGGAGATCTCTGATGGGAATACAGTAGCCTCATGCAGTATCCAGGAGAACCTGTGTCTCCTGCCGTCCTTCCTTTCAGCTGGACTTTGAGATTTTAAACTGTTAATCAGTTTATAAAATGTGGAGCTCTTATCATTTGACTTCTCACCCCTCATTTCCCTTTGTCAGGAGGGGACTGGGCTTTGACTTTACTTCTCTTTAAAGCTTCCTTGCAAGAGCATAAGTGGATTTGGATGCCTACCATCAATGGCTTTTCTGAGGTGTGGTCCAGAGAGAGCTCTAGGAAGAGTCTGTATACAGCGGGGTCCAAATGAGGTCCCTGCCCAGCACTGATGCTTTCCTTCACAGCACCACCCATATCTTCTGTTCTAGAGTGCTCCCAGGTACTAGAAAATGGCAGATTGTTTTCATCTGAAGCAGGATTTATCGCTAAATTCAGCCAAACAGGACCTCACCCATCACTAATTCCTTGTGTATTACTAGCCAGTGCAAGGCCGTGTCAGGTGTTTTGCAACTAATCTGTACAACCATTTCATCATGTTTTCCAAGTAAGGATAGTGATGAGTGTGCATGATGGTCTGGAAGAAATTGTAAAGCTCTGTGAAACATGTAGGCATTACTGGTGCATGGGTAAGATGTATAGACAGATAAAAGCTACTTTGTTATCAAGATGTCCCTTTTAAATTGTTTTTGCTAGATTTAGGCTAGCTGCATCTAGAAATCTGCTGTTGAAAATGACATTGCAAAAATTAATGAATGTTTATAGTATTGACTTGCAGTGACAACTTTCTTAGAGGTCAACTAATGTAATTAATAAGAAGGTGATGAATTAACCCATTTTAATGCAGTGGAGTTATCTCAAAGATAACTTTGACTCCATTGTCTTCTATCCATGTGACCCATCAGAATTTTCTTTCACTGTCAGAGAGCCATGTCTTAACAGCAAGCATCTTTTAAAAACCAAATGAGGGAGAACTTCGGGATACTATTTATATACATAACTATTTCTTTAGAAATAGTTCTTCTTCTTCTGAAATAACCTCGTTCATAAACTGTTCAAAGCAACAATTGGAAATTTATGAATTTATGTTTTTGTATTTTACTAACTTATGAAATGAAGTTTTTTGGTGCAAAGGATAGCTTTGGCACAGTGCAGTGATACTGTATGTGTCCCACCACCCACCACCCCATCCTCACCCCCATGCTGGTCTCCAGACTTTGAGGCTGTTTTATTTTAAGGTAAGCTAAGAACCTTTTTCCATTGATCTTTTTATTCCACATCCACAAAAGAAAATGCTAAGACGTTGCTACTGATTTTTTCCCCCCAATATGTGGTCATTATAAGGAAAAAAGAAGCTCACACTTCTACCTTTTAATTGGGCATTTAGCAGGACAATGTTTGAAAGCAATTAATGGGAAAAACATTTTTGTCCTGTTTTATCAATTGGTCTCCAAGAAAAATGCTGTCCAAAGTAACTATTATGTGCAAGCCAGGAAACTGTTGTCCTTTTCAGTTTTTCCCATGTCACAATTTATTCATTTAATTCAGTTCCTCAAAATTGCTGCAGTGCCAATTATCTCTCTCTGTGTAGAAAATGAGTTTGGCCTACTTCAGCTCCCTTCATTTTATGCCTGTTTTCGGCTATTCTTCAATGAGTGAGTAATGTGCGATGTGAAAAAAGGGAGGATCTTCAAAAATATGTGAAGTGTCTAGAGTGGCTTTTTGGTACCTGTGAAGAGGCCCCTTGAAGAAGCTTAAAGGACAATAGAATATTGCGGCTAGCAGTGGTTTATTTTGTCCACATGACTCATTTCACACGCACCCAGGCAACTGATGAATGGAGGATTAACACAAGTTTTCACCTTATTGAAATGAGTGATTCAAAGCAAACAAATAGGACTAACTAGTTTGGAATATGAAATTAAAGTTTCTCTGAGTCCTTTTGTTATGCATCACTTTCAAACTTAATTAGAAATATGATGGCTTTGGAATTACTTTTAACCAACTTTGTTAAATAACAGTAGTTTGATGTTTGTTATTGTCACACAGTCCACTTGTCTGAAATTTAAAGACTCCCGGGGACTGTTCAAACACATTATCAAAAAGTTGTTTTAAAACAAAATGAAAAAATGGCACGTATATACTCATATATTCTCTCTTTTTGGTGGGCATGTTTATAGACACACAGCGAAAGAGCATTAGATGCATATTTTATTGTTAGTTGCATTATAGATACCTATAAATATTTATGGCTGAGTAGGTAGCACTATAGAAAAAGTGCTTTAGGTGCTATCTTCATGGTAACTTGCACAACCCATTCAAGTCCTTCAGCTTTGTAATTACATTTGAGCCAGGATGGGGTTACCCATGCACACCATTCAACCCTACCTGACTTTGTAAGGTTGCTAAGTTGCAACACCCCGCAATCATACAAGTCATAAGCTCCCACTTTACAGCTTCCCCTTGAGGAAGGATAATTTAGCAACTTTGCATGGCATAGTCAATGTCCAGGGCACACCTGTACTCTCAAACCAGAGTGTCTTCCTTCTATTCCTTTTAAGGATGCAACAAATTGATATTAACACCCTTTCTGCGGAGCAGGTGGGCAAACACACCTTGCTGGCTGTACAGTTTTCTGGGATAACGCTCTCCAGTGCCTCTGTAATGTGGAAGTTCCCTGCAGCTGAGTTGGCTTCTGTGGAACAGCTCCATTAAAAGGTGCACACAGTTCCACAAAAGCTTCAGGATGCGGCTGAATCACAAATTTTGTCATTATTCTCTAAGGTTGTGAGCACGACACTCTCTAAGGAACTTCTGCAGAAGTGTACTGAATTAAATACAAGAATTCTGGTTCAGTGAGTGGCAGTACAGGCAGAAAAAAGAGTTCAGTGCACCGTCTAACCTGTGTCTAATCCCCTTTGAAGATTTCTACAAGTGTAGGGGAGAGAGGGATCAGAGGCCTAATTTGTTTCTATTTCCCACACAATCAGGAACACTATGGGGTAGCTCTAGTGAGATCCATTTTTGTCATGGCATTGCTGCTCCTGGCTGCAGAGGGATGGCAGGGATGTGATTCAGTGGTACTGTGATCATGGGTGACCAAAATAAGCTGGGATATGGGATGACCTTTTATGATTTCCACTGAGGATAGCAAACACTGGCCATATTCTGATTTGCATCCAAAGTTTTATTGCTGGTTTGTGAGAGGAGTTTTGGTTTGGGTTGGCATCTGCTCATTGCTCAACAAGACAGGCAGGAGCTTTGACAAATTCAGCTGCCAAAGTTTAATGAGTGTCCATTGAACATATTCAGTCTTTAATTTTTCGTTGTTCAGAGTCTTTTACATTCGTTGATGGGAACATTTTCACAAATGTACAGGACTTTCCCATAAATCAATATTTTTTGACAGTTTTAAAAGCCTCAATAGAGGTATGGAAATGTAAGATCTTCTCAGAAAAAATGTCTACAGTTATTTTATTTTCAAAGGAAAGAAATAACTTATACACTTTTCTCTCAATCTTAAAAAGCAATGACAATTTCGTTGTTGTTGCTGTTCACTCTGATTTCAGTCTGAGGCAGGCTTTTTGATGTGGAAAACCTTTTCACTTCTCTCATTTTAGTGAGTGGCCAGGTTTGGGTTCTGTACAGAAGCATGGAAAACTTTCAGCAAATATAATTAAAGTTTCCCAACAAATAAAATTATACGTGTCTGGGCAATTTCAACACTTCCAATTTTACTTTGGTTAAAAGATTTTAGAATTTGTTTTTGCTGCGGAGGCCCATATGCATATTTGAAATATTTAATGGAAAATAATTCTCTAAACTTTATTTTTGACCATGTCAAAGAGATTAGCACATTTAAAATCTGATCACTGTATACACATTGCACTGAACAGTATTTCAATATAATGCCAGAGCAAGATAAGAATCAAAAGAATTTTTCTCCCATCAAGAAAAGAAGTCAAATTAGTCATTGTGAAACATTTCATTTTAGAATTATTGCCCAAACCATTTGTCTATCCCAGGAAAAATGTAGTTACTTCAGAGAAAATTTTATATTTTGATGAGGGAAGATTTCATCTAATTCATAAATGGATGGCTGTAAATCCTGTTGAATCCATAATACACAGTGAATATTTCAGTCTTCCACAGAAAGTTTTCCAAAACAGTGGATAGAGAAAATCCTGTCCTGGAGTGCTTTCTGCCTCAGAGGGTAAATGGAAGTGGAGCATTCAAATGGAAGTGAAGATAGAAATAATTGAAAGCAGAGAAAGATGTTACACCACAGCCTACACTGAAACCAAGATTGCTGTCTCAGTGTGAAGCAAACAACATTGTCAGGCTTTGTTGGATGAATCCTAAACACTTCTGGGCTGTAACAATATCTCATCCAGTCAAGATTTTGATATGCAAAGTCAGTGGTTTCATTTTCAATCAAATCTTGGACTGGAAAAGTTCTATGAACCATTGTTCTTGCACTTAGGATCATGATGGATGTAATAAAGGCAACACTACCTGCACTAGGAAGACATGCTGTTACTGTTCAACAACAGAGGCTTATTTCTAACACAACAAACATGAGGAAAGGTTCCCATATTCATTCTTGTTTGCTGGAGCTGTTCCACCTGAAGATGACCATCATGGGAATGCAGTGTGATAACTGCATACCCATGTTGGTGATATCCTTGTGTAAGAAGTGCTTAATGTAAGGTCTCTTGTATTTTAACACTGAGAGCAAATATTCCTACACTTCTCCCCACACCTCACAGTAGGTCTTTCTTTCATATGCATTCCATGCAATTCTGAAACCTAAGGAAAACTTTTTTGGTATCATTTTCTAGGGTGGAAGGCAGCTTTACTGTTACCTGACCAATGGGAAAGGTGATTTTGTTGAAACATGCAGAAATTTGTCCCATCCCCAGAAGCTCTGAGCTGCCTCCCCAGCTGGAACACCTTTGCTGAGGGCAGTTCAGGGTGTGCAGCCCAGCAGCACTCTGACAGGGCTCTGTCTCCAGGCACAGCCTTTAGACTCCAGGCTGATACCACGTTTATGGGACAAGGCATAATCACTTCTTCAGGCAAGCACAACTCATACTTTTTGGGTGATATTATGCTGCTTCTGTCTTTGACTAGGAGTGACACAGGTGTGTTTTGTAAGCGAATGAAAACACAAGAGCATGGAAGCTTTCAAACTTCATTAAATTGTGACAGGGACTATGACCTGAGAGACTATCCTGTGTTTTTTCCAGAACTGCCATCTGTGGGATTTCATGCGGCTGTGGTCGGAGTCCATTTCACAAGCCAGTGGTGTGGACCTTCCAGCTTCTCTTCCTTCACTTTGAAGATTCCCTTTTCTTTTTATTATTTTTTTTCTCTGTCTTTTAGTTTTTAATTTTTCAGGTTTCACAAGGAAAGGGCGAGTCTCGTGGTTAGAGTGATGGTGTTAAGTTTAAAAAGCAGCACTGCAAGAGAGAAACAGAAGGAAGTTTCAGAAACACACAATAAAATCAGTAGAACTGGCAACCAAAATTGTAAGTGAACTTAAAAAAAATTAAATGACAATTCCCTTCTTACCAACTCAACGGTTTTATATTACGAATCCCAGCAGCCAGAGCAGAATGAGCTCTGCGCTCTACTTGTTAACAGAGGAAAAGAAGATAAAAAAAAATGAAAAGGAAAAGCTATATTATTTTCCACTAAACACACTGACGTGGAAGTGTTGTTAGGAAACTCATCTTTATTAATTCCTCTCTCACATTCCATTAACTCAAAAATCCCAGGGAAGTCACCACCCAATCACACTCATCGTCCTTTGAAACCTTGCCCAAATGCACACATCAAAACCACTGTCCAGTCCAAGAAGTCACACCATGCCTGGTTTATTTTCTCCTGCCGTGGCACTGAATGCTGTACCAAGTCCTGCTGCCTGTCCTGAACTGCTGGAGATGCTGCTGTGGGCTGTGAACCAGCTGCTGTATTGCAGACCAGGAATGACAGCTTACCAGGAGGGAGTTAACGTGATTCCTCTCTCTGTAATTTGTAAAGTGCTTTGGGGTTCCACTCAGTGCAGCCTGCTCTCTGAATGTGTGATTGCTACATCTGAAAGGTTACACAGCGGAGCACTGCAGGGTCCCAGTGCTGCTGGTATTTCTGATACTTTCCGGGGAAGGATGTCTGTGAATGCCTGGCTGTGTCTAAAGACTGAAACTGGGGGGAAACAGGTCATTTTGCTGATGTGAGGGATGCCACATGCCCCACTGGTGTGAGGGTGGGGAAGGTTCACACAGGCTGTAGCGTTGCCTTAGAATAAAATAAGGACAGATTTGTTTTATTAAGGGAAGAAAGGATATAGCTCTGGATTATTGAAGGCTGGAGCCGTGATTCACCCTGAATCTTCATGGATGCCATCTCTGGCTCTGCTGAGCAGCTCTGATTCACAATCATCTCCCCCTGCCGCAGTCCCCATCCCTCCCCCCAGTCCAAATTGGGAATGGGCTGAGAATTTGTCTCGCTCCAGCCCTCACCAGGGCCACGAGTGTCAGCTGCTCTGTCTGATGACTGGAGCACTGATTATGCACCTATCCAGACACATGGAAACTCCACGGGGAAAAGCTCCCCAATACACACACATTTGTAATCTCTTGTGAATAGAGTCCTAAGTGCCCATTAACTATTGCTCAATTACACGGGAACTCTGCAGAAGTAAATATGGCATGCACATGAATATCAATTAACGCCATTATGATCAGTGTGGTCGTGAGTCAGGAGGGAAATGTGCATAATCTTGACAGAGTTACGAAGACACGCTTCATTTTACTTGTGTGGATTGGAATAGTATGTTAAGCTAATAAAAGCTTTTGCATTTTTAAAAATAGTTTAACCAGCCCAGAATAGTTTTGAATCATATCCGCCTCAGATTTCAGTTGTTAAAGTCAGCTTTGAAGACCTTTCTTAACAAACAGAGGGAAAAACCTCTACTGCTCAGCCTGTAATTTCTCAATTTCCCTTGCCTCCTTCAATTGTCCAGCATTCACACAGCCCTATCATACCTAGCAACCCATAGGTACAACCAAAAATCTGATACTTGCCCCAGAAAAGGTTGATAGCCGTAAGACAAATGCAGAGCACTGGCAAACCATTTCAGCTGAAATGGGGGATCTTATCCTGAATCCTGCTACCCACCTCCCCTTGGACCAGGGGTAAATCCCAGGTTGATGCCAACACCTGTAAGGTAAATGAAAGGTGTAAAAGAGCTGCACAACATGACAACGAAGGCTTTATAAGGGATGTCTTCACTATCATGGATTTTTGCCAGGGGAAGAGAAGGACACGTGATATACAAGGTTACCAGGGGCACACTGCTTTCAGAAGCGCTTATGGGACTACCCTGACAGTTCTGGCCTCATTACCACCCTGATGGGAGCTTCAGTGCTGTGCTACAAACTTTGCAATAATTTTGTTGTGCTGAGTCAAGCTATTCTAGCATCCTCTCCCAGGTGCTATCGAATTTTGGAAGCCAATTGTCTCATACAGAACCACAAAGACTCCTCAAGCCAAAATGGCCAAAATGTGGTGTCCTGTGTATTGTCTCTCATAGATGGTTGTCCAAGAAGCCTGAAAACAATTTTAGCAGCACATAGGTGCTTATTGCTTGAAATCCATTCAATATGGCTTAAACAAATGTTAAAGTTTCCATTACTTTGAAATCAACCACATTGCCTCATGGGCTGAAGAGCCACATAGGCTCTACCCTTGGGGGTAAACTGACGATGGGCAGTGGTGGCCAGGTACTGACCATCCACACTGCTGTTTGATGTCTGGGCATGGCTGGGGATCAGGAGCCCTTGCTGGTGGCCCTGGAGGAGTTTTGGGGATGAGAGTCACCCTCCAGTTCGCTTTATTTGCTTGCCATAGCCTATGTCTATGCTCACACACTAGAGGAGCAGGGCAGTCATTCAAGCACTTTCCTGCTGTGGTCCGTGCTGTTTGATTTACTAGCAACCACCCTGGCACATTTTTGCCCCATGCCATTGCACTTCAACATGGTGCCCAGACACAACGCAGGCAACAGCACTGGCCAGGAGCCATTCCCTGTAGCCAGGATGGAAAAAGAAGGATGTATCCATATGGTTACAGGCCATGCCTTGCCACTTCCCGTCATGCCAAAGAACAGGCCCTGGTCCATTTTCTGTGTGAGGATAGTTGTAGTCATAGAAACTGAAATGGTTGCACTACCTTTATTTAAATGGAAATTGTATTTCATGGCAATTCTCACAACAGTCTAAATCTGTGGGATCAGGGTGATGTCTGACCACAGGAGTCAGAGACTGATTTCCAACAGTTTTAGAAAACAAACAGGGACAGTTCTGGGGGGCTTCTTTAGAATTATTATATTAGAAAAATACTTGAACCTTTTAATATAATTATTTTAATTTTTATCTTGTTGAGGTAACAGCTGGAAGATTTTAGAACTGTGGGTACATTTAGAGTATCTAATGCATATGGTTGTACCTACAGGGAAAGAAAAAGCTACATAGTTCAGCAAATACAGTCAAAAAAAGGAAACATGAGTAAGTAAATATTATGAAGGCTGAACAAATGTCAGCCGGCCAAAAGGATGAAAGTGTGGCTGTATGAGATAGAATACTGAGGAACAATGATTTCAGCCCAAACCTCAGTCTGTGTTTGCAGAAATTAATTTTAGTGTAAAGTTTCCAGAGTGGGACTCATCCACTGATGTTCCCTGTGAGGCAATGTACTCTCTGTCCTTTGTTGGGGCTGTGTGCCACAGACAGCAGTATGCCAAGCACAAAGTCTTCAGCAGAGAATTTTCAGGATAGATATTAACCAAAGACAGTACTCAGATTTCTTTGCTCATTGTCTGAGACCCCAAATCTCTC
Source organism: Edolisoma coerulescens (assembly GCA_013397115.1). Classification (NCBI taxonomy): domain Eukaryota; kingdom Metazoa; phylum Chordata; class Aves; order Passeriformes; family Campephagidae; genus Edolisoma; species Edolisoma coerulescens. Next base: position 598,161 of record VWZW01003558.1, on the reverse strand, counting down.
AATAGCACCTTTTAACACACTTGCTTGGTCCTGTTCTGTAAGTGCCCAGTGGAACTACTGGGGTCTGTCACTAGTTGCCACCTCAGGCACCTGAGATGCTGAGAACATCCTGTAAGTCAGTGCAGAGCCTTGTCTGTCACTGATTTTACCTGGCTTTGGGGGTGAAACCATGCAAACCTTTACCCTCATTTACCTAATAAATAAAGCATTCGTAATGTCCTCCTTGCAGGAATGGGTTAAATTTAATTAGTTAATATTGAAAAGCACTCTGGAGATGAAAAGTGCTCTGCTATGTAAGTGCTGACCATTAGCCATTATTAGGTCCTCTCTTGTTTTTCATACATTAGCCCAACTAAAAGGCAACTCAGAAACTTTTTCATTATGTGCAGGGCAATTTAAACCAGCAGATTTAAGGTACATTTAACAAGTCAGATTGGTATATTTTTAATGGCCCATAGCAGGTTTGTGGCAGAAGAGGCAGAAAGTTAATTTCTGTCCCCGCTTCTTTAAATTAATAGGATGTAATTTGTAGTGAGGGACAAAGTTTCCTAAGGAAATCATTGTGTTGGCAAGGCTGGTTAAATAAAGTGTCCCACAGGACTAGGTAATAAATAAAACCCCTGCCTTTACAAGGCTTTGTCATTGTCTGGAAAGTGGAGAGAGAGAGAATAAAATAATTAAAGGTGCTTATTCTAGTGTAGTAGCTCAGTAAAGGAAGTAAGCTTGGATTTTCCCTGCACAGGAGCTAAATCTGTGACCTTCTGTACCAGAGGAAAGAGTCCTTTGTGTTCTGAGCTCTAATAGCCTTACCATGGTTTCATTTCTACCAGGGTCCATGAAACACTTATATTTATTTTCATTATTTTCATTTTTTCTCTCACAATGAGGTGTTAGTTCAGACTTTAGGGAAAGTGTAGATTGCTTTTGTTTTTTTCCCCTTGATGGGCTCTATGCCTCTACATCTTTGGTTTGTCTCCTGTGATCCCAAATGTTTCTTTTACCTTGTGGAATACTGTTAGAAGTCTCTGTACAAAAGCAAAAGCTGTGGTTGCTATAGCAATAACCAATCTGATGAAGCTGTGACCTAAATCATGACTGAGAAAAATAGTACCTTTTCTATATCACTGCAGCTACTGCTTCCTTGGATTATGCTACTGTTATGCAGGATTTATTACCTAAAGTGAACTCTTTGACTCCGGGATACGAGAAAAAGTAAAGTGATATTTCTATAACTATAGAGTTGGGCAGGGATATGAACAACTGATATCTGCTGAAATTTGTAGGGGAAAAGGTGTTCTGCTCTTGGTAGCACACATGTTGCTAAACCTTCGTGCAGCACAATCTATTTCTTGAAAATCTAGGGAGCATTGATGGCTGGAAGATACTTAAATCAACATAACGTGCAGCTCAGATTTATTGAGCATTGCAGAACCAAGAACTTGATCAGCTTCCTGAAGTCTTTGCTACTGCCATGACGCGTAGTTACCGAGTAGGAAAGGAGGGAAACATTCTCTTGAGCAGTTGCTTCCTTGCTCACTGAAAATTTGGTGAGGCAATTGGTGCAGGCATCCAAAGACATTTACCTAAAATACAAAATTGTTCCCTCTTATTTGGCTGTGACCCTTAATGGCCCCTCACCAGTAGGAGCTACAGATGAGGCCGTTTCTGCGTGTACTTTACTTTCACAACGGACAGGGGATTATAACATGGAAACTAATATTATGAAAGACAGTATGCAGTGGGATTTATCCTATTTTGTTTCTGAAAATTAGGGTTTAAATCTATGCTTATCATCTAGGCCCCCCCTACAGTCAATGGAGGGCAGACATATATTTTTTCCTCTCCTAAAACAGACATAGGGGATAGATTGGGCAAAAATTTTAGAAGAGCATTTCTGTCTTTCTGGGGGCTACAGAGGGAGCATGGACAGCTTGCTTAGAGCAAACACCTGAATTTTAGATGGCTGTAGTTACACGAGCTGAACTCCATTAAGCAGCAAATCAGAATGGATAACCATTGCTGTTAAAACAAGGTGGCGGGAGTGAAGTGGTCAGATTTTCAGCTTTAACAGCAGTTTGTTGCCCTGAGCTCTATCAGAATTGAGAATAAGAAATGACTGAGCTGCAGGAAGGTGTGAGTAAAGGCAATATCGAAATTGCTTGTATTGGAGAGGATGGGGAGTGGGAAGCTGGCAGAGTTAACTAAATCAGCTTTGCTGGAGCAGCAGAAGCAGGTTGGCAATTCTGACTGCATTTGCCTGTCAAATAGCTAAGAGGTACTTGTGCTGTTATTACCCTCACTGCCAGTCCCTCACCCATCCTTCTGCTATAAGCCCAAGAGGATAAACCCTGAGGATCAAGAGACAGTCAAATATGTTTGATGATGCTCTTTGGGAAATCAAAGTTGCTGTCTTTGCTGTCAGAGATTTGGACTGGAGATGCACAAGCAGTGAAGAAGCCTGGCTTCTGAACTATTTGGAGAGATCTAAAATTACCCATTTCTTATGGCCACCTGGTCTCTTCAACATCTGCTGCATACTTGGCTCAGAGGCTGCCTGCTCTCTGAAATCACACCACACATGACATGATGTGTCAGAAGTAGTGTGACACAGCAGTGACATTTAAAGGGACACAAACCAGGCCGTCAGCTTTCTAAAATGCCTGCTCTAGAGCTTTCACAGTTTCAGTTGGTTGCAAAATACAAATTAGACTATTTGTGACCATTTTCAATTGTCTTGGGGTAGATAACCATGGACAAGCCTTTATTTCATGAGTGGTCACATAAAAACAAGAGTTACTTGTAGTGCAAGGACTTAGAAACCCCTTTAATTTTGCAAGAGCTGTTTCACACCCTCAGCGCTCATGTCTGATGGATGATGGTGCATTTATGAACTGGAAATTATGTGGCTATTGGCCAATATGCAATATGATAAAATACTACAGTGTGGAGACTTAATATTTCACAGCTAAGGAAGCTGAGAACTGACTCTTGCTGGAAATAGCACCCACGTACAGCCCTGGCTGAGAATGATAATCCAAGTGACAAAATAAAAAAGATCGGGGGTGGAGCGCCATTAGGCTGGACTGCAGGACTGATAATAACCATATCCTGAGCTGCATCACCAACAGTGTGGGCAGCAGGGTGAGGGAGGGGATTCTGTCCCTCTGCTCTGCTCTGGTGAGACCCCACCAGCTGCCTCCAGCTCTGGGGTCGCCAGCACGGGAAGGACATGGACCTGCTGGAGAGAATCCAAAGCATGGGCACCAAGATGATCAGAGGGATGGAGCACTTCTAAAAGAAAAGGCTAAAAGAACTGGGATTTTTCAGCCTGGAAAAAAGGCTTTGGGGTGACCTAATTGTGGCCTTCCAGTGCCTGAAGGGAGCCTGCAAGAAAGATGGAGAGAGACTTCTTGCAAGGGCCTGGAGTGACAGAACAAGAGGGAATGGCTTCAAACTGAAAGAGAGTGGAGTTATTTTAAATGCTAGGAAGATATTCTTTACTGTGAGGGTGGTGAAGCACTGGAACAGGTTGCCCAGGGAAGTTGTGGATATCCCATCCCTGGATATGTTCAAGGCCAGGCTGGATGGGGAACTGAGCAACCTGGGCTAGTGGGAGGTGTCCTTGCTCATGGCAAGGGGTTTGGAACTAGATTTAAGATCCCTTCCAACCCATTCTGTCATTCTATGATACTAATGCCAAAATATTCAGCTCCTGCAGTGGCTGGTTGTGGCACTGTTGTCTTTAGGTGCCTTTTGACTGCTTCTTCAAGTCCTTTAAAAGCAGGTGCTCCTCATAACCTTTGCTTAGCTTTCACTGTTTTACTTTATATGTCCCCCCCTCTTCCCTCTCCAGCTTGCCTGCCTTCAGCAACCTCCTATTTAACCATGGCAAAGGACAAAAATTTTGCATGTTGTTGCCATAGGAAAAAGACTGGAGACATCAGGAACATCAGCAGTATTTTAGATCCCTGGAAAAACAGGGGCTTGTTAAGAGGATTGCCCATTTGATCCTTGGGAGTATGTTTTTGTTATAGCTGGATCTGTTTGACAAAGATGCATGCTCCTGAGGACACACATCTTTTCTGGTTGTAAAACCTGCTCAATAACGTTTTTATAAACAGCTTCAGCCTCCATCTGAGAGTCCCGCTCAGTTAAATCAGCGAATGTGTAGCCATTCCAAACCACCAGGTGACCTTCCCTTTGCTTCCTTCTTGCATTGCTTCATTTTGCTCCCTTGTGGAGACATTCTTTTAAAAGCATTTTGTAGTATTTTAAAGTATTAAATATTTGAAAAGTGTTTAAAAGTATTCTTACCCCAAAATACACTTTGATGGCTTTTGGAGGGAGCCTGAGGTTATAAATCCTCACACACTTTCTAATCCACCTGCTTTGTTCCATTGCATTCATATTTTCCCTTCCTAGAGTAGAGCAAATAGGTGCAGAGATTCACCTGGTCTCGTGTTCACCATCCCCTTTGGGGATCCTTAACAGTCAAAGGTTCATGTGCATGAATATAGAACGAGATGTCTTTCTCCAAGAGCTGGGACTCTCCATTTTTATCCACCGTCTGTTAGAAACTGAATTTCCTTCACTGCTCAACCTCTTTCTTTATATTGTGGCTGCAATACGCCATTTCAGAAGTGTCATCACCTTTATCTTTTTGCATTCTGATGTAGTCTGTAATCAACACTAGCTTCAGCGACTCTCATTACTAGCTCTTGAAGTGATTCTTCAGACTCAGCAAGAACAACATCATCATCAGATTACAGCATCTGCTTCCTCCAATTTCAGCCCTGCCACCGTAGCCAACAACAACGATGCACATTTGCATTTCAGTGCACAGGCAGAGCTGATGCTGAGCCACCGTGCAGTCCTGACGGACTTTCTTCCTGCCCATCAACCACTGTGCAACGTCCTTTGTTGGATCTTTCTTTTCACTCATGCCTGGTCACGTACAGCACAATAAATTATATAAATCTCTACGAAAGCCCCCACAGATAATGAGAGCTGCATGTAGCATTCAACTGCTTCTTTCTGTTCTACAGCACAGGTCTTTTTTCCTGTGATTTTTTTCCCGCAGCATTATTCTAAAAGCTGATTTAAACCATTTTCAGTAGCAAACTAGCCTGTGTTTTGCTCTTTCTGTGCTCAATTTTGCTTTCATATTTTTTCAGCCCCTTTCTCCAAACACTAAGCCCATTTTTTCTCCATGTGTTTGAATAGTAAGTGGAATTATTTGGCAATGTGCACATCCTCTCAGACTCCCCTTCTCTGAGCACAGAATGAGTTTAGTGTCTCTCATTAAGTCCCTTAGCCGCTGCCCTGTTTTTTCACAGAAGTTTGCAGATCTTATGGGAAATCTTGATACCAATCTAGCATTAGAGTGTTCTCTTCAGGTACACAAAGCAGGCAGGCATGAGAATATTTGAAGCATGTAATAATGGCTGTTTGAGTTAAGGGCCTCTCTGTCTTCCTGAAAGAATAATTCACATAAAAGATAAGAGGTTCTGATGCTGAAATCATATTCTGATACATGAGGAGACATAATCTGGCCTTTTTGTTTATTTGTTTGATAGTAACATACACACTGATTTAATTTCCTTTATCTCTTCAGTACTAAACAGGAGAGAACCTTAATAAAACAGTGAAGAGGGTTGACAAGCCTTGAATGCAGGGTCCGGTACAGGGCCTGAGTGTGTCCTGCTGCCACTCTCAGCGTGTGCATTCCAGCTTTGCTGTGTCCTGGAGGGGCAGCTGTCCCTCCTACAGCTCACCTGAGATTCACAGGTGCTTACCCACATCCCTACTGTGTCACACTCTGGCAGAGGCTTGTGGATTTAATGCTGTTAGGCAGAAGGGTTGGCTAGTCTTAAGCAACAGAGCTGAAATTCCCTTCTGTTTGTGTACCGAGAGTCCAGGAAAAAAAATGTCTGCACAGCTACACTAAAACATTTAAAAGCTGAGTTTGAGAGCCTCAGTGCTCCTTCAAGAATAGACACATCTTCTGTGTGACTTCTGTGAGGGAGATGAAGCGTTTTAAAGCTCAGCAAGTTAAAAAACTCCAGGCAAAATGGAATATTGGTTCCTAATTTTGAGGTTCATAACCAAGCAGGACAGACTTTTTTTTTTTTAACAGAGCTTTAAACTAGCTCCAAGGCTACCAGTAGAATTACTGCAAGCAGTTTCAGTTCTAGCTAATGTCACTGAAGATCTCTTCTTGTAGATATCAAATTATTAGATCCTTTGACTTCTCATGCAGGGGGCCCATTAGGAGCACCCATTATCACTTCTTGCGCAATGCAGGTTCATGAGTTTTGACAGGGTCCATTTTCAATTTTCTTTTATTCTTTTTAAACCATTTCATTTTCTACTGAAACACCAAAAAAATTCAAACCTCACTGAATATTTCTATTTGTTTACCTGGGTTTTGACACTTTGGTATTTTTCCAGAGTTTGCAACTTTGACAACTTCCATTATAGTGAAATTCTGAAATAGCAGTTGAGCTCTTGTGAAGCCAGAATGCTAAATTAAAGTAAAATTTTTATGATTAGACAATGAATGTTGTTGCTTTTCACTTCTTCACATGCTCAGCCAAATTATGAGCAAAGTTAAGCCACCCTGCAGCTTGACTCTCAGAAAAAAAAAAGGGAAAAAGTTCAGAATGTAAGTAGTAAGCTCTAGCTTTTTCCCTTTTTTATCATGTTTGTACTAAAGACTGGCAGTGCTTCCAAGTGCAGCCCTAGTTCATTCCCAGCAGTAAAGTATGCTAAAGGCATATTGGTACAAGCGTTAATAAAGTATTAATAAATCCTCACTTCGTGGGAGTATTGCAGGGAAGGCATTGATCGAGAGTGTTAGGTCACTCCCAAGGGCTGGCTGGGATCCATGTGCTCACCTGTCATCTCCATGTGACAGCTGAGAAACAGGTACCAAACTTTTACATTTTTTAACATACTTCTTAACATGAGCATCAATTCTTCACACATTATTCCAAATATTCTTTGCACAGAAACATCACTTTACTTTGCAATATTTGTAAGAAACCAATTTACCCATCAGAAAACAAGTCTAAATAAATAAATAAAACTGATAAAAAAAAAACCAACAAAAAACCCACATAAAAGCAGGAATGCAAAATAATACAGGCAGGTGAGTGAAGGAAGAAATTCTCATATGCAGCAACATGTAGAACAGACTTTGATTACACGTTGAGGACACTTGAGGATTTTAGCCTTCACTCTCTTCTTCTGATATTCAGTTACTTTAAGACCCATGCCTGAATGCAATATCCAAAACCTCAAGCTTACATTTGCTGTCTTTGTTGTCAAAACAAGCATTAAAGAGCTTTTTGCTGTATTTCTGTCCTGATTCAGGTAGCTCGTGGATATTTGAGCGAGGTTTAGATGAGAAACCTGACAGAAAATATAACTATAAAAATCTCTTGTTTATCCATCTATCTAACAATATCTGGTTTTTAAGAAAATGACCTTGGGGTTGTTGCAAAGCATTACTGTTTTCTCATCAGCTTTATGGGGTATGTCACCTTCCCAGGGCTAGAATCACTGTCACTGGAGGCTAAATTCCTGAAAAGCACTGCAGCCACACTGGGGATAGAAGAACATAACGTGAGCAAATTCAGAAAAAAACCAACCCATCCACAACAGCACAAGGAGACAAAGAAAGGTGGGTTCCTTGTGTTGGGCTGATGGCAGCACATCTTTGGTGATCTCTTGGTCCATGCTCAGGACCTTAGACTTTCTCTCTGGAACACACTGCCTGTGCTGTTCCAGGGTCTGCTTCTAGGTTCATCCCACTGCAGCGAACTGGGTTGTGCTGGCACAGGACTAAAAGGATGAAAAAGAAAAACAACCAGCTTTTATAAACAGTTGCAAGTGAAGAATGTGGTGTCATGAAAGAAAAGAACTTTCATGGTCTTAAAGCCAAATATAAAGTGTAAATCTGATTATTTAAAATTCTTCTGTTTTAGAGCCCAACAAGAAACGTACAGCTATAAAGTCTTTGTCAACTCATATCAATATTTCATTTTGCCAGTTGAGGATAATTTAATTTCTATCCATTGCCAGAATTAAATGCATTGGCACAGAGTTGGGCAGAAAGTGTAAAAATTTTAATTTGTATATCACTATGCTTGACAGAGTTGCACTTAAGAGCAGAGTGCATAGAAGGGTATAAAAGGAATTAAACACCAGGTTGTCAGTGGGCAGAGACTTAGAGAATTCTTCACATGACGGGGACAAGAAGAGGAGGTCATTAAGGCACATGCTATTTATTTTAATATTATCCATGATCTGTATTGTACTAAAATTATAAATAGGCTAAGTGTGAGTGACCCAGAACAGTTTGGCTTCTGTCCTAGCTGGATTTAATCTCAGTTCATGTTGTCCTCCTTCCTACTCATTTTCTGCCTTCAGCACAGCACTGCCAACATCTGAGATTTCTTTCTCTCCTGAGGCTTGCATCAAACCTTTTGCTTCAATATTTAGCGTTTGCTCTTGAAGTCATGTGTGTTTCATGACACGTGAGGTTTCAGGGGTGTTTAAGTAGCACCTTCTTTTGCCAAAAGATCCTCCCAGCAGTATTTCATACCAGTAGGTATATATAGAAATGTACTGGTACAACTGTCCTGGGACAGTGACTCCACTGCAAGGTGGTGTTTGGGCTACTTTTTGGAGGTGAGTTGAATTATAACTTTGCCTAAGCTAGGTCCCAGTGTGAGTGACCAGCTGGAAGAAAGAGATATGCTGATCTAACAATATCTTTTTAAATTTACATGTTAGATTATGACAAAAAAAATAATCCCGTATAGGCAAGACCTACATTTTCGTTTGTTAGGGCTGTGGAGAAAACATGACTCAAGTGAATTGCAAAGGCTTAGATACCAGAAGGCAAATAAAAATAAACTCAGTTATTATCATGGTTTTTTTTTCCAGTTTCATTATTTTTGTGACAACCTCAAGGTTTTAGGGGTCTGAACTCTGAAATCATGAACCCTCAGGGATGGCAGAAATATTGACTATAATTAGATAGTATAATCTCTGGGACAGGGACTGCCTACTTATGTGTTCAGACAGAACTCAGCACCAGGGGCTGCTAATCAGAAACAGCTTTCTGGTCCTAGCACAGTGCAAAAAAATAATTAATATTAATACAACACACCCATTCCTCTTCTAGGTGTACATCAGCTACATGCACATAATCCCTGCCCATATTCCCTATTTAGACATAAGTACATCCTCCCACAGTTCAGTTCTATTTTGACAGAAGCCTTTACCTTGGCTTTTTATGACTCTGTGTCACCCTGAACTCTTTGGGGCCACAGACTGTCTGTACCTTTCTCTGAGCCACGTATGGATGTTTTGACAGGTGTCTTTACACACAGCCTGCTGTGGGCTTACTTAGGGAACTACAAGAGAAAATTAATTGTCTTAACTCTTCTTCAAGGGAAAGGGCAAAACCCCCAAACCTTGCCTCCTGCCTAAATACATCTTTTGTTATTTGCTACGGGAGGAGTGTTGCCCTTGTGCAGATGGTTCACATAAACCCCTGCACACTCTGAAATCACAGTTATCCAGTTAACATGTGGCTTTAGAGCTGTCTTCAAGGTCCCTTCCAACCCAAACCTTTCAATGATTCCATGATATTGCAGCTCCATGTTTCTGTGGTAATGAATTATTACATTGACTCAATGTAAGGAGCTGGATCCTTTTTCCCAGGACTCTATAAAAACACTGGGAGATACAGGTTTAGAATTTGATGGGGCTGCTGCGATGTAGCTCACTCTTTTATGACAGATCCTGTGGAGCAGTGTTTCCTACTACGATTTCCAAACGTTAGATGCCCAATATCTCACGCTTCCTCCAAGAAATGCATATGGGCTTTCCTAGGAGCCATGTATTTTGTTTCAGGACCACTTATTTAGAGAACAAAGTTCACAACCACCCTGATGATCCTGGAACAGAACCTACCGAGTTGCTGATCTGAGGTAACTTTCTTCTAAGTGCTCTGTGTTTATACAGAATAGTGTCCTGGAATTAAGTACCAAAGCTGTACTCAAAAAATACTCCCTCTCTAAACAGAGATGCTTCACAGCTTTTTTCAAATGCAGAAATTAATATTAAGTTATTTCAGCCTGTGTTTAGTAGACAGATTGAGCAAAATTTTATCCTTTTTCATGAGTTAAAGACCCTAAAATTAAAGGTAAAACATTTATTGCAGTTCTCTATCAGTGTATACTGAGGTTGTAATTTGATTTAATAACAATCTTCCAATCTTTTATTTTTATAATATACTCTTTATAAACATTAAAAGGTGCAAAGCTATCAATTCAGGTGTTTTAGTATTACAGTATTTTAGGACTGATCCCAGCAATCCAAGTGTGTTTAGGAAACTTTAAACCCTTATATTTTGTCCCAGGCTGAGTGGGCATAGTTTGTACAAAGAACATCATGAACTGAATTAAAGCTTTGATGAACTCAGCACCTTTATCTCTTCCTGAACTCCCTTGTTTTTCATCTATACTGAGAACCAGCATAGCAGTTTGTTTCAAAGACCTCATTTTTAAAATAGCCCCTCAATAAAGTTTATGGAAAAGGAGCAAAACACAGCCCTGTTAGAGAGCAAATGCAGGCAAGGCCACATGTAGAAGTTTTTTACTTATACTTTCACGGAAGTTATCAGTAATAGTGCATTTTTTTGCCTAGCAGCATCTAAGAAAAATCTTATGTGTTGCACTTTAGAATTGCTTTCTTTTTACTTACTGGGGAGGCCATTGAGTTTTGCTGTGAATGATTTCTTCTGCAGTAATAAAAGGTGGTATTAAAATGTCACTGCAGTCATTTCAATGGTTGTTTTCTAGTAAATGGATGATTTGTGGATTTCGCAGTCCTTAGATGTTAATAATCACTTAGCTTGTTCTGTTGATGATAAGTTAAAACGGCATTTTGACAATAATTCTCCGTTATCAACCAACATTTGCCTTCTGTACACTTTGTGTAATTATCACAATCTCCCAATCTCGTCTGAGGGCTCTGCAAAGATTGCAGCAGAGGACCAAGCTTCTCAAAGACTAGGAAATACTGTTTCTTTTCCACTTCTGGAGGAACAGCTCTCGCAGTTCAGCTACTCTGGCAGTGCACTTTCCTTGGGAATGGTTTAACACCCGCATCTCAGGTGCCTTATCCCCAGCACCAGGGGACACATCCTGTGCCAGCAGGTGCACAGGTCTGGTAATGGAAGAGGCTGCATGGACCTCAGTCTGAGCCTTGTGTCCGTAAACCTGGGGATGCACCTGCTATTTTGACAGGTGGAGAATGTGTGTGTGCACGTGTAACACCAACCACATCACATTAATCACAGACATCTCACCCTAATTCCAGGAAAGCAGGATGTGCTCTCCTTCCTTGAGATGCCAACCAGCTCAAAGTGGAGCTGAACGAGAGAGTCTGGCCCATGAATCTGACACTTAGGAATACGCTCAAAGAATAATCAGAGAGGTGTGGAAAGACTGGAGAAACCAGAAAACCCGATGGGCTGTGAGAGAAGTCCTAACTCCTCAAGGACATGTTTATGTGCCCAGAAGGAGCAGTGAGAAGCCCTTGCTGGTGCTTATCCTGATCCACTGAAGACCTGGAGAGACCACTCTCCAACTGCTGCATGGTGGCATGGCATATCTGTCTGGGGAGCCTGGGCTTTGGTGGCTACCAGCACCTCCAAGAGTGCTCTGATAGCTCTGCTTATGGCTGGATGATCATCATCATGTTCTTAATGCCAGCACATGCCCTGAGGCAACAGACCAAGTGCTGGGGTTTATGTGCCAAAATGAGGAAAGTTAATTCAACACCCTTGATAACAACAATAGTACTTTGTGCTTTTGATCTTCAAAGCGCTTTACAAACATTAACTAATTAATTAATCCTTACAATACTCCTCTGCTATTATCCCCATTTAGCAGATGGGGAAATTGAGTCAGAGGAGTTAAATGACTTGCCCAGGGCTATGCAGGAGTTGGCATCCAGGCTGTGATGGGGAATTCCTGGCTCCTCCTTTCAAACCTCCAAAACAGCTGTGGCTGCTGTTACAGACCTGAGACTGGCTTAACTTCAGAGGCTGGAGCAAGCAGCTTGGCAGGAGCACTGATTCTGAGGTGTCCACCAGACATGGACAGGTCCAAGTGCCACCTTCAGACATGCACTGTGGTGCCAATCTCGAAGAATGCTGGGATTTGTGAATAATTTGTTGTGCTCCCCTGTCTACAGAGCTTCTGGAAAGGAGCTGACTCATGTCTGGCCAGCCTGGCCCTGAACATGCATCTGTCTGTACAAATACCCTTATTCACCCCTCACGTGGGGGTCTCCCAAAGATACTGCCTCCAGGAGGGATAGATAGGGAAATACTAAGCCTGCTTCATAGTCAGAAGACAGAGAGACGGAGACAGAGGTGGGGACACCCAAATATAAGACTTTAAATTTAAAAGACTTTAAATTTTTATTTTGCAAAGTCCCCATATAAGGAATAAACTGAAAGGTTCAAGGATGTGGATAGTGTGCTGAGGAAATAATGAAAGCTCTTAATTTTTACTCACCCAGGTATTTCTGTGAGAATACTCTGATAGGGTACCAAGATAATATTTTCTTCTACTGCTTAAGGATAGGGTTGTTCAAGATCTATTACAAAATCAGGATAATTACTTAATATCAAAGGAACCATCATCCTATTTTGGCTCCAGATAATCTAGAAAACTAGCCAATACTATTAGATGACAGTTATGCATTAGTCAAAAAAGCCTAGGAAAACTAACTGTGGTTTAAAAATTATACTGTTGTTTGCAGTGCACATTTTGCAATGGATACAGCACTGGTCTTCATCACACAGTGGCACAAAAATACACTGTAGTATAAAATAAGGTGAAAAAATTAATAAGGAGAATCTTTCGCTTCTACATGATTATGAGAAATTTGGGAAACTGGGGAAGGATGATCTCCCTTGACAGGCTGGTAATGCTCTTCCTAGTGCAGCCCAGAATGCTGTCTGTCTTTGCGGCAAGAGCCCATTGCTGGCTCGTCTTCAACTTGTTCACCGGAAATCTCAGGTCCTTTTCTGCAGTGCTGCTTTTCAGCTGATCACCCCCAGCCTGTGCTGGGGTGTGGGGCTGTGCCTCCCCAGGGGCTGCACTTGGCATTTGCCTTTGCTGATCTTCATGAGGCTTCTGCTGGTCCATTTCTCCAGCCCATCCAGCTCCCTCTGAATGGTGGCACAACTGTCCAGTGCATTGGCCACTGCTCCCAGTTTGCTGCCATCTGCAAACTTGCTGAGTGTGTACTCTGGCCGTTTGTCCAGGTCATTAATGGGGATATGAAACTCTACTGGCCCCAGAACCAGCTCCTGGGGTGCATAATCAGCCGCTGGTTTCCAGATGAACTTCATACCACTGATGTACCCCTTTGAGTCCAGCAGGTCAGTCAGTCTGTTTTCAATCCACTGCACGAGTCTTTTCAGCATGGAGGGATATCAGGTTGTTTCAGTGTGTTTTCTTTCACGCTCACTACTCCCCACTTTATGGTTTCCAGAACTAGGGTTTCCAGAATTACTTCTTTTATTGAGCTGGATGTTCTGTTGCCTGCCAGCCATGAGTTTAAAATGTGCCACCTGCACAGAAAACAGGGGGCAAGTGTGTGGCTTAAATGAGAGTAATTTGGTATATTTCTTGGGACCAAACTCTTTGCTGCCATATTTAAACTGTATAGTCTGCACACCCCTTGATCTATAGCTTGAGCTGACCTCTGAGAACGTCTCCCATGGACGGGGGAGAGATTTCCCAAAACATGCAGAGTCAGTGTCCCAAGCACCTGTGCTTGCACAGCTTACAGGAAGATTTGAGCAGGCTGTATCTGAACTGGGCTCTTTGCTTCCTCGTGGGAGCCATCATCACTTGGCACAGGATGGAGATGCCTGCAGGCTAACATCACTTTTGTGAAAGACACTGCAAAACCAGACCAGAGCCCAGGTGACACAACCATCTCTTCACTTGCAGGGTTGATCAGTGATTATCAGCCATGCATGAGAACATCCAGAGATATGAATAACTCCAGACATTTCCATGTGGCCAGAAGGACACATTTCCCAGAATCCAGAAAAGGATAGAGTGAGATTCCTCTTGGGGGTGCACAGCAAGGAGGCAGAAGGCAATGAATACAGATTGCAATAGGGGAAATTCTGACTAGATAGTAGGTAAAAAATACCCAGAGTAGAGGCAGTGAGCATTCAGTTCAAACTCTAGAAGAGGCTTCAGGGGAGTAGTGGGATCTGCACCCTTGGATGTATCCACAGCTTGACTGGACATGGCCCTGAGCAACCTGATCTAACTGAACTTGAAGGAGGAGGTTGGATGAGATAACTTACAAAGATCCCTTCAAACCTCAACAGTTCTGTGGGTCTATAAAATCTAAGTTTGCATTAAAACTCCACCCAACACTGGGGTAGGAATGTAGCACAAATGGGAATGTAGGACACAGTGCTCGTCTGTTAATATTTCTCAGCCCAAAGGGAAGGGGAAATACCCTATCACTACATAAAAGATGGAGAGGCCAAATCCAGAATAAATGCATCAAATTTGGGGCTACTCCTTATATTACCAGTTCATCTAGTTCAGTAATAAAACTACTTACAGCAAACAGTCACTTCTGGCATCACAGAAATGGAAGACTTGATATTAAATAATTACAACAAATCTAAATATAGTGGGAGGCAAATAAAGTACAGGAGAAGTTAAGAGCTCTGCAAGAGATATGAAGTGTGCCCATTATGAAGAGCTTTCTGAATTGAATTTGTAATGGTATATTCATGTTAAAAGGAGTTCAGTATGTTTTTAGTGGGAAAAAATAGCTCTTGGTACAGATAAAAATAGATTGTCCTGGGATTTTCCTTTGTTAGAAATTAAAGTATCTCACAAAATTATTAATAGCTGTGTGTCTTCATGATGCTAGTGAATTTTTCCGTGGAGAGGTAATGTGGTAGAAGGTTCTGATATTTCTTCTTCAGCATTCTAACTAGAAAACAATGACTTCTTCACTATTTATTGTTTTAGAAAGAAAGAGTAATGCTCAGCTGCTTCACCTCAGAGGTGTCTGATGTCACTTTCTACAATCAGCACTGACAGTTCAAGGATGAAAGGTATGGTGTACATTCTAGTTACTCAAGGGTTAAAGACAGTCCCATAAATAAATTATGGATGCATTTTTAGAGCACTTTGCTGAGAACAAGAATGGCAGAAAATATCACAAGGCTGTCAAATCAGATTAAAGCCCGTGTGCTCTGAGTAATCTGTGGGGAAAACTAACAAACTGTATGTTTGTCATGTATTAAAGATATTTTCTTAAAAAGCTGATTGGCTGAATGGACATAGAAATCCACCCTTGCTTTTTCCTATCTCTCACGGTTTGTCTCTTATGCTTAGTTTTAAGCATAACTTGCAAAGTAAGTGCAGCCAGCAACATATCCCGGGTGAGAAGAGACTCCATCAAGAATAAAGCTGTGGAATTGAGCACACATGTTCATGCCTGTGTATGGATAAAAATCTATAGTATGTCTATAAATTTTCTCAGCAAGGTTTTCTAAACCCAGTCACTTGGGTGTCTTGAAAGCTTAAACTTACAACTTCTGCTGTTTCATAGCACAGAGGCAGAAGGTTTATTCTTGAACTGCTCATACCAGATTTGGAGGAATTTACAAAAATCCCTCAGAAGGACAGAGCTACTGCTGCAGCAGTTTGCCAGCTGTTAATCCATTATCCTAAAGATCTAGAAAATGAATCATGTCACAGAACAGACTCCTATCAAGTGATTGTACCAAGAGGGATGCAAGGGTCCTGGCAGAAAGGGTAAGCACTAGCTCTGAGTTTCTAGAACTGTCCCAGCTGGCTTTTATCCTGGATGCATATTTGGGTGCCCCTGGACTCCCTGTTGGACTAACACCCTGACAGATCCCCCTGCATCCTCTATGTCTATTTTCCACAGGAAACAAGCCCATGGACCAAAAGGATCAATAGTGTGGTGTGGCCAGGCTTTTGTTTGGGAAAGGGAGTGCTGAGGTGTCAGTCAGACTGCCTAAGCCCAGCTGTGTCCGTGTGAACCACAGGCACAGCAACTTGTGAACCACTTCAACCACCCAAGGAACAATTCATTTTTCCTGCATCAGTTTTTCATTTGGCCATAAAAGAATCTTTCAATATCATGTTCTATTGGACTCAGTTGGACTCAGAGGCAAGTCAAAGTAAACAAAAGACTTTAACTTGATAGATGAAAAATATCAGCAGAAAAAGGGCAAAAGGATCAACTGAAACCCTCTCACTGCATGACGCCTTATGAGATGGCCCCTTGTAGATGTGTAACATGTTAAATACCTGAGGCAGAACCTAAGGAGGTAATTAAATGCCTTGTAATTAGAGCAAGATGACTATGATGCTGTTACACCAAGAGTAAGAGAAGGCTGTTTAGCTCAACCTTGAATTATCTCTCTATTGGACTACATTGGAGATGTATGTGAGATTTGGACCCGATCCCAAGGATTTTTCATGGCCTTCTCTTCCTAGGAATGTCTGGATCGACATTTTTCTCCAGCAGGCTGATGGAGGTCCAGGATACTTGGTATTATGAGGGAAAGTCCAAGCAAAAGTGTACCAGTAAGTAGAGAAAACTCAGGAAATTTTATAACCAAGCTAGTATGATTCGGAGGTTTTATCTGGAAGAGACTTGAATCCCAGAGCTGTCTCACAGGATGGGTTTTTTTGTTTGTTTGTTTTTTAATATTTTATTTATTATAGGTATTTTTAATATAATCTGAGCATTCAACATTGTCTTCTGTTGTTCACTGTGGGGTGGCCCAGCTCCAAAGCCCAGTATCTCCTTGTGTGAGTGTAGTGTTTCTACTAGAAGATAAATCATTTATAAAATTTAAGGCATTCTCTACAGCGGTAGATTTTCTGCATAAATACTTTTTTCATTCTATATGTGCTATAAATTCTGTGCTGTGACTTAGTACAATGAAACTATTTTATAAAACACTGTCAAGGCAGAGACTTCTGAAAAAGCAAAGCTAATCTACCAAAGAGAGATACACATACAGATTAGCCTTGGGTGTTTTAAAGCCCCCCAAAGGATTAATGAACATTTCTCTCTGAATTCCCATTCACTTCAATGGGATAAGGATTTCTCCCAGTCCCAGTAGTGTTTATGCATATAAATATTTGTA
The DNA here is from genome assembly GCA_013397115.1 of Edolisoma coerulescens. NCBI lineage: Eukaryota > Metazoa > Chordata > Aves > Passeriformes > Campephagidae > Edolisoma > Edolisoma coerulescens. The sequence continues at coordinate 580,895 of VWZW01003558.1, read as the reverse complement.
GGATTGGGCCATGTTTATGACCCAAAGAACATATTGGACCTGGAGTCACCCACTGTGGAAAATTCCACTCAGTGCCCACAGGATTCCTGTTTCACTGCAGTTGATTTCAAACCTCAGTAAAACCTGTGGAAGAAAATTATGTTATAAAATCTTAACTACAAAAGTTACCACACATATGACCAGATGTCTAAAATGTCAAAAATAAGAGAACTAATGCAGACAGGGGAAAGAATTGATGGATTTTAAATAAATAAAGCAGTCATCAGCAAATGACAACCTGAAAATAGCCAGCACTATGAAAGGCAAACAGTAATTCATTATTTTTTAACAGAATGGAAAAAACACTTTAAGTGACAGATTTGATCACTTTGGTAGACAGTTACCAGGATATTTCAGATAAATTCAAATCACAGAAATGGATTCCTGAAGTAATTTGAAGGACAGTCCTTTTAGAAATAAATAACCATTCTCAATCTCATAATAATTGCTTGACTCCGGGTAAAAAGGAAAAATACATTGACAATGCAGCCAATTTTAATTAGAGTAGATGGGATAAATTCATTATGCCCACTATGTTGAATGCTTTGTGGAAAAGAATATTGTGAATATTATAAGGGCAAGAGGTGCAAGTGCAAAACAGCTGTCACTTTACCAAAAAAAGTTTTCAGAATAGGAAATTGCCTAGCAGAGGAGTACAGGTGCTCGTGCTGATGGACAGGACGTGAATCCCAAAGATAATCACTTTGAAGCCAGCAGGTTCAGGTCTGCCTCACCATTTGTGTTTAAGATGGACCGCTCCTAAAACCAGGCAGCACCACTTCAACTCCCATCCTGCACGAGGATGCACTGATGACATATTTTGCTTAATGTGCTTCCAGGAGGGCACATTATACACAAGGAGGTGCATCTGCCTGTTTTGGGAGAAATGGCACTGCAGGAGCTGTCTGCATTCCCGGTGTGGTTGCATAACTCTGCTGGTATCACTGTACCACCCTAACTAGGCCACTAAAACTCCGAGGGTTTGTTCGTGCACCGTATTATGCAATTTCATGCAGTGACACCCAAATTCAGCCTAAATGATTCTTTCTACTCAAATCAGTCAAGCTGTGCCAGCGCATTGTGCTGCCTTATGTGTTTTTAATCTTTTACAGGCTTACTGAAAGCCAGCTGGGCATTCCTACATGGTATAACACTGAGCAATACCGTAATTAACCTGGCATTATCCAGGCATGTTTTGCTACCTAGACCTTTTTCTAGAAATTATCATGATAAACAATACAGAAAAAAATGCCAATGCACTTGCTTCTCATAGGGGCAATTGCTAATAGCATCACTGCTGGGAGAAATGTGTCAGTTTGCTGCATCAAATGAATTGCTGAATTTCTTTTCCCAAAGTTCAGAATTGTTCGGATCTTGAATTTTGATGAAGAAGACCGAGGAGTTGCAGGTTTCTACTGAAATGTCACTCTTCATTCCTGTTCTCACTTGTGTCTAAATTTTTTATCAATTACAACTATTCAGACTTTTCCAGCTGAAAATATTCTTCATGAGAAATTCCACTTCCTCCTCAAGAAACATTCTCAAGGAAAAATGCATTAACGGAAACATGACCACTACTGAAAAAGAAAGATTTTCCCTGGAAAAAAACAAACAAAAAGATCACAAGAAATTTTCAGTAGTCAAAGTTAAGCTCTTTGCTGTTAAAAATATCATACGGAGGGTTAAATATAAATGCAGAATTTCTAAGAATAAGGCAAGATGTAGCAGCTGCCCTGAAGAGTTTATAGTTTAGTTTCTGCTGGTAATGACAGAGAGTTAGGGTGCCTGAGGAACAGAAAAAGAGGAATACACAGACCAACCCATGTGCTGAACCCAGGCCACGATGTGGTTTGCCTGTTGGCTTTGCATGCACAGATACAATCACCTGTTAACCACCCAAAGCCAGTTAAAAGATTAGCCATGCCACAAAGATTGATGCTGTTAAGACGGATCAGAAAAAAACGTAGCCCAGGGCTTAAATCAGTCTGGTGATTTGGATGACCACAGCCTGCACTGGGGAGGGCACCACCCAAACCCCTGACAGGCCTTGCCTGCTCTGCCTAGGGAGCAGAGAAATTCCCTGCCCATCCCAAATCTGTGATTGGTTTAACAGAAACACAGGCACGGGGAGCACTGATGTGGTCGTGAGGTGAAAGCAATCTTCTTTCTGTTCTCCAGTGAGGAAGGAAATGTATTGGATAGTCTAAACCCAAATGAGAGACTCTTATTTTTAACTCAGGGGTCATTATATTGCCTCACAGAGATTCCTTCTTCAGGCAACGTGGAAGATGTCAGGTGACTGGTGGCACAGTACTGCAAAACCAGCACTGACATTAAAAAACTTATTTTCATAGATGGCAAATACACTGTGTCAACAGCATCAACAAGAGGTTAATTTCACACTAATCTGTTAAGTGGGCCTGATACAAACCCTTAACTTGGAGTTCCTCTGGCATGAAGGAGCCCATATTCACAGTTAATTTCCCTTAGCCTGCAAAGAAGGGTGACCGCATGCAAAACCCTTAATGGAACCAGTTTCTGGTCCACAAAACCTAGAAAATGTGCATGAGCTTAAGAGAAAACCACACTTGTAAGCTGAGCAGAAGCTGGGCAAGGTGACCACAGGGGTTCCTCCCAGCATTAAGTTTTCTGTGATTTAGTGGCTATTGCAAGTATTGATCAGCAAGTTTCAGTGCTTGAAGTGTTGCTGGGTTCAGCCATGTGGTTGTGTCCAGATAGTCCTTCCTGGGGACAGACAGAGGCTGTGACTGCCCTGGTGAGCACCCAGACACCCCAGCCTGGAGTCAGAGACCATGCAGGAGAGCACAGCCAGTGACTCTTGTTATTTTCTGTCTCAATGGTCTGGAAAACGAAAGCCCAGTAAGCTGGGAGAACTCCTAACGATGCAAAATCCAAGAGCAAGAAAACTCAAAATGACCTGGAGTGACTGAAACAGCAAAATCAGGAAGATGCAGTTGTGGAGATTGAGAGACAAAGATGGGGAGATCAGGCTACCATGATGAAGGCAAGGATGATGTGTGGAGAAGGAAAATTCAATTAAGATCTTTTGACACTGTAAATGTAAACTGGTGAACACTGGTTGCAAATACAAATCCAAACACTTCTCATGCTCCTTGGGAATTCAGAAAATAGCTTTGCCCTGAACAATTTCTGCATTCTTTTCCAGTACAGAAGATTATCTTTTCTCAAATTTTCAATGCACAATTAAAAAGGAACTAATACAAAAATAAATATGCACAATAATTCTATGCATTTAGACAATACTTATTTTCCTAAATTCTAGCCATAGGTAATATATATTGTTCTTGTCACAACTTTCCAAACAGCTATTTTTGAGAGTTTGGACTTTTTAAAACATACATGTCTATAGCCTGCGCCACACCTCCCTTCTCTCAGTTCCTCTCTCTGTGAAAGCAAATGCATTAATGGAGCAAGGAGGTAATTGCAAATTGCCACAGACACTCAGTTTCCCTCTGCAAAATACTGGAGCATTTTTAAAGAAGGTGCCAGTGAAGCAAACATACCTTATACTGAATCAATGCCCAATGGCTCAAGAGTAAAATTTAAACAGAATGTTCTAACAGAAAGATTTGAATATTTGAAGTTATTTTTTTCCTCTTCTATCTTCCCCACTGTCGGGTGTTTGGTATTCAGAGTTATTTAAGAAGGCACAAAGCTGGTGAAACTGTAGCTGGGTGACTGTTTTGACCATATCCCAGCTAAATTCTTCTCTTTGGTCTTCAAGACATGAAAGAATTGTACATGACATTTCAGAGTGTCCTTTTCTTCAGGAATCAGCTTGGCTTTCAGCACCTGCTGACTTTTGGACCCATTTAATTTATTTTTTTTTAAGATGCTGTCACATTCAGCTGTTTCCAGTGAACTAATTTTGATAAAAGATATTACTTTAAAAAAATGGGCAGAGTCACCTCCCTTTTCCAGAGTCACTGACAGATCTCTAGGCACTCTAAATGACTACCAAAATGTGAGGCGATGTAAAGATCTTCAGAAAAAAACCATTTCTTTCAATTTTCTTCAATACCATTTTTTCCCCCGAGGAAGAAAACTTAAACAAATGTGAATAAATCCAAACAACCTTTAGCTGCATTTTCAGGAAATAAAAAATAAATTCTGAACTGTGGCTTGATCTGAACAATATTAAGTTCTGTCTCCAAGCTGGGGCAAACTAGATAAATTTTAAATCATTACCCACCCAGTCCTGTCTCTGTATAGAGCATCCAGACATATTTTTTTGTGAAAGAGCCAATGCTTCTGCTTTAGAGACATCAAAGGTCAAAGTATCTCACAGATTCATCAACACTCAAATCATTCCTTTTCACTTGTCCCCTCTGAAATCCACCACATTGAATACAAATGGTTTCTTTTTTTTAATCTAAATGATGAGGATGGCAGAGTGGTGCCTCAGATTTGAAATAAACAACAGGAAGAAGTAATAAATTGTATGTTAAAACAATTCACCCTTGAATGGAACGGCTGCAGCTGACCCCGGGTCTTAAGCTGGTAGGTCTTTTTATTATGGTGAAGACCATACTCTAAACTTGTCCAAAATCCCTGTGAGAATGGAATAGGCTCCTGAATTTTTGTGTTGAGCATTTACATCCCCAGATTTTATGGTCTCTGAAATACCTTCACTGTTCTAAACTAAAGAAAAGGTACGCAAAAGTTCTTAAAGAAAATAATTTCTTTTACTAAAATTACAGTATGCATTCTCCCAACATTTATGTGCTTATGTGGAAGAGTTTTGAAAAGGAATGGTAATGGAAGCTGGTTTTGGGAAAAAAAAAGTAATGGAAATTCAGACATTTACATATTTATATAGATTTCTGCATCTGTGTGTTATCAAGCAGAAGTCTCCAAAGGCTTCAGAACCATCAGATATTAATGATGTAATTTCAAGATCTATTTAAATCTCTATGAATCACTGCAGAATTTATATAATTTCTGGTGTTCCCATCTCAGTGAGCACAATTTTCTGCATTTCTCTGGTTGAACAAACAGTACATGTAATATTAACTGCAGTGCAGGATGTCTTCCCATATAGGATTGGAGAGTTCAAGGCAGACCAGGTGGTGTGAAAAGGTGGTTATTGCCACATGTACAGAGGTTAAAAGCAAGTATCCCTGTCAATCCTATGTCTAAAAAAGTGTATTGTGGTCATAAACTCTCTGTGAAACTGTTTAAACAAAATCATTCTACCTAGACTAACTAACCACCACCAGAAATCTGCCATTTTGAATTAATTACAGAGCTATTACTTGAAGGTGAAAGACTCCAAAACTAATTTATTCTTCTACAATGCTGGAAGGAAAATATCTGAAAAGTCCAGTTTATTAGACATTTGCTGAGTTTATTTCGCTTGTGTCTTAGTGAATTACCAACATAAAGTAGATACCAGACATAACAAATGCGATTGGGCACTGTCTCATGCTTAATGGTTGCCTTCATGTGCTTCAGAGTATAAAGAAACTGTAATAAAACCCAAGCATGTCACACTACCAACAAATAACCTGAATAAATGACCTGGATTATAGCAAAAATTGCTGACTGAATTCTCGGATTTTCATCCAGTGACAATGACTTACAGGGAGGAGTGAAAGACTTATGATGTCCATGTAGTAGAACAGGCACATTTACCTATTACATTCATTCAGAGATAATCCAATTAGGAAAAGTACTAAACCTTCAGCTTTTACTATTTGTAGTGGGAAATTGAAAAAGATAACGAGGGACAATTAACCATGGCAAAAAAAAAAATCCTCTCCAGAGATCTTAAGACCTTTGGTTCTATCTAGGGCATCTCTAATAATTTTTTAACTTTCCTTGCCTCCCATAAAATTGGAGTTTGTGGAAATTATGGAGTTTATTCTCTGTTATGCTACAGCAGTTCTTGTGTGCACTGGAGCATATTCTGATCCCAATATCATGGTATTCAAAAACTGTGTCTTTTCCTTGCACTTTTTTCTGGGATAAACAGACTTTCCTTTTCCACATCCTCTCTTTTTAGAACAGGTGTTTAATTTTTTTCCTACAATGTGATCAACAGCATTCAGCCACATACAAGCTACTGAAATTCATGGGGGAGTTTTCTTTAACCTCAGCACACACAGATATCTCTGTGTTGGACCATCTCACACTACCAAATAGTGTGAGATTGATTCCACTGTTCATGAATTCATTTGTGCACTGCATTTGTTCCCAGTGAGCTTTATACAATGCTGATCATAAAGACAGCACGCGATAGGTTAATAATAATGATAGAATGACATATTGCTAGTCTAAAGGTTTATACTTTCAAATTTTATTTTCTTTTTCAGGAACTGTGAAAACCGCCTTCCACACTATATTTTTGTCTTAAAGTCTTAATCCATAATTATGGAGAACTGAGGTACTAATGCCAGAGTAACAAGATTAATACCTTTTTGACAGAATTTAATAATACGGTTTTATATTTAATTTTGTTCATACAGTATCTCACAGTAGGAAACTTTTTTTACTTACATAAACATTATTGCTTTAAAACAATTTGAGTCATATTTCCTGGTGCAAAGAATTTATTGTGAAGGCTTGTTAGGAACAGGTTTTTATAGGCTCCTGCAGGGATTAGCTTCATCTTAATTTGGATATTCAACCAATTTTGACAAGTACAGTCCACCATGGGCTAATAATGCAGTCTTTAATTAATTTATCCTCTCTAAAATACTCCAAGCCCTTTAAAATCATGTTATATACGTCATCTGGATAACAAAACTCATGTTAGTTTTGGTTTTGATGTCTGGAGAAAATATCCAGCCATCAGTGCAGCTGATAATGTTTTTGCCTAAGTGAGATGAGAGTGAGGGTGTTACATAATGTATTAGCAGAGAACGTTGCTCTCACCAGCAAAATTTCAGTCTGCAGTACCAAGCTTTCTATGCAGCACATGGGGTAGCAGCAAGCCCTGCCTCTCTGCTATGTACCAACAGCAAAAGCCTCCTGTTGCACAACCCATTTCCAACAGCAAATCTCCCTATTTGTGCCGAGCTGTTCCTCAAAACACCCCCAGAGATGCAGACATTTGCCATAGCCATGCCAAGACAAGCCTGTCAGGCAACTGCAGCCAGGATCTTACCCAGGTCCTGAGGTCTGGAGGCATCAGCACAGCCTGTGGTGCTTGTGAGAGGTGAGTGGGGCCCATTTTTGTGATCCTCCAGAAGGGAGTATCTTGGGGAAAAAGTCCAAAGCGCCTGGATGTCAGGAAGATATGTGGACAATATTGAGCATCTGAAATCTACCCCTCTATTCAGTCTGAATATTCTGTGTGTAGTTGACAAGGGACAGCTTGAACAGTCTCCTGAGGTCTGTGGGTTTTTAGGACCAAAGGGTCTCTAGCCCCACTGTTAATTATTTATATACATCAGCGACAGATGCAAACAATCAAGTGCAAACCAAATCCTCAAATACAAACTGCAGACTGCCTCCAAACATGTCAGGTAATCACAGGGTTTTTTTACTTCTGCTTCCAAATAGATATTAAAATGTTTCTTGCTACAGGAAGAAATAGTGTAGGTATGCAATATTCTGAAAGAAACACCATAATTTCCACCAGAATGGAGAGAACAAAACCATTAAACTTGCAAACCTCAGTGCTGCTTATCTGGAAAAATGCCATAGTTTTTTCAGAGCTGTAAGTTTATCCTCCTTGCAGCTGAGTGTCCCTAATCCTCTATGGTGTCATGGCATGGCATTCCCACATGGCAAGCTTCCACCTTGTTTTTGTGGAAAAAAAATTTCCACCAGGAGTTTGTGTGGGGAAAAGGATGGCTCCAGACATGAGGAAACAGCAAAAGGCAACACCTGAGGAGACTTCACAGGCCAGGGAAACTTAGGGCTGTGCATCCAATAGATGCCCCTACAAGCAGTTGTGTCATTGTGCAAGAATAAAAACATGGATCCAGTCACCTGAAAACCCATCCACCTGCAGAACCCAAGACCATCTCCACTACGAGATTCAATTGCGAAACCGAGACCCAAGGATGTAAAACTAACACATCACAGTCGAGGTTGTGATGAAAGAGGAAAAAAAAATCTTTTTTTCAGGTTTAGGGGGTGTGTAGCTGTGTGAATATACACAGAGTCATAAAAAGAAAGGTGGAGTGTGTTTAAAAGCGAGTCAGGACTTCTTCCTTCAGTATTACAAGTGATGTGGAAAATATCCCTTGCAGCTACTGTGGGATAAATTGCAGCACGATCTGAGATATGGATCAGAGAAGAGAAAGCTGATGAGAGTTTAAATAAACTCTGTCCACCTTTTCTTCCTATTTTACCTCCATAGATTTGTTCCTTCTTCTAAATCATAGTGGTGTAATTGAAGGGAAAAAATTACTCTTGTCAGAATGTGTATAAACACATTTGTCCAGAAAACTCACACCAGTAAACTTGAGTAGGAGCTTTTTTGCTGACACTAAGAAGAAAAAAAGATGAGTTTCATAGGATCATAGAATCATTTAGATAGGATAAGACCTTTAAGAACATCAAACCCAATCATAAAATCCGTGTAATTCTTAAATTTTGCACGGAAAAAGTAAATAAGAATGATTATTTGTCTTTACTGATAAAACAGAACTTGATGGACATACAGAGGAATAGGTAATGAGAACATTCAAAGCAAATGAAATGAAGGGGTTTTTCACTTACCAGGCTGTTACGCTGTGGAACTTGCTGCTGCAGGATTTTCTGGATGAAAAATGTATAAAGCAGATAAAACAAAGGCCATTAGCCAAGTCCATCAAACACCGAGAAACAGCTGAATCCTCTGTCCCAGGAATCCTCTAACCTGAAAACTGGCAGAGCCAGGGCACACAGCTCAGGAGTAGGCATTGTTCTTCTCATCTGCCTTCTGCTGGCACCTACAACCAGCTAATGATACCAGCACGGTGCTGGGCAAAACAGACATTTTCTTTAACCCAGAAGAATGATTTTTATGTTCTTAAGTTCAGTTTGATTTTCACACTTCTTACTGTATTGCAATTTTTCTTCTAGCTGAAAGGATACAGGCTGTCATTTAGCATTGCTGGAGTCTTTTAGCTTTCAGGGAGGGATTCTACTGCCCACAAAACAGCCTTGCCATACCCGAATTTATCCTTCTTGAGTTTTAGTAGGTCATAGGTGCTCTTAGTGACACTGATAGCTTTTGATGAGCACCTGCATCTCCATACTAATAGACCATAAAAAAAAAGGGGTTTTGGAATTAAGCTCTTTACAAAAACAAAATGGAAAAGACAATGCAGCTGGATCCATAATGCAGGAGAAGAAGAACATGTCACGTTAGCTGTCTAGAGAACTAGACCATGTGTGTATGTATGGGATCTTCTGAGGGATTTAAATCTTAATATCAACAACACAGTAATGTTTTTATTAAAACCGTACTCAGGCGCTTCCCAAATCCAGTATATATTTTTAATTACAGTCACTTCTATTTAAGCCCTCCATTGTATTTTAACATCTTTGCTTCTTGGCTTAGTACTGAGTAGCATGAAGGTCAGTGCTTCATGCAGGCTTGCAGTAAATTGCACTTCTCCAACTGCACTTTGAATACACCTTTGTCAAAAATCTTCTAGGAAAACTGCCGTTCCTACTAATGACAAATTTCATATGCTAGTTGGTCTCTGTCCCACTACGTCCCATTCACTGTTAGAATTCAGAAAATGGCTCAATTAGTAGAGAATTTGAGAGATGTTGCTGCAGGAGATTTGTGAGGAGAGATGCCAGCAGATAAATGTGAGTCATTTTTCAGCTCAGGAGGCTTCAGCTGTGATTGCACAGACTGATTCTACTTAATTCATTTCTTTCTTTCCATGTATGTGAGGAAGACAGCAGGTGAATAGTAAAATACAAAAACTGGAGCAAAAATGGGTTATTAAAGTGAACAAAGTAACAACTGGCTTGGCAAGTACACAGGTAGATTATCTATGATTCATGAGCCTGCATTATTTTTAAAATGCCATTAGCCAGGTGATGACTATATGGAGATGATAGTAAATCCCCAAAATTTCCTCAGTTTTATAACTTTCACTGTAAGTCCCTGAATTCACACAGCTCTCTGGAGATCTGAATGCTGCCCTCACTCTCTGAGGATTGGCTGGGTCAGAGCCCTCTCGAGCTCCTGCCCAGCCTGAATGACTCTAAGATTAGTGCCTCCTGTTTAAAAAATATACATTGCCTCTCTTGGGAATGAAAAAATATGCAGTAGAAAAGAACTTTGGAGATGGCTCCCACAATCAACACTGAATGTGGACACTAGAACTGAAGAGTTCCCAGATAGATCAGAATCCTGAATATATTTTTCAAGAGTGCATTTAACTGAGGTGATAAAAGGAATTCACTGTCATCTGGCATATGGGGAAGAAACTTGGTGAAGAATGAAGTTCAGATCTGCTTTTCATCAAGTCAGCATGGGGCCAACAATAACAACCAGGCAGTAGCTGCCCATCTGCTGTCCAGTGTTTTGCATAGGGATGGGAGGTTACCTGCTGATGAAGACTGTGTGCCAGGTGAGCAGTGTAAACCCGTTTTTAGAGATGGACTGTGAAAACCCATCACTCATTTCCCAGCAGTTCGAGGTGTGAAGTGCCTTAGTTGTCCTGATGGAGTGATTTCCTTCCAGCAGAGAGCGTTCCTGCAGGAATTCCCCAACTGAGGGGTGGATTTGCAGTCAAAAGCCTTTACATAGCTTGGAAGAAATTTAAAAATTCAGATGCAGATGACATGGCTTATAAACAAAGCTGGCAATGTGCAGCCTTTATTGAACTCACACTCCTGAGCTGCGAGATTCAGTCTCTAAGTGAGCACTAGAAGAGGGATACCTTAAACTATAGCATGAGTTTTATAGGGAGAAGAATGAGAAAATAATCTAAATTTTCAGGAACTGACAGGAATTCCTGATGGAAATCAAACCATATTCTTCCACTGACTCCAACAGTAACAAGATATTTCACCTTGAGATTGTAAAGAATTGCTTTGGGGGGAAAAAATGCCAGTAGGACATTAAAGTGTGATTGAAGCTAAAACTTTCTTGATAAAAGGAGTGGAATCCACAAATTTCTTGAAAGTTCACAAAAAACTGATGTTTTGTTTGTTTCCAGCTGTCTAAACGATTCAGTTTAACATCAATATATAGGAATCGAATGTCTTCTGGGTAGAAATTAAGTTTTTGAAATGTAAAGATAGGCACATGATGCGGTTAATATGATGTAAGCTGGAGCCTGAATTTGCAGCAATTTAGCTCATCTGTGGTAACTGCCTGTGGGGAGACTTGTACATGGTTATAAATGTGTGGTAATTTGAGGTTGCCTATCCCTCTTCTGAATTCCCCCTCTTGGAAGTAAATGATCTTACATTTACTGATGGGTAGGAAGGTGCACAGTTATTACTAAGTAGCCAAACACTTGTGGCAGCTTGTTTGCACATCTTTACGATCAGCTAATTACAGTAGAGAGAAAAAAAGAGAAGTTATTAGAGCCATAACAAAGCACTTGAAATTATCAAAAGAAAAATGGTTTTATTTATTGAAATTTAATCTTTTATAGATTTCTAGCCATGTAAATATCCAATATTTTTTTTGCCATTCTTCCTGACTCGCTAGACATTATTCACAGGTATTATTCAAAATTTCAATACTTATAATCTAGAAAACCTAGTGCCACTCCAGAGTAAATAATCCTTTTTACTTCTGCTCTTTCTCATAACTGACTCAAATGAGACTTTTTTTTTATTTAGACTGTAAAATCTTTTACATGATTGTGAACTAAAAGACTAACTTTATCTTCTGTTTGTCTTTCTGATTTGAGACCATTTACCCTTCTACAGAAGAGATGGAGGTCTATTATGTCATGATATAGAGTAGCAGACTCCATTTGCAAGATATGAAAGTCATCAATGGTGAAGAATTAGGTTTAGTTGTCTGCTGACCAGCTCTCATCAAAAGCAGTATTTAGGATTTCAGGTGGGAAAATGCACCGGTACCAAAGTACTCCTGGAACCTTGCAAGGACTATGTTCAAAACCAGCAGGGAGTGAACTTAGGATCTCCTTACTATGGATGTTATGACACCAAAATTTTAGATGGACTCAAGAGGAGACCTGAAAATGACAGGTCTTGCTGCCTTGCAAGCTTGCAAGCTTGGGTCTCCAATGTCTCTAAAGCCCTTCCTGTCCCTTTCAGTAGATCCAACCCTAAGAGCCAGGAGAGAAATGAAAAACAGAAAAAGGAAGTTTGAGAATTCATCTGAATTGAAAAATTCTGAATTTAGTTTTTACCATAAAACACCAAACGTTATACCATCTATTTTCACAACAGTTGTTCTGTACTCTCCCTCCAGGAACAAAAATTGTTGACTAACTTTGCCGGAAATCTCCTCTAATTAAAAGTGGCCGCAGAGTTAGCCTTTCATACAAACATTAAATTAGAAGTGTCCACAGGGTTGCATACAAATCAGAATCCACAATTGCTAGCCAAACCACATGCCGTAGATGTGGCTTTGTAGGAAGAACCCAATAATTTTCATTCCAAAACCACAGGTACCTACTCCTATCTTGTTTGGCTCCAGCAGTAATAAAGCTAACAGCTTGCACGGGAACCAGCAACTCTATGGCCACACTGTGGAAGACATCTGACACCCCATTCCTTGACTGGCCTCAGTGAACAGCCAGCCTTGCCACACACAAGACAAGGTGTCCCTTGAGGAATTTAAAATTGCCGATAATTTGTGTAATTCATGGGGGTGGTCCTCTCTTCTTCTCTAGAAACAGCTCACGTAAATACTTCCCAGCTTTCTGTTCCACTTATGCAGAATTATAGAGAAGGGGAGAGAAAGCTCAGGATGAGGTATATCCTCCTGACTTCATGGGGTTCTTCTTTCTTTTTCTTAGTTAAAAAAAAGTAGAAAAGGAATACGTGAGGCTGGAAAACAGGCAAAACTACATCTGGCATCATTTCATCTGAGCAAACTTTCCACAGGAGTGAGTGAAGTACCTCCAAAGCTCAGGAAAAAGTGCTCCACCTCCTGCACACCCACCAGGCTTATCGGATCAGTCATGCTGCAGGAACCTGCCTTGAAGTTCTTGGCCTCATAAGGATCCTGAACACACACTGGTATCAGGTTCTTTCCCAGTGTTTCCAAAACACCAGGAGAGAACTGATTCCTTATTCCTTTTCAAGTTGCTCCTGAAGTGGTGCAAAGCTTGGTTTGAATGCCTCGCTCCCGTAACCAAAGCAGGCAAAGATGTCTCACATCTCCCCTGCTCTACACACAGAGTTTTAAGGATGAGCAGTGATGTCTCCCGAACATCAGAGATCACAGACAGCAGAAACAAAACAGCATGTCTTGTGGGGAAATAAACATTTCGTAATTGCTAATGTTTCCTTTTGGATAAGTGAAAAGCCTGAACACATTAAAAAAAAAAAAGAAAGAGATTTAATTTCTAGTTTAAATACAGCTGCAGTAATTCTTATACACCACACAGCTGTTCAGAGGCCTGGCAGCTGTCCATATCTTATGTGTCCTATCATGTATTTTCCAGTATTGTCCTCTTGACACATAAAGACTGTCTTTAACTGTTGGGAAAAGATAGCAGTCCTTGAGTTAAACACGTTTATGTCCCATTGCTGCTGGCTTTTGCACCCACTGAGCCTCTTCACTTGCCTCCCTGTGACCATGATCTTGTTAAGAGAGGAGAATCATGTGGGTTTTTATTCCTTTCTTTGACATAATCCTCCATACTGATGGCTGACCCCAAATTGTACACTTGTTTGTCAGACACAAACCAAAATCATAGCTAACACACATTCATATTGTGCAAATAACTGGGATGACAAATGTTTCGACCAAAACACCAAATGTGTGTGCCAGTCCCACCAGATGTGCCAGTCCCACTGCCAGTGCAACGTGGGTAGAGTGGCTGACATGTTTTCCTGCCAGCATGTGATGTCATTCTGAATTAATTTCTTAGAGAATAGAATTTCTGTTTTTATAGATAAAATGAGACTAAAGAACATCTTACCGTGTATCATGAGTATTTTTGTAAATAAGCTTCTCATTTTTCCTTGCTGACTTTTATTCCAAGCAAAAATAGATGTGGTTGAAATGCTGCTGCTCAGACTGCACAGAGAAAATGCATTATAATGTTTAGCTAAAGATGTCGTGTAGCTCTGGGAAAGATTTCCTCCACTCTTGCTTCTGACAGCTTCCAAAGTACAAGATAAAAAAGCCTCACAAGGTGCTTGTGCAACAAGGGCACCATTTTCCTCTTACAACAGGGGAAACTGAGGCTGGAGACAAAAAGCTCTCCGTGCTCCTGCCTAGTGGTATTCCCTCAATAGCTTTATGGGAACACTTCAGAGAAAGGCAAAAGCACAGGTAAGGGGCACATGGCTGTGGATGCCCTGTGCCTCCTCGGCCAGGATTTGACAGTCCTGGTTCAGTCGGTGTCTTGTTACCTTTACGTGGCTCTGGGTTGGTGGCAGCTCGTGTCCAGCCAGCTCAGAGTACAACCAGAGAAGTGTGGTGTTTTCACCTGTCTTTGTAGGTGCTGCTTATCTCCTGTTTTTACAAAATACGGAAAGTACCTTAAAAGAATAAGGCTCTTCAACAGACAAGCCAAGCTTTGCCTCCTTCCTACATGGCACTGAATCTATTTTTCCATTGTGCTGTTGTCTTTTTTCTTTTTTTAAAACCATAGATTAGCTTCTGTATCACTTGCTAGCCCCACCTTGCCTCCTCCCATATTTGTATATTCCAGCGTATCAAAGCAAGATGTTTTTACATGATAAGCTCTCTTCTCTCTCTGCAGCTTGGGTAAACAGTTTTCCCAGAAATGTTTCACTCACTACTGTGTTTCATACGTCACCTGGAGTTTGTAGTTGAAGTGTAGTTTCTGCTAGGTAACTACTGTACAAAAGGCATTCCCTGGTTCTATTTGCCCTTAATCTGGGAAACAGTAAGAACAACCACAAGTTACTATTCCTGTGTACCTAAAGATGCAGAAAAAATATTTAGAGACAATATGTTATCGTATTTTATAATACATGTACCCTTTTAAGCTATTCACTCCTGGGCACAGGGAAGTTCATTTTTAACCTTAATTTTGAGTCCAATACCTTTTGGCATATGAATGTATCTAGCACTGAAGTCTATTTACAGAGTTATTAATTTCCTGGATTTTTTTTTAATTAAAAGAAAAGAGGAGGCCCTCTGGAGCTCAGCAGGTGAGCAGCTCATTGCATGTACCAGCTCTTCATCCTCTCTCAGATGAATATTACATATTGAACAGCAAAAACACATTTTGGACAGACTCTATACTTGGATTTTCAAATGCTAACAAGATGGTAAATGGGAAGAATTTATTTCTAGAAGAAAGCTGCACGCTTTGCTCAGCCAAAAGCTAACATTAGGCACTCCAAGTTTGAGACTTGTCAGCCCTGTTTTTCCTCAGGTCTCCCCAAGAGTTTTTATAGAAAGGGAATTATGACACCTTCTGCAAGAGCAACAGAGTTGGGATTAACCTGATGGCATCTTTCAACTGCAGCTTTTTCACACTAGCAAATTTGCAATTTCTTTGGTATCATAGGGAAGATGTTTGGTTTTTTTTCCTTTCTTCAAAACCGAGAAGACTTTTTGGTCAAATTTTCAAACAAGTCCACACCAAAGACTGTCACTGTCCCAAAGCATGTTGCAGCAACAGTTTTGCAGTCTCACCTAGAGAAGCCTCCGGTTTCCCTCTGGAATTTTTCCTGACAGACACCAGCATATCCCTTGCTCCAGATTTTCCTTCATGTTACTTCATAGGCTTCTGCAACGCCCTTGTCTTTTCCCTGGTGCTTACACCCTTGACTTACTCACAGGCACTCAGCATGTCTCCCTTTAGCTATACATATTCAGTTCTTTTAATCTTTTATCATAAATCAATCATTCCAGTGCTTAATCATCCGTTCTCTTTCCCCTGGAACACTCTCCTGCTCCTCTCCCTTCCTCCAATCAGTGTTATGTGCCCAGAACCAAACTCATTTTTCTAATTGCATGACCAAAGCAGGACAGTCATCCTTTGAGCCTATACAATGAGACTCAAGTCAACTAATAGGATTGGTGCGTCATCACTGCTGTTGGTACCTGTCAGTCAGCTGATTATTTTGTGTAAGTTCTTTGAAAATAGGGATTCAAGAAAGTAGCCTGAATGGAGACAAAGGTGGCAAATACTGGTGTTTCATTTCAGGCATGGACTGACCCATGGGAACCAAAACCTCAGAGGCAATGTGAGAATTCAGACCCAAATGTGGGCTTCGTGCTCACAGGAGTCACTTTTATTTGAGGGAGTCAGCCTTGTAGCTCCCCTAAAGAAGTCAGACTATTCCCAATTCAAGCAACTTCCCAACTCCACTAAAAATACCTGACTGATCAGGACAGAAATCATCCATAGGCACGTAGGCCACAAAGTTTTCCCTTTGAAGCATAAATTCATTACCAGAAAAGGAGACATAGTAAAAGAAAAAGAATGCAAGACAATAAAGAAGAGTCTAGGCCTAAATAAGACACTGGAAAAGCTGAAATTTTTAATCTTTTGTATTGACCGTAAGGGGACAGGGAAAGAAATAAAGGACTCAGTCTTGATGGTAGACCTTTTCCTGTCCCTGAAGAAGAAAGCATTCTTTTCCTATTCTTATTCATGAGGACCAAGCTAACTCATAAGTGTCATGGAGCTGTACAAACTTGGTCCCTGAAGTAGAACAGAAAAGACTGTGAGTCCATCAGTCTATCCTGGAGGGGTCAGGTAGGCTCTAGGGACAGGACAGTGCTCCTGAGCATGCTCGTGTTGCTAGGGGAGATGGTGTCACAGGTATGGGCACAATGCAAAGACAGCCTTTACAAACACAGATGAATGTGAAAAGGAGACCAGGTAGACACAGGTGAATGTGAGAACAGACAAAGTCTGACAGGGGAGCTACTCCTAGTGGCTCATGTAAGCAAAACAATTTCACCCCCTTCAAAGGCAAAAGGGAGCCAGGATATTCTGTTTATAATTTGGGGGATTTTTGAAATCATAAGTCTTTCATTATAAAATGCCTAAAGCCCTCAGTCACAGCAATCAAGCCCTGCAATATCCGGTGTCATGTAAAGAAGTACCTTCTGTATGGTAACAAACATCATCAAAGGGCTTAAGTCTAAATCATGTTAGTCAGAAGAATGTACTGATGATGTCTCTGATGAGGACATTACCTTATCAAAAATTCTGTTTCTTGCTTCTGTAATGATCTTCAATGGTCAATCTGAAAAAAGCATCCCTAAATACAAAAGTACTTGAGTATTTGCTTATGTTTTCAGCCTGCTTGTGTCCTTGGACCCAGGTGGTTTTACCCACATGCTGCGGTGGTGCTGCTGCTCATGTGTGTCCTTGCAGTACTGGTGACAGCTGTGCCCACCCTTAAGGGTACTTCTTTCCCCTCAAGGGTGGGTTGTCACAACAGTCTACAAATGTTTGGCACAATCAACTTTTTCTGGGAGATTTTTTTGCAAATATACACAAAATATTTCTAGAAGTACACTGCTGGTCAACATTTTTTTATGACCAAGTGCTATGGGCAGAAGAGCCCCACAACACATAAGGCCTTAATCTTACAATATGAGATGGGTGTTAATTAAGCTGCAGTTAATTGTACCTTCATTTGCTTGCACACACAGTGGTGAGATCCAGCCTGTTAATATCTGATAGAGGCTGGAGGTGAGGGACAAAATCTTATCTCATTTTGGCCATATGAATCCGTACAAATGTAATCCAATGCAGGTACCCAACAGAGCCTGAGCATTTGAGGCAGCCCCCCTAAACTGGAATTTCAGGCAGTAGAAATTTTGCAGTAGACTGAAAGTTCTGCGCTGTCACCAGGGTCCTTTTCACAGTAAACATTGAACCATAACAAAACAGAAAGAAGCCACTTTATGCTTCTGCATATGGTGATGTTTTAATGACATACTAGGAGCTCAGTCTGCAAGGGTGGCAAATCCTGAAATCTTGTCTTTCTCCTTTCAATCATTGAAAGACTTTCAGCCTGCACACATTGTCTACAGTCAAATCTGAGAGGGCTTGGCATGGTGCTGTGCTGTTGTGGTCTATTAAACTGATTAAACTTCATCCCACATTGGGTTTCAGAGGTGTTGCGCTCCACCAGATCCATCATCCCCAACCTGGCAAGGTGTGGCCACCAGTAGTGACTGAGACTGAAGGGAAACTATGAGAAAGCTCTAAGTGTAAAAAGAAAAAAAAGCATAAATCTGCAGCAGCCTTTTTTGTCTCCTGTAAATACCAAGGGAAAAATTGAAACTAGTTTCTTGGGAGAATTAAAAAAAACCGAATAAAGAAATGATCTCTGCCAATGTCTGTCACTTGACAGATGGCATCCTAAGGAATTTAACACCTACCTGTGACTTACACAGAGTTATCTCAGGTCTGCGAGACAGCCTTGGATGAATATTTTCTGCCTGTTCCACTGAGATTTAGAAAGTATATTTTGGTTTACAAGACACTAATATGCTCTGAGAATAACCTCTACAAAGATTACGTATTTTGGGAAAGATCTGGCAGACTTTCAGGCAGTTTTTAAGATCTCTTGTATATGCAAAGGGAGCTTTGATTTCATGATTAGGATAGATTTATAGCAGCAGTAGCACCTATTTAAATATTATGATAACGAGTAGAAAAAACCCAATTTTAGATTGCATTTAACTGAAATGTCATCCCTTAATGCTGTTAAGAGATCTGATTTCTCTGTTTCAGTATTTGTGGGTATTCAGGGGTTTTTTTAGACATAATATACATTTAAAGAATAAGAAGGAAATATAACTCATGTTTTAATGAGCCCTGTAAACATAATATCATTTTTAGGGTTATTTCATTCATAGAGAGAAATTACATTACTTCTCTTCCAAAACTTGTTTGAACGTTTGTCTACATATCTGCCCATTGTGTTCATCCACAGGTGAGGACTGAAACCTTTACTAAAGAGAGGATTTCGGCATGGCAATGTTCAGCAATCCAATATATAGCCATGCTACTGTCATCAATCTGGCAAAAGAAATCAGATCAAGATTTAAGTAGTCATTATCAAATGAAATTAGTTTTAAAATAGAATATTCAGTCATCCTGAGATTAGATTTTTAGATAAGTTCTTGCTTCTTAGATGTTATGATAGGTATCTACTCACAGTAACTACTGATTTTGTACGTAAAACTGTAAAGTTTAAGAGAAAATACTGACCCATCTTCACTGAGAGGAATAAAAATGACTTAGATATGGGAATATTCATAGGAGAACTGTAAAAAGATGAAAGGAACTTTGTCCTGGCACTATCTGAAAGCTTGAATTTTTTAAACTTTGCCTTAGAGTACATTGCTTTAGGTATGTCGTGTGTATGGCCATTAATTGTTGTTTTCTGTAAGCAATTCTATTTAAGTAAATAAAACACACATTAGTGTAAAGTTCAAGCAAGATGTGACACAGATCTTCCTAAATGTGGCCCTTCTCAGCCACTCAGATGACATTTTCTAAGCCCTCTGTTTTACTGTCAAACTATGTGCAAGAATTGGGAAAAATGCATGTATTTTTTAAAATATGATGTGCAACTAATATATTAATCACGAATTTGTGGTGGAATTAATTCCCAGCAAGGCTGATGTAAACCAGGTTGTCTGATGCCCAGATGAATGAACACTTCTTGGTTGATTGTAAAGGTAGATGTTTTATGCAGCGAAGACTCAGTATCATGTTTGGGTGGTCAAAGGTGCATTCTCCAGCTGCAAGGAGAATCTTTTTCTAAGCTTATTAAAATTTTGTATCAAAGCTGCTTTTGAATCAAAAGTAGATTTTCAACTAAATTTTTTATGATGAATTATTTTTTTTCGGAAAGCAGGAAGGATTAAAACCTCCTATGCAAACATAGATGTTTTCACTGTAGGCACAAGTCTCTGGGTAATCAGCTGCCCTGTTAGACACATGTTCTTGCACGATGTGGGCCATCTCAGCTTTGTAAATAGAACTGGTAACTCTGGAAATGTCCATTTAATTCAAGGACCAGACAGACCACCATGAGGGCTATGTGGTGTACATCTCCACCAGTGGGACAATCTGCATGTAACTTATTTAATGAAAAATATCTTTCTACCATAACGGAAAGTTTCAGAAGTTATTGACTTTTCTGCTAGAAAATGAACTCCTCAAATCCTGAATTTTATGGGCAAAAGCACAGAGAAACTGAAAGGAGAATAGACTAATGACTTTTAAATTTTCACCACAAATGAGAATGTTTTTATCTTTAGGGAATATCCAGCTAAAATAAAACATAAATAAATATTCATACTGTTTCCCTGTGTAGATGTAGCGATGTATCACATTTTTCATTACTCCAATTTTAGATGTAAAACAAAAAAACCCTTTTGCTTTTTTTGAAACATACTCAGCCTGCTAACACTGCCAGAAAAGAAAAGTTAATAAGCCAATTTGTTTCCTTTTCAAGCAGACATCCTTGTGTTTTATCTCAAGTTGCTTTTCAAGCTACAGAGAAAGCACCTGTAAACATGTGTTGCAAAACTACCTCATTATCCTCATTCAAACCCTTTGCAAGCACTGTGAGTCAGGCACTGTTTTCAAGCAGATGCATTTCTGAACTTTATACACCTTTTCCCAGTAAATTTTTCACTCATCCAAAGGGACTCTTTTTTGTAGCTCCTGTCCAGCTTGGTGGGCCTTCACATGCAAACGGAACAATGGATTTGAAGTTCTAATAAATGGAGGGCAGACAGACATGCAGACTGATAGCAATATATTTCTTTCCAAAATACCTGATTTCTTCATTTTTCATGAATGAAACTCCTGAGTTCCATTTCTTAAGATTTTAGAAGGATTGGTGCCCAGACACAGGAACTATCAGGTGGCTTTGGTTCTTTTGGTTTTCTTTAATTTCAATGGGAAGAGTGGTCTTCAGTTCTCTTTAACCTTGTTTTGCTTCATGAATCTATATGTTATTTTACCTCTTCTTTCCCCAGATGATTAAAAAATTCCTGTAGATTTAGACTGTGTGAGTCATTCAGATAGATACACTCATTTTAAGGCAACGTGTGGAACCCAAGTGCTTCCAGGATGCCCCAATGAGAACCTAAAGGTATCCTGACTGCAGGGCCTGAAATGTAGCCTAATCTTTAACACACCAACACTTAAAAATGTTCTTTTCCACTGTATGCTGAGTAAGGCTCATAGCAAATCTATACCTTTACTTAGGCTTTTATGATTCTGTTTGTCATCATATTTGGTCAGCTCTGTTTTCCTTTAGCAATGACAAGAGAAAATGACACTCAAGCATGTCTCAAAATAAAGCAGAAATTAAGAAGAATGGCTCACCGCATCTCTCCTTGACCACATCGTTATTCGAGGTGGCAAGGTGACTTTAGGCAGAGGGTAAACTATTTTATATCTGTCAAAGGTCTACAGTTTGTATTGAAAGAGAGTTTAGGAGAGAGAATGACGGGGAAGTTTTGATGGGGAATAGAATATGAAGAACCGAGCATATCAAATATACTGAAATCCCAGTAACTTCAGTGGGCAAGCAGACACAGGGGAGACAAGGCTTAAGTTCATGGCTATCCACAGCAGAACCAGACTGGCACCTCATTAAGGTCTCTGAGCTCTTAGTATGGATAACCAGTGACAGAAAAATACTTCCCTGGCTGATAAAGCTGTAACAACAAGAGAAGAGTGAAGTCACTGCAGGTTTTGTGGAGCAAGGATTTTGTAAGGACAGCTGGACTACAAGTTCCTTGTCCCGTTGGCAGGTGACTCTCTCCCCACCTCAAAGAGGCAGAGTTATTCTGCATTAGTGAGATCCAATTCTGTAGTCTTTGAATCAGCTGAAAAACTCTTCACTTTTACAAGATGACAGTTTAACAGGCAGCTCCCCTTCTTGCTTTCTATTTACGGGAACAAGCCAGGCTATAAAAACGGGACGTGGTACAGCTCAGGGCCAAGGTATGGGTCCGTCTTGGCTCTCTGGGTATAAATACAGGTGAGTCACTGGATGTGCCTGTACACACCTTGAAAGAAAAATACCTGAAGTGATCGCTGACTGCCAGGAAACTGTGCCAAATTGTTGGCAATGTCCTTTGCTCCTCCTTGGCTCCTCTTCATTCATCAGTGCTGAGCCAAGTCAGAGTCTGCCCTTTGGCTCGTTTCATTGGCTAGCTCATTGCTACCATGTACACATTTTCTAATGAACAATTGTGTACACCCATGTACATACACACACTAACACAAATTTTCCACAGATTTTAGCATCACTTGTCATGACTTTAGTGGCTCTTCTTTCAAAAAGTGTGTGGTGAGTATTATTTATGCTTGTGACTTCATGCACAGAAGTTTCTGTGCTTCTGAGGATTTTACTTCAGTGTTTGCTCACTTGCTGCATGGAAGTGCTTTCCTGGTATTATCTTAATTTGCTTAGATAAAAGAGGAGTCAAGCAAAGAATTTCTGTAGGTCATTTAAATAAATACTTCCTTTTAGAGTGAAATTTGTACCTGTGCATAAATGTGACCTAGTGGTTCAATTCTGATCTACTTAAGGATGTGAAAGCATTTAATAACTCCTATTAATCCAGTGGCCTTGTTATAGATCCTCATGGGCATATCTGAGAACTGAATTTGGTTTGCAAACCAAAAGAATCCTAAACTGCCTCTTTTTCTCTTTGCTGATGGTGTGCATGGTGCACAGTACTTTTTCACTGTAGTGGGATGAAAGATATTTTCAAAGATACTCTTGCAATAATAAAGTGAGGGTGTTGCACAGCCAGGGTTTAACTGGGAAACGCTCCACTTTTCGAGAAAAAAAATTTTCCTCCTCCTCTGTGCGAGCTCTTTGCCAAAGGGTGTACATGTTACTGTTGCAGCCAAAATTACTGTTATAGCCAAGGGATGTACACGTTTCTGTGTAAATGCGTTGCCAAAGGGTGTGCGAGTTACAGTTCAAAGTTACAGTTGAAGGGGCATTCCTGGCTTTAACGTTTGTGATCTGCTTATCCAGTCAATTAAACGCGGTTTATTTTCAGATGGCTGAGGGGATTGCTCATGTGATGCAGGGGCTATTGCTACGGGAGCCCTTAAAAACAAGTTCCCTTTTATGCAAGGTATTACTGGTACTCATGGTATTCCCCATTCCTTGTACAATACGTGCTTCTGCAAAGAATAGCTTACCTCCAATTAAAGATGGTAAAAGTGCTCCATTTTTTTCTCTAAGGGTGCCAAATACATTGCCAGCCTGCCCCAGGCCATGCATGGCTGTTTAGCAGGCTACTGCGTGCAGCTGTAGTCACATTTTGCATGGCTTTGAATTAATGGCAATAGCTCAAGAAACAGATCTGGTTGGCAGACTGAATTTTCCAGCATAAAATTCCAGTAGACAGTGGGGTCAGAGCCACAGCAAACAAAATGCAAGAAACGATAGAGAATAGTTCAAAAAAGTAAGAGAACAGAACTGTTTGAAAATGTACAATGAATCCTCCGTATTTTGTGGCCAGTTTCCACACTGGAAATCTGATGGCTCTCGTGTGCCAGGTATGTGCTCTCTCTCTCATGCAATAGTTTTTCAGCTTAATCCTTTACTATTGTATCAGAGCTCCTCACCACTGTCAATGGGTTGTTTCTTCCACTGTTGTGGTTGGTCCTAAGCAGATGTTTCTCCTAGAACTCTAGTTCATCTGATCTATTTTTTGTTAGGAGGAGAAGTTGAACTAAAACTTCCATGGACATCGGCCACTAGATCTCCTTTGACCATATAGAGAGACCAGGGTGGTTTCTTCATGAGGAAGAAGTCTTTCATTCACCTTTGCCTTCAGACATTTAAAGAACTAACATTGGTCTTTAGACATCTACAGCAGTGCTAGTTGTTCAATATATCAGAACTAAAGAAATATATCTTTCTGGAACAGATATGAAAAAGTTTCCCTCTTGAGATGCTTGCTTTTCTTCATAGACTAGAGAATTTTCCAGGATTAAATGAGACTAGATCAGGTCTAACTTCTACATATTTAAAGTTAGATGAGATAAATCTCTTTGTCTCACCACTGAGATTCACAGCAGAAATAAGGCAGTTCAAAGAAAGACAAACAAGATGAGTAGGTGCAAGGAACACTTTTGTTTGATATGTGTATGATGAGAAATTAATTTAGAGGGAAAGTAGGTAAAGAATAACATGATAGGGCTGTTGACTAGCAGACTGGAAGAGACAAAATTAATGCAGATACCTACTCCATTCCAGCCAGGAAAAAGGAGGATCAGATTGGATGGAACAAGCTTGAATATGGAAAAGGGAACTCCTTTCCTCCATACTGCAAAATCATCCCATAGCCATGACAGAGCAAGACCCCAACAGTTTCAAAAGACTTGGAAAAAGATGCCACGTATAAAAAGACAAGGAGGATACCTGCAGTTGCTTAAATTAGTGAGAAAATGCAATTACTTTCTCACACAGGGGTAAAGGGTTGTACTGTACGATATGTACAGATTGGTGCAAATTGAACTGCTGACCTTGTCATTAGTCATTCTATGAGAAACCTAAGAAAGTTCGTACATTTGCCCCAAGCTTATGTTTGATTTCTGGATGTGTAGCCATATTTACCTAATGCTTGTAAACAAGCCAAAACTTGCATGCATAAAACCTATATTTTTCTTTCCAAATTTGTTTAGAATTTGCTGCTTATGTTGCCTGTAAAAAGTAACATTGCTTTTATTTGTTGAAATGAAATCACTTCTAACTTTCTCTTTTATGTCTTCCACTTTTACAAGATGTTTCTTCTGGCAACATCAGTCAACTTTCCTTACCTTGCTCTTTGTTCCCACATTGCCAATATTTCTGTGCTGCTGACTTCTGCACATATCCTCAGGAGTTTTTCTGATGATACCGTGAACAGGAGACCCTGGATGTTTACCAACTCCTTACTTATTTATTATACCTGGCTCACTTCCTAGGACACAGTGAAAACAGTGTCTGTTCTTGTTGATTGCTAAACAAACCTTGTAAGGAAGCAGTCCTCCAGTATGTCTAGGAACATTGCTTCTTCCCTTGGGACCCCATCACTGTCATCAAGAGCAACACCTGGAAAATAGTGGCTGTCTGAGCTTCTGTACAAACCTTGCTTCCTGCACACTTATCCATGTTTTTCAGCAATAAGCAAAGGGATACCTGTTCTGTTTTCTTGCTGTTGTCTTTAGTATGTATTGAGTTACACCTCAAAATCTGTGAGCTGTATTGCTAGATATAATTTACTGAAACATTCTCTTCTACATTTAATCCACACAGCTTTGATTAACTTACCAGGGTATGGAAAACACCAAGGCCAGAACAAAGCATTGTGTTCCTCAAAGAATCTGTGATTCGGCTGCTTTTCTGTCTGTAGTATGCCCAGAATTATACGGGGCTGAAATTTTCAGCACCACCCTAGAGATTTGGGTAGTCATATTCCCTTAAAACATCATCCTAAACATTTCCAAAAGAATTCCAGGAATGCTCATACATATAAGAGTCTCTTGCCTCATCTCTGACTGACCTGCCATGTAAGTGCTTATGAAACATTAAAACTTGCATTATTCCAAATGCATCTCCAAGATGGTGCTGCCTTTAATACTGGTCATAGTGAATCTCCAGAA
The DNA here is from genome assembly GCA_013397115.1 of Edolisoma coerulescens. Classification (NCBI taxonomy): domain Eukaryota; kingdom Metazoa; phylum Chordata; class Aves; order Passeriformes; family Campephagidae; genus Edolisoma; species Edolisoma coerulescens. The sequence goes on along the minus strand of VWZW01003558.1, from coordinate 555,108 downwards.
ACAAGAATTTGCATCTTCTTTTAAATCTGGCAGGAAATTTGTGTTTTTCCATCTTTTTTCTTCTGGTCTGCCTCCATTTTAATGCAGTGATGTTTCTCCCAGAGCTCCTACCTCTATTTTAGAACCGAACAATATCTGGCAAAGAACAGTTAATACTTTAGTTCTGAAGGGCTTTTTAAGCAGATGGAAACTCTCGCTGTCAACCTGCTACACAGCAGTTTATATACGTCTCCTTTCCTCCACAGTCTCTGGGGTTTGTCAGTGTAAATATGAAACTGTCCGATCACTGGAAGTCTTTTGGTGGAAACAGTGCTGGCAAAGCAGAAGAAAGCCTCGGAACTGCTGCTGATATTTCTGAATGGTATTATTTTTAAATATGGTGCCATTTTTCCCTGAAGGGGCTTGACTTCTCTCTGGAGTGCATATGTGTGATCGAGGAGATGACCAGAGTCCCAGTTCCAGACTCTGACTTGGTCTGTATCCCAAAGGGTCTCCTACCATAGCCCCTATTTTGGGAACCCCCAGTAAAACGTGGCAAACTCTCCTGGGTGCATTCCTGAGCAGGAGGGGACTTTCACCACGCCTTTGTACCCACCTCATACCACAGCCAAGAGATGTTGCATTTCTCCTTGTCGTGCAGGAGTCCAGGGCACAGCAAGAGTACCTGCCGAGCCTCCTTCAGTGATTCCACACAAACCCATTCGTTCCCCACTCCACATGCCTCTAGAAGCCCAGAATCTGTTTCTCAGTTTTATCACCTGAAAAATTTCCAAGACTTTTCACTTCACTGAGTCTAACAGGAAAAGGAGATCACTTACACTCAAATTCCTGGGACTTTGTCACATGTCCCACAGACCATGACACACATCCCACTGTTTGATTCCTGACATGACTAGGGAATAATGTGTAGCAGTGCAGCAAGTTTGTTCTTGCACTGATCAGCAACTGCTGAGTCCATGACACAAGAGGTTACACACAGCTTTAATAACTATAACTCTCTTATCAGGCACACTGAGTGCGTATAAAGTATTATGGAGAGTAGATAAGCATCCGTGTGTGACACAGAGGGTAAAGTCAGCCCAAGTGTGAAACAGATAATCCTGCTTACCTCATCTGTATCACCTAGCAGAGCATCCAAATCTCTCTTTGTTGCCAGGGAGGAGGAAGGCACGTCCTTGTCAGACACTTCCAATCTGCTTTGCAAGCAGAGGTGTCGTAGCCCAACTCAAAATGCCCTTAAATAGTATGGTTGGTGTTTCTGGATGGGATAGGGCAGGGACACAGCTAATCCCAGGTGAGCCAACCACTGTGTATGCTGGGAGTTAGAACTATCAGCATCCTCAACAGAGATTAAGAGTCCATTCACTGATAAGCATCGACTCCTTGATGCACTGCGTGCTTGTCTTGCAGTTAGAGCACCTGCTATTGGCCACAAGAACCTCATCCTCATCATCTTCCTTTAATCTGAACATTGTCCTGATTATTTTTGTGTTCTGAATGCTCACCCTACTTGTACAACAAAGCTGATCCTGCCAGAAAGCTCAAAAATTGTTTCAAAACTGTTGAAAAGTCTCATGTTTTGCAGGTACCCTGGGCCAAATCACCCAACCTGACCTGACTTGTGTAAATCAGTGGCCCAAAACTCAACATCTCTGGGCCTTTCCAGGCTTGTACTGGGATTTTCACAGCCCCAGATCTACCAGCGTTCAAGCAAGAACAGTGGAAGAGCAAGCTTTTGGTCTCCCTCTTTATCTTTTGAGGAAGTTAACCCCAATAGAAGTTAGTTATTTATGCAATACTTTGAGTTGGTCTGGAGGAAAACAAAGATTGATCACACAGTTGTTTTGGGCTGTTTTTCTCTCTCTTGCTCAGATGCCCAAATTAAGCCATGGATTAATCAAACAATTAATTGACAAGAACCCTGATTTATGTCAAGTTAAGTTACAGCACGCAAATATTTGCACAGTGTTGGATGTAAATTTAAACACAGACTCCATAAGTATTTTTTTAAACTGTGAATATTTCTTGAGGATAATCCAAATGCAAAACTCAAGCTCTTCCTCCTTCCTGATGATTTGAATGGATGGATTGTGGCAAGAGTCACACTATTTGTGTTAAAACCTTAATCTGATTAATAACTCTCAGGATGATTTTTAAAAGCACAAAGGGCAGTAACGTGTCTTGCTCCCACCAACAATTCAATAGAGCTAGGCACCGTGCTCCAGTTTACATTTTTAAAGATTTACCCTCTTTGTTTTGAAAGCTGTGTTGACAGCAAGCTTCATTCAGGACATTCCTCTGAGAGAAGCCAACAGGCAGTCTCAGACCTTCCTGTGGATGTGTGAAGAACAACTGACTAATCAAAGAGCAGGGAAAGAGACTGATGTGCTGTAAGAAAGGAAAAAATAAATTTCTCAAGGTAAAATTGTCACAGCTTGTCCATGACTCAGAATCTGAGACCTCTTTCAAAAAGTTACTGCAAAGTGACACACACACACACACACAAACATACATCTATCTATCTATCTATCTATCTATCTATCTATCTGTATCTTGTTTAGGTACCAAAAAGATCTTCCACGGTTATATTCCTTTGTCGAAAAAGGACCCTAAGACTGCTGTTGTTTAAGATAGTCCTTCGGAGAGGTAAATCCAGTTCTCTGTCCTTCACCATGATGTCTCATTCTGGCACAGTGCTCTGTACCCTGCAGGGTGATGATTGTGAGGAGTTTTTCATGAAATTTAAGTAATTTTATTCAAATCTATAATTTTAAGACTGTGTAACCCATGGATTTAAAAGATAGTTAAAAAATAATTGAGGTTTTGCTTCAGTTTTCCAGCTCTTTTGAGAAGTTGAACCTAAATCCTGGTTTGCTAAAGCAGTGCTGGGCCCTAGCAGCAATTTTATTTTCTTTTATCTATTGGATGGGAAGGAGAGCAAGTTTCTTTACAGAGCTGAGCCCCACTGTTTGCAAGGTGGCATAGTCTGTCTGGCTTTTACTAACGTGTGGGAGTACAATGCATCTCCTGCCTTACCTTCTGCTAAATCCTGCAGCCTCCAGGGCTCTGCTGGGCTCATCTCTGTGCTGGGTAATTCTCCACAGACTGGCTCTCTGGGCTGGTGCTCCCGTGCAAACAAAGCTGTCGTGACACAAGAGCGATGCCTGCGAGGTTGCCCGCAAACAAAGCCATGCTTACCGAGTTTATCTGCATGAATTGGTAGAGCTTGCCCGTTCCTGCCCAGTTCTTTTGGCTCAGACACCTTAATTCTGAGTATATCCCTCGCTATATGCTGAGTAATCTGTTGTGAAAAATGCCTCCGAAGAGGCCCCATTATGCACGCTCTCCTACCAGGCAGCATTAAAATCCTGCCTAAATGGCCTGATGGCTGATTAAAGTCCCAGAAGTTTTTAAATGATTATTTATGCTTCTCAACCATTATCTAGTGATTGTTGAAGCTCCTTGCCGGAAGCCTGCTTTGTGGTGAGTAATGAAATAATGCAAATTGATGGGAGCTGGTGCCGATTTTTAAAGGAAAATAGGCTGCATTGGATGACAGGATCAATGTAGTCTGTGTGAGCTGCTGAAAAGATTTGTCAACGGGTACATCAGGCTCCCCATCATGACAATCCACACAGAAGGGTGTCAGAGACCAAAAACCTTCCTGACCTCCCTGGTTGGGAGACCTGGGCAGTGTTTCCGTGAGTATGGAAACAGAGAGGAGGAATGATGAGTGGAGAGAAGACATGGAGGAATCCCAGAAATACATAAAAGCTTTGGCTTTACATGGCTGCATGATGAGTTATGTATCATCATATCATACAGATCGTACATTTTGCCACCATCCCAAGATGCCAGCAAGGGATCACTGCAGCTTTCTTGGACCTCTGGCATACTCTGTGGCTAGGGCCACAGAAGGACAGGATGAAGTTCTGTTTAAGTTTTTTTTGATAATTTAGGATTTAGCAGCTTGTCAACAGAACACACAAGAACCTATCAATCCTAGATTTAACATTTTGAGCATGATTTTGGGCAGCTACGGTTTACGTCATTGTTGCCTGCATGTTGTTCCAGTTTCTGGTATTTAAAATGAACCAAGAGACAAAGCCAAGCTTGAAGACCACCAGCTTCATGGAGCAACCATCTGACAAAAAAAGAGAACAAATGTCAAGGGAAAAAATTGACAAAGACCCTGACCTTCTAATGTTGTTTTAATTAAGACTGATGTTAGAATCAGGGTATTCAGTGGCAGTGAAAATTCATTTTCAGGCATATTTCTATCACCTCCATGACTTTGAGATAACCCCTAAACATTAATGAAAATAAGCATGAGGGTATAAAGTAGTTTTTTCACCGTCTCAGTTTCTCTTGGAATTGAAGGTGTTTAGTGTGTACTAAAAGATTGAGGTTTTATTGGTTTCCTCCTTTACTTGCTTTTCACTGGGCATTGTTCCTGTGAGAAAGCTCTGATTTAAAGTTGCTGCATTGCAGTATGATGTGCTCAGTTGTGAGATTCAAATCCCAAATGACAGGCCAACTGAGAATCCTCCCAGCTAGATCTCATCTAAACTAACTCTGGCAAAGGGCACCTTTTTATTTTGGAGACAGATCTGGAACGGAAATGTTAGAAAAATATTTTGATTTGGATATTTAAATATTCTTGGTGTCCAAAGCTGTAGTTCAGCCCCACTCCACTGGGGTTTTTCAGTGTTACTGTGTCTAAAACATTCAGTGTGAGCTCCTGAGAGCTCATTGTGGTACATAAAACTGAGCTGAGTCTGAGTGTAGCTGCCTTAGCCCATTCAGACCTGCTTCAGGCCCCTCTTACAGGAACCCTGCCTTTGCTTGGTATCCCCATGCAAGCTGCAGAGCATCTGCATTCCCACAGTGAGATGCTCAGGTTTGTGCAGAACTCACTCAGCCTAGAAATTTAAGCATTTCTAATTTCTAAGCTCTGAAGACGCCGCACAGCATTTAAAGAATGCCTAATGTGTGCAAACACAATTTTGCCCAAAGAAATTTGGATGTCACCACTGCCAACTTTTGCATTGCTCTTAATTAAGCATGTTTGCCTTTGCTGGTTTGCAAGAGAGGAATCAGCAGCTCCAGAGACTTGTATTAAGGAGTGCAGGGGCACCATAGATGTCTATGGAGTCACAGAACAGATTACTTAATGTCCTCATATTAAGAGGCACATCATGATGACACTCCAACCATCAATATACAATGTTTGTATAAAAATAAATGAAAAGTAAAGAATCACCAACAGCTGTAGCCATTATATTTTTTTTAAAGTGCAAATACATCCACTCTTTGTGAATTTCCATACCAGAATTAAAGTCCCTGCCCAGAAGCTTGGGAGATAGTCTGTGGATACATAATAGACTGAGGAGCTAGAGCCCACAACTACCACCTCCCAAATCAGAGCCCTAACTGCAGCAAACAGCACATTTTGGGCCCATCATGTAGCCAGATATACAAGAATGATGGGGCCACATGACCAGTGAAAGGCAACCTGACTAATGTTCAGGAAGATGTCAATTATGGACTTTGGGCACAAGCTCATTTTTGTGCTTGAACCTGTTGGCAGGGAGAAGCAGCTCTGATAGGAGGAGCCCTCTGAGGTCCCCTCTCTGTCTGTCCTGTCCCTTTAGGCCACACACACTCAGAGCCAGGAAAGGACCCCACTCACTGAGGCCATGATTCCACTTCTGGTCCCTGACTGACAAGGACAGCGGTGGGGAATGAAGACCATGCTGATGTTGCTGCTGTCCATGTGGCTCCATGAGGCTCCCCAGGGATTCAGGGTGATTTCTGAGGAATGTGATGTACATTACACAGTTCAGCATTTCTGATCTCCCTCGAATACACAACAGCACTGGAGACCTTCCCAGTTTGCAGGGGACTTTGATTTGCTCTCTGGTCGCACGAGCCACCTCTTCCTAGCTGTACACAGAGTGCTTTATGGTGTGAAAAAAGTGCTCCATCCAAACAATGTGAATTAAAGGTAAAGCAGGGCTACAGAATTCCTTCTTTGTAATAAGTTATCCATTAAATACCACTTGAGCTTTTCTTGTTTTAAAGCATATGTCAACATAATCTCAAATACTTTTTATAAAGTACTAGTAGTAAGTCATTAAAAATGACAAAAATGTCTTTAATCTATAAAAAATATTTTAATCAACTGAGATATCTTTTTCAACATAACAAAATAAACACAGCCCAGACTAGGCTATCTAATCTTCAGCTCACAGTGGGATGACTTTACAACAGAATGTCAGAATCACCAGCTAAATTCATTGGGTGCTTACTGCTCTCAGGAGCTTTCAGGTATGTTCTCCTCACTACTGTGGAATATCCTAGTTCTTTTCAAATATTTACAGATGTCGAATATTTATATGTTTGCATTTCCTCGGGGGTAAATCCTTGCACTTTCTGAAAGGTGCCATGATTGAGAAATAGGAAATAACTTTTTGGTATCCATTGATCAAAGGCAAGATAATAATTCAATAACATTTGTGAGCAGCCATTCTGAATTTTCATCCCCTTCATTTGATTAAACTGACCAGAAATCTTGCAGAAGGCAGAGGAGTTCAGAGAACAAGGGAGAAACTGGTAATTATATGAAGTGGAATATAGTTTGGGATAACCATATATAGCATAACCATATAGCATTAATAATTTAAGTGTAATATTTATCCAGGTAGAATACTGCACAGTTGAGAAGCTACATTGAAAGGTCACCTTCTGTTTTTAAATTACTCTAATTGAAGCTGATCTGTATTTTATATGGTGAGGCCATAATAAAGAGCAAGATGCAGCATAAAGGTTTATGATAATTATGCACATGGTTCACAATGCATGCTTGATCTCCATTCATATTTCATATTTTATTGTATGACAATTATCAAATACTTCTTTTCTGTGATCCATACTCCCTTTCATGCCGCTTCTAATTGGACAGAAGAGATCTCCACAGAGGGATTTCTACCATTTAGTCATATAAATAGAGATGGAGATCTCTCTGTGGTATTTCCCCAAGTAAATATTTGCCGAGATTTAACAATCACATTTTCTAACAATGAACAAATTTAACTTCCACTCAGACCAGTTTTGTACAGTAAATTTCATAGATTTATCTCTTCTCCACAAATTTAAGCTATTTTGTGTTTTTAATGGAGTCTCTAATAGATATCTGGCTGTCATAACCAAATGCACAATTTGATATCTATGCTCGTTTCTTTGCAGAGAAGCTGTTCTCTTGAACTGAGGGACTTCTCTCTTCATGCTCAAAGATATGTGGGTGACACAATTTTGTGGCTTTGGTTCATGTGATGGTTGATATCTGTGGCTCAGAGTGTTGGGAAATTTGCTCATCTCTAACCCCGGCTGTTTTTTCTGTTGAGGACCAAGAGGACCTGTAGATGTGATACCTCCAAAGGTACAATCACCACAGGGAACAACACCCTGGCTTCCACCTCCTGAGAGTCACAAAGAACAAATATCTTTCTTTGCTAGTGAGTGTGTGACAAGAAACTAATTCTATTTGCTGACAGTTTCTACTGCCGTTTCTTCATTTCTCTATTAAAACATTAAGTACACTGTGTTTTATGTGCATATTTCACACATTTACACAAACACAGACAGATTTCTTTCTCAGTGCAGGCAGTACAGAACCCTTTTTACACCATTACTGCAATAAACGGAGCTGTAGTAAAGGTGAAGGAAAGGTGAATCACAGCTAGAAAGAACACACTTACTGCTTGTTATTTTCTCATACACTAAGCATCCACTGGTAGACACAAGTCATTCAGTATTCAATTTTTTTCTGAATTATTTCTTCATAATTTGTTTGCCTCTGTTTTCTTTAGAAAAGGATTACCAATAGTTTAAAAATTTTGTGATTTTTTTGTTAAAATTGCTTATTTGTGTCTGAGTTTTTAGCCATGACTGTTCTTGGAAAGTAGCCTGCCTCCTCTGCAAAACAGTATTCCAATAATGCTTGTGTTTCTCACCTCTGGGCTGGAGAGACCATGAAAAGTATCTCCCTTTTTAACAAATCTTTCAAAACTACTCAGCCCCTTAATTTCATTATAAATTGGACTTGTACAAATCCTTACAAGTATGGTTGCCCTTTGACAGTTCTTCCTGCTTTAGTCTTAGAACAGCAATGGGAACAGAACTCTTGATCACAGCAGGAATGCGTTTATGATCATGCATTGCTCAAGTCTGTTTTTATTTCTCGTTTTATGTAAAATGCTGCAGTAATCCCTTTAGAATTCCCCTCAGCTTAAATCTCAGAGACTGTTCAAGACTGCCTCTTAATGTCTCAAGAGCACTTCAGCTCACATAAGCCTCATATTCAACAGGTAAAGCCCACTTTGTTCTATAGAGATGGCTGAAGTAATGTAAAATTAAAGATTTAATCTTCTGTGGTAACTCAGACTGTCCTCAGTGCAGCACAAAGACACTAAAAGTCTGTTAACTTTTAAGTAAGTAGAAAATTCTTTGATTGACAGTGGTCTGCTGTATTGATCCCAAAAACTATGCCACAACAAATTTTATTACAATTGGGTGGGAAGACTTATTGCACGCTTTGGGAACGCTAGGGGATTCGTTTCACTATTAACAGGTTTTCTCCATTATAAATTTTAATTGACAGGATTTAAAGGCAATTGAAGTCGAGACCAAACATTTTGGACAAATTAAGGAAGGATTTTTTGGGGGTTTTCTTGTTTTGGGGGTTTTTAAGACTAAATTTAGACGGAAGCAGTCAAAGGAGTGACTGGGCACTTGAGAGTTCAAATAACTGGTAATTATATGAAATGGAATATAGTCTGCAGACTTTTATTCTCATTAGGAACTTCACACAGGAGCTTAGCTGATCTGTACCTTTAATGTGTTTTCTCCCAGCCAGTGGACAGATGTTTGCACAATGGGCTCCACCAATTAATGCAGCCCAGGCTGACATTCAAAGTGGGTTAATATGGACACAGCCAAACTTAGCACATATTTCCTCAGCCAAAGATCAATCAGGTGCTTCCAAACCCCCATGGTCTTATCCTCAGCAAACCAACAGAAGCAGTGTTAAAGTTGTCTGGGGTGGTATCCCTCAAGTCTACTGATGAGTTTCCCAAGAAGAATAAATGTAGCCCACATATGACTCCAGAAGCAAAGCAGCCAGGCATTTTGGTTGATGCTTTGGAAATAATTCTGATATTTCAGTAATACTTTTCTACCTTGAACTGAGACCAAAAGTTGAAATGTTAATTTCTTTGTGTACTTAAGTGTTCTGGAAGATTGCAGTTGGCCAGGCACCTAAATGAAACATTTTGACTGAGAATAATTAGTACTAATCTGTTTCCCATGCCATAGCTTCAAGTCCTCATGAGAGATATGGAGGACCAGGTAGGTCCCAAACACAGGGTGACTGAACAGTTCTTTAGCCTGTATTGACTTCACTTTACATCAGAACTTTAGTGATGACAGGGGAAGCTTAGACAGATTCCTCATGTGAACACACATAAACCCATGTTTAGGCATCATAATACATGATCTGAATCTTACCCAACATAATTAAACTGCTATAGCTCCCTAATTTGCTTGTGAAGACCACAGCCTTTGCAGTCTGTGTGATTCCTTTTAAAATGTATCACTGGCACATTCCTGACATGATATTCCCGTTGTATTTTAAACTGTGTCTCTTTGGGACAAGCTTCTGAAATTTTTAAAATAAGTATAAAAGATTACAAAGAACTGAGGCCTTTGGATCATACTTTTTTTGCCTCTGTTTTGATAGCTCCCCACCTAGAAAAATTCAGTATTTTCCCTTCTCTGCCTTCTTTCCTTTGCTTTCCCTTGCTCTTACATCATGTATTGCATACAAAATGCCTGATTCAGTGTAAGACAGAGGAAATTACTAGCAATACTCAGAGACTGTTTTCAGTGAAGCAGTTGGGTGGCCATGGGAAGCAGTCCCACCCAAAAGGTGACTGGACACAATGCCGTGAGCCTCATTCTCCTCTTTAGTGTTCCATTTTCAGTAAAGCACAATCTTATCATTGAGACAAAGATAGGAGAACGTCCCTCTCTTGTCTGTTTTGGAAGAGGTCCCAGATCTGTAGCCAGTGGACGTCTTGAGCATGAAGAGCAGAGAGAAAGGGTTGCTCCAGCTGCTCCTTCTTCCCCAAAATTCCTGTGTTGCCTGGCAGTAAGGCAGAAAGCTTTTGGGGATACTGTCACTAAACACTGCTCTGAGCATAGATGAATCCTGACTATGGACCTTGCACAACAAGGTTGTGTTTTACATTGTAAGTAGAAGAAAAGTAAGACTATATTTACTTTCTTTTCTCTTTCAGAATCCAAAGGTGTTAATGTCCAATATTCAAATACTCTCAAGTGAACAAGAGATATGCATTTGGGCAAATACATATATGGTCAAGTCCCTTTACACCCCAACGTAAAAACCTCAAAATCTCAATGAGGTTTGCCCAGCACCACCCAGAATCAGGCACTCAGCTCTCTCAGAGCTGCAATTTTAAATGGCTTGCTGAAAGTGTGCAGCCTCATAGGCAATTTCATTTTGTAAATGTAGGCTCTGTGAGGAGTGCCAGGATAAAGATAGGGTTATAATTACTTAAAGAAAAGGCAGAGGCTGGTGCTACAGCACTCATCTCTCTACCTTGGAGTCTCACCCCTTTGCCCATCATCATAGCAGCTGAGCACTTGCTCCGTGAAAGATCGTGACTGCCTGGGGAGGCTGTAAAGAAAAGGGAGCACATCTGCAAAAGGTCCCTAAGCCCAGCTATCATCTCACTGCTCTGTCATGGGGTTCTTTAGTCTCAAGTAAATAGTTCAGAAACATCTTTTTGAACATACTGCAGTAACACTGGCAATGTTACCCTACTTAAGTCCAGCCAGTGAGAAATACTGGGTCTGAGGCTCCCATTAGCTCACTTTTGCTTTAAAGTAGGGTCTCAGATAAGTTTTTGTAACTTTTCAGGCTCTCAGTTTCTTATCCTCAAAGTGAGAGCAATGATGTAGTTCATCTAGAACCTAATATAAAAACCAGGAAAAACTCTAGGGCCAGGAACAAAACCTGAGGTCTCTCTCACCATCGTTCCCAACCACTGCATTAGAATTGCAATGTCCAGCTTATTTCTCATCTCTCCCCTTCCAACATACGCGGACTTGAATTTTGTATTTTCTTCTCTAGCAATAGGTCAAAAAAGGAGAGGCAGAGGGTGCCCCAGTGTGACCAGCTGGTGTGTACAAAGCCAGTGCTCATTTTGGGATTGAATGAGTGTGATCCCCTTTGGCTGAGGGAGACCAGACCTTGTTGAGCTCCCCCCACCCAAAGACAGCCAGGACTGCATCTTGGGGAGTCTTTGCTCCACTTTTCTATAAATAGCCAGTTTCTCTGAACATTTAGGCACTGATAATGTCACAAATACCTGCAGTCCAAATTCAGTTTAGATGCCTGGGTTTTTTTCACTGTGGCCCATGAAATCTGCATTTAAGTGCTGAAGTGCTTGTTTGGCTATTTCTGCTTTTGACATTCTCACCTCATGCAAATCAGTGTGTGTTCTACAACTGACTTCAATACAGCTGGATTTTTTCCTTTATGTCTTGGAACTAATAGTCTGTTACTTGCTACCAGCTATGACTGCGCAATTTTTGATTTATCAGAGGAGACGAAACATTCTTGATGTACCAGCTAAAATTTTTAATCAATCCAATGCAAAAATCCTCTTCTTCCTAATAGAATATTCTGTTTCTCCCCACTCCCTGGGAAATTCCATTATCTTCTGTCATGTGTCAAAATATATCCACTGAGTATTGATATCAAGCAATTATGTGAGACAAAATCATTTGTATGGTAAGAAAGCAGAGGCAAATGACTGCATTCTGAACTGCCTCTCTCAATAGCAATGTGGCAAAGGCTTCAAACCGCATATGGAAATTAGAAATGCATGTAAATTACTTTGTCTAAATGGATTTTCATTAGAAATGAAATCCAAGCAATTCAAAAATCACTAATGTTCACTGGCAAGAGCCAAATGGCTGAGTCAACATCACTTTTAGTCTTTAGTTCTTTTCTATAATGCTGAACCACTGAAATAGTCTGATCAAACTTGGCATTGCATTGTGCCAGATTAGTTAAGTCATAGACTGACTCATCCTTGGGGTATGACAAGTGCTAAATGAGCTACTGATCCTTTGCACTGCTGGGTACAGCTCACTGTGGGACTAGGACACAGATAACAGGAGATATTAATAGTGGGTGTCTCTGTCCTCCTGTTTAATTATTCTTATTTATTCTGCACAGGTTCTCTTCTTCACCCTAGGTGCTGATTATTTTAGCTATGATGGAAAGAAGTCCAACACTCGTAACCAAAAAAAACCTGAAGGGTCATCAAGATTCCAAATGTCAGTTTGAGCAGGACTCGAAGTGTCGGCCTGAAATCCTACACCTGTACACGGTACAGACTCCAGGACATGAAGAAGGAGCTGTACCATAAGATCTAAGCAGGATTATGCACTGGAGAGATAAGGGCTGTGCTCTGCTGGGCATCCAAAAGCATCTCTGTGCTCAGAGCTGCCTAACAGCTGTGCCCCTCAGGTAGCCAGGCTGGGGGCAGCTGCTCCTGTGAAGGCAGGTTTCTCAGAAAGACATCCTGAGATCCAAAATACGGATACTGACTGAAAGCCAAAACTTTCAGAGTTCAGCAAGGGCTTTTTAAGTGTAGGTATCTGAAGTGTGCTTGTGTGGAAGAAATCCTGCTGTGCATCCCGTCAGGTGCAGAACAAAGAGGCAAGAAGCATGGTGACAAGTCTCCCAGCAGCCTTTCTCACTGCCTCTTCAGGATGCACAAGTTTTCTCTGTAATACTTTGGCTACGACTCTGTGAAAGGACTTGGAGCTTTATGGCCTTGTGTTCTGCATTTGCTTTCCTCTAAACAATTGCTTTGGATTCAGTCAACAAGATAAGCTAAATGGAAAGCTGTTCTAGGTATATCTCAAGGCAGTTTAATTTGCATTATCATCCACTGGGGATATTCTTGTCATGCTATTTGTGTGCAGAACTGTCATAACTAACACAGGCCTGCCCCATCCTTGTTTCCCTTAGGCTCCATGGCATCCAGCACTTGCATCTGAAAAGAACATAGAAATGCACAGTTCACCTTTACAGTATTAATTGCATGAAAGTGCACTTAGATTTAAAAAAAAAAAAAAAAGATTTGAAAGCTGTCTTGGTTTAGCTTTTTGTTCATTATCAGAGAGTGAAACTATTCTGCCTGAATCCACCTCAGTGGTGCTCCCCAGATTCTCTCCTACATGAAATGGGAGATTTTTGCCATTAAAAAAAAAAAACAGAACAGAAAAACGTTTAACAAAAAGGGATGATCTGGAATACCTGCTCAGTTGTGAATTGGAGGTCCTTGTCTCCAGCCCAGAGACAAAACAACTGCTCACAAGCGAAGCAGGAGGTTGCACTGAGCTAAAGTTGTCCACAATGTCCTGGTACTATATACAGATGGAAGCAAACAACTACAGCTGGAATGAAGTATCTGCAACAACTTCTCAGCTGATAAAATTCTTTTTAGACAGATAATATCATCTACTGTTACTGGCTCTCACAGCTTACACTGAAAGCTCAGGTACAAGTCCTCCTCCTGCTTTCTGAACTGTTATGTGGGCCAATTTTAGCTGCCCCTATACTTGGTTTTCCTGTAGAACTGACATTTGAAATGCCTGAGACTGGTGATACACTGGCACAGTTGCCCAGAGAAGCTGTGGATGTCCCTGTTCAAGGCCAGGTTGGACGGGGCTCTGAGCAGTCTGGTCTAGTGAAAAGTGTCCCTGCCCACAGCAGGAGGGTTGGAGTTGGATGATTTTTAAGGTCCCTTCCAACCCAAACCATTCTATGATTCTGTGATTTGAGAAACCTGGATCTTTTTACTGGGATGCCTGTACGACTGTGCTCCCTGGGTCTCGGGCTGAGTCCTGGTCTGCTGTTCCTGCCAAAGTTGCACCAGATCTGCTTCACACTGCTGAGGAGAGCAGCCCCTCCAAGCTGCTCCCATCTGTAGTTTGACTGAACACCTGCAGGTGTGATTGGGCTGTAGTCTCTGGGGATCTCTCTAAAGTTAGTAAAAATAAACATTGAAACTTAGTAAATTAACTGTTACTTATGCAAAGTTCATTTAGTACAGCAAAAGTACAGCAAAAGCTTACGGTATCTTTTTTTATATCTTGGAGATCGTAGCAAACTGGGTTTGGTCCATGACAAGTTCTCCGAGAGTAATAGCACAAGGTCTGAAGTGTATTTGCAGGCTCTTGATAGAGGTTTGAATATCACCTCCTGGTCAGCAACAGCAATCCTTCACTACCTCAGCCTCTGCCAAATTAATTCCATAAATGCTTTAGTACTGAAATATTTGTAAGCTGGAAAAATTAGATCTGGAGAATGAGGTATTGTCTTAGTCCAGGAAGGCATGCAAGCCTTTAATGAAGGCAGATATGATATCAAACTAATAATCACTCGTTTAGAAACTGCTAAATGCTATGAAAAACTGCCCTGGTGTCTGGAGAGTTTAAGACAGACCCACAAAGTAAGAAACAGCTATTGCTACTGGTGGCTTGTGAAGCCATGAAATATGTCTGACGTTCACTTTCCAGGTCTGTGAGTCACACAGATACCACATCTTGCTTCAACCAGAAACAAGACCCACTTTACTCAATAAATTGACCAGGCAAGGCTGTTCATTTGACCTTAATTACCCAAGTGTTCACCCAATATTATGCAGACAGACAACATCAGTTGACACATTGGTCCTGCTAACAGTGATACTTAGCACTCCCCACCATTTTTCATCTTCAAAGCACTTTCCAAATTTTACTTAATTAATATCTTTGAAGATGCCAAACTGTTTGCTGATATTTCACTGATAGTTTCTGCTCTTTCCAGAGCAGAGGAAAAGATGCTATTTCCTAATTAGGTTTTAGTAAAGACACTACTGACTTCCCCTTCTTCTCATCTGGTTTTCAGTATCCTTCTACTTCCAGCAATCTGACCTCTTGCCAGTCGGCACCTGGGGAATTATTGCCTTACTTGCCTTTTAAATGGCAGATAACAAATTGTTGTCAAAGTAAAACCTCTCCATTTTTCTTTAAGATAAATTTAAATGTTACATGCTTAACTCTCAGAACTTCAATCCCTTTAGTCAGTAACAAAGTAGGAGTCAATTAATTAAAAAAAAATTCAAAATAATTTTCTATCTTTTAAATATGTTTCATAGGTATAGTTTCCTGACTTTCTGCTTGTTAGAAATGTTCTTACAAACGTTTGTCAGGTGCTTGAGTTACAGACCACTGTTTCAGCGGAAGCTTTGTCAGGTTGTTGAAATATGGATGTGATTCTGGACCTTTTATGTTTTCGTGGAGGGTGTAAAGCCACATACAGTATATTACATGTCATTAGCACTGCTGCATCTGTCACCCTCAGAGGGGAATTGGCTACTGGCAGAGTGCACTCTAAAGTCACAAACAAGCATTTCCACCAAGGTCATGAAGATCGTAGCTTTTACACACAGCGGTGTATTTAGGGGAAGAAAAGTATCTGCAAAGGATGACTACATCCTGTAAAATTAACTGCAGATTTTCAGTAGGTGGGAGGACAGTGCATTGCTCAGACAGTTTTGCAAAGTAGACAGAGAGCAGGTTCTTAGGATACTGCCTCAATACCCTCTGGGCCACTCAAAAATTGTGCCTTATACTACATTACAAAACTCTTACTTGTTGAATTTTAAATGACCTAGACATTAAGGAAGATTATTTTCCCTCTAGTCCTTTTCTTTTCATTTTGTTCCAACCTCTCAACTATTTCTTCTAATTCTGCTGTAGCTACAATCATCCTTCAAATAAATATCTGTCAGACACAGTACTGTCCATCATTTATCACACCTTGAATACAGACACACACACTCACACTGCACACTCATGTGTGTGTCCGGCTGTAGCTCTTTCATCTGCAGTTCAGCAAAGAATTGAGCCTGCTTGCATTCTGTTCAACAAAGCACTTAAACATAAAAGTAAGGATCAGGCTGAAGTGAAGCACATTGCAATTAGAAATGCATTGTTTAATTAAAAGTTGAGATGAATGGTACATGTTGATACATTATAAACTATAGGAAGGAACCTCCTTCCACTAACTTTCGGAGATGAAAAATCCTGTTTCAGACAGACCGTGGGTACCTCTGCCAGCAGAAAATCCATCTGGCCTAACTCTAATAGGATGCTAAAAGCAGTAACAGTGAGAAACACCCAGAGCAGAAATACTTGCTAAAGATGTGATCAGCAGCCAGCGTGCCCCTCAGGGACTCACTGTTTACTCCTTTGAGAGTTTAGGGTGGGTTTTTCCAAAAGAAGAAAATCTTAATAAAAATATACCCACCCTAAGGCAAAAAAAAAAAAAAAAAAAAAAAGAAAAAAAAAAAAAAAAAAGGAAAAAAGAAATAAAAAAAGAAAAAAAAAAAGCAACTTGGAGTAGAAGAAAAGAGAGAAGAGAGATCTCAGGGAGAAACAATTTTAAACCAGTCTACTGCTTCCCCCACCAAAAGCCATTCATGGAACAAAAGGCCTCTGAGAAGCTGTGGACTAAGGGAGCTCATAGAGGAGGTACAGGAGATAATTTGTTTAAAAGAAAGAGCTGCAAAGCAAAGGTCACTTCAAAGACTGCCCAGAAATGTGGAATGCTGGCCTGCTCCTCCCTTTCACACTGCAGTGTTGCCATGATAGTGTGCTCTATCCTACTTGTGAAATTGTTTCTAACCACAGAATATCTTGGTATCATTTTCCCTGTTCTCCTCATGGTTTTTCAAGAACAAACTGTTCTCAAAGCTCCACGGCTGAAAGACGATATATTTAGTAGCAAAATGAACTATCTTGGTTTGTTTGTTTGTTTGTTTTTGACAGCTGTATTTATAATTCTTTGCAGATTGCTCAGCTGGGGTTCAAAGCTTTTCTTTAATTGTGCTTATTCTTCTGGAAGTGACCCAGTACATCCTGCACTGGTTGAAACTGGATGACAAAATTAAAGTGAGAGAAGAGCTTTGCTGTCCTATCGCAGCCAATTATGAAACAAGCACATACGCTGTGAGGAAAAAAAGCTTTATTAAAAAATTAAGAAACGAAAGCCATGTTGCCCTTCATGATTCTGGGGTATTTTGGTTCATTGTCATCAGTTTGGACACCTCTTCAAAGCTCTTTTTTTATTTCTGGGCCATTCATAGTATTTTAGTTCACATCTGTCATAGCAGAACGCATCTCAAGGTGGGTCTCCATTTGCTCCTGCAGCTGAGATGGATGAAAATGTTTTGCATGAAAACAAGGCAGTTTCCCAAAGAAGTCTTTAATAGTTTCTTTTTCTGACCATTATTTTCCAAGAATTTGAGTTGACAAATGTATTGCAACCATTGGGAACTTGTAAGTTTAAGTGAAAATTACACTGAAAGAGGATTGAATCCAAGTAGCATGGGCAAAGCCATTCTGCTTTTGTAAATCCTGCTTCTGCTAAATGAAGAAGTCTGAAGAAGGTGCTACAGATTTTTACTTCTCTTGGACGACAGCAAGTCTGGCCCTCATTGGCCATGCTATACAGCATTGGTCTTTGGTAGCATTATGAGAATACAAAGGAAAAGAAAAAGAATTCTTTGCCACTCTATTGCTTACCAATTCTGCAGACTTATTTTTCTCCAAGTATATGTATTGTGACGTTTTCAAAATGAAATCAGCATCTAATCCATCCATGAGTAATCTAACTTGTAGGAAACAGAGAACAAAAAGAGTGCTTTTAGATAAATCCTAATTAATTGTACATGCAAATGTCTTGGATGGATGTGGTCATGCAATTCAATTACATGACTAATTATGTTGGAATTATAATGCCATATTTAAATAGATAAACACACATAAAAGTGCCTGCCCAGGAGTTTGCATGCTGGAGACTGGGAATAGAATCATTTATTGGCTCTTTAGTGCCACCTGTTGAAAACTGAAAACTCATGCAAATGAATCTGTGCGCCAATTAGACGCCCATTTAGAAGGGGAATGTCCACTTGCTTGGCTGGTGTGAAAGTCAAAACCTTCAGAAATTTAACAGCTGGGGTGGAAGTATTTGAAACACGGTTGTCACCCTGTGAAGGAAAGCGCTACACACCGTTGGGGATGCTGGGGAGCAGGAGCCAAGCTCTTGGGACACGTGGCACATTCATAATGTCACATCGTTCAAAAACTGGGCTGCTTTCCCTTCTCGCCAGAAAGCCATCGCAGCACACACCTCAAAATAGGCATCCTGATTACAGAAGCCTCTTCTTCCATGAGTAATTCCATAGTAGTGCTTCTCTGCTAATTAAGAGCAAGATCACTACTGCCTTAGTCATGCAGAGCTGTGCTGGAACCAGACCGACCAGAGTGCAGCGTGCTGTGCCACGTGAGGAGGGCACTGTACCTGCTGTGGCTGTGGGGAGCAAGCAGCAGTGAAGCCAATGTAAGGAGCTCCGCCAGGGCATTGTGCCCAGCTGTGACAACTCAGTGGCCAAGCTGCTGACATCATCTCTGAGGTCAAAAGAGCAGATCAGAGTAAAAAGTCTCTTAGAAGCTCAGTTTTCAGAAATGCTGGTTCTTGCCTGCTTTACTCTTTTGCTTTTAAAAGAGCATCCATTTTAGACCATATTTCCCCTTTGGATTTAATTTATGATCAAGTTCCATCAAAAATGTAAAACATCGTCAGATCTTGGGCCTGGGCTGTGTCCTTCATCAAATGTCACATGGTTTGCCAAAGATGAAATAATGTAAAAATTCTGATTAAAGAAATCAAATCTATTTCTTGTGCAAAACCACTCATTTCACCCTCTTACCTACAATTTGAAAAGCTACTCTGCTAATTCAAAAACAACATGAGGCTTGACGACAGTAAGCAAGGTAAAGATAAATCATGTGGCTGCTTCACAAACATCCCATGCGGCACCATGGTTTAGCCTAATGGCACTTTAGGTGAGAAAGGAACACCGTGGTGGAGCAGGACAAACCATGATGGAGATTTTAGCAAGTGTTGAGGCATATAGGATGGTGCAGGGAAATTGGGACAGTTTGTTCTGTGCTCCTCAGTCTCTCTCCAGCTCAGCAGGAACTTCCCTCATGGAAAGATAGTGAGAGTTTAAGGCCAATGTTTTCATTTCACTGTGGACTTCAAGCAGTTTTAAGGTGATAAAGCAAAATCACCACCTCAGTCTCTTTGCCTCCAGCTGTGCCTTAAAACATAATATTTCATACACACCACTATCTGGATGTTGAAGGAACAGAACCTGCTACCAGAGCTGGGCACAGAAGAGTGATCCCCTATTTTCAGAGAGCATATTTTTCAAAATCTGGTGCCATATGGAAAAAAGCCTCCACAGGTATTAAAAGCCATCAAGGAGAACCTGGCAGGCACTGGCCCCACAGCTGCACACCCACCTGCCTGTGGTAGGACCTGCATTCTTTCCCCTGGGACACCCATGGGGTGAGTTGACATGACTGGGCAGCTGAAGTACAACACTTGAATTCTGCCAGTGACAGGTCCAAATGGGAGCTTCTCCATGGACTGTCTTCATTTCTCCACCTTATCACATTCCCACTCCTGTTTGCTGCATTTCTTTGAACCAGCCTGCCCCAGAGCTTTAAGCTCAACACATGATTAAATCAAAGTATTACAATTTTCTACAGCATTTTTGACCTTTCTGGCTGACTTTCACTACCACTGACAGATTCAGCTGCCCAGATGTTTGTCCAGGTGTCACTTTCACAAAATTGCCAAAATAAGGGGTGTGTCCACCCATTTGGCTGGGCTTTCTAACATTTCTATGTGGGTATTTGAAAGGATAATAAGATACAGAAATCATCCCACCCAAATGAAAGCAAACCTTTGTCTGAAACATCAACTTTAAGATGATGAGCAACCTTAAGCACAATATTTTTGGCACAAAATACTTCCTGTTTCAATTTTAATCCTTTTTAAACATTACTCCATTCCAGTTAAACACCTGTTTTAGCCCTACTGAAGCTGATTCTACAGAATTATATTCAATACCTATTATTCTTCCAAGTGGGAAAGAATTTTGTAGAGAAAAGTAGAATAGCTATTATGACAGTAGCACTTTATTATGGAGCAGCTTTTGGAGAAAAAAAGGTAAGTTAGTGGCTTTGACAGATAATTATGGACTCCTATTACACAGCAGAATATCATTAAAAGTTACAATATATAAAATGTCTTTCACATTTCAAATAATGTTGTCTCATTTTCCTCAGTTAAATGACTTACCAATTTAATGAAGCAAAGTTCTTTTAAATGTGAAATATTCACTCTTTGATTTTCTTGCAACATTTATTTTTAAATTATTGTATATTGTTTTCATGCATATTTGGTGCTTGAGAAGTTTTCTGGAATGATTCCACACAATCTTGTTGACCTTTGTGATGCAAAATGACAAGAGATTTCACAGTAAAATGCTCAACAATCCTAATATTCTACCTCTGTACTAATATGGCTCAAAACCACTCATGATTTCAGGACTAAGCACAAATACACAACCCACATAAGAGGTGCCTTGTGATTACTTGTAGTGCATTTACATTCTGCCATCAGCCTTTACTCATCTAAGCATGCCAAAGTGAGCAGATTCAGCCACTTAGAAAAGGCCTGATTTGCAGAAATTTAGGGACCACCTCCTTCAAACTACTACTCCTTTTTATAGCATTCTACTTTTAAGGAGTTTCAAGTTGGATACCCAAAATCAATACTTACTTTTGAAATTGGAGGTCTTCAGCTCAGCTTCAAACAGTAAAAGAACAGGGATCAGCTGGCTGTTTTCTGCTGTCTCAATTTCTGGGCTCCCCTAGAAGAAAATCTCAACTTGCTTTTGTAGCCTCATAAAATGCAGGCATTTATCTGTGCTAAAATGAATCTCCTTGTGTGATATGTCCTATCTACTTACTCTCTGCAAATTTCTCTTGAAGAAACATAAAATAACCTATTTCAGATCTTCATCCTTATCTTCAGGACAATATCAGCTTTCACTGCATTGAAGAGTATTTTACCAATACATCCAGAATACAGAGGGTTGTGTCAAAAGAGATGAGAGGACATCTCCTGGGTATTGCCTTTGGCATTTGCATTCATGTTAGCTTGGGGTTTGTCAGCTCGTGAAGAGCTGGGAACAGAAGAATGACAACAGCAAGGGGAGAAAGCAAAGTCTCTTGCCAAAAACTCAGGAGCTCTGCCAGACTCAGACAAAACTTGTTCCACCAAAGAACTAAATCAGAAGAACTATCACCTTTCTCTCTTTTCTCCAAACACAGCAGTTATTAAAAGGGCTTACTCTGAGCTTATCTCTGCTGCAGCAGCCCAGTAGGAGTGGCTGTCAGCTCTAGCAAATGGCAGGAGAATCTCCTGCAAGGCTTTGTGGGAGAGACAAAGAGCTGGAGAGCAGTAGGTGAACAGCGCTTTGTAGCACCAATTCCTCATCATTCACTGATTTCCTACCTTTCTGCTTTTCCATTCCTTAAGGACATATCCAGGGAGGAGCAACCTGAAAGAGCACTTTGGATGCCATTTAAAAAGGGATTTTTTATTGCATGCTGAGGATGCTGTGATCCCTGCCTGCAACTCAACATGCTCCATGACTGCAATCTATTCCACTTCACAACAGTGGGATTTCATTGCTTCCAGTCAAAGAAAAGGTCATTATTAAACTGCATCTTTGTACACTATGCACTAAAGGTACCTCACATATTAATGGAGTGAAAAGCCTGGGAAAAAGATGGAGCTACGGAATAACAGGAGTTCGGAGTAAGCAGGTGAATTTATTCATATTTCGTTCTGCAGGTAGTTCATTTACCCAATGCTAACTTGGACCACATCTACAAATGATGGTGATAAAAAAAACACTCCTATGTTTCAGTTGATACACATCAGAGAACTCTACTACCAAACCAAAAACCACACTCAAACACGTTCCTGGGAGAAAAGTAGGCTAAAGATATTGTCTCCAGACAGGGCCTGTTCATGTGGCTGGTGAAGATTGTTATCTTAGATTCGAAACTAGTAAGAATAACCTTTCCAGCTGCTTGAAAGAATATGAGTGTTCTTAAAAATATAGTAGCTATTGCCTATACACAGCTGTTATTTTCAAAGAAGTTATTGATCTGAGGAAGATAATTTTTTCAGTTGTTTTTTTTTTCCTAGTGGAACAAGTAACTTTATTAGAACAACGAGGCATAATGGCCAAGGAATAGCTTTATGTCAGAGTCATAACTATAATTGCA
This sequence comes from Edolisoma coerulescens, assembly GCA_013397115.1. Lineage (NCBI taxonomy): Eukaryota > Metazoa > Chordata > Aves > Passeriformes > Campephagidae > Edolisoma > Edolisoma coerulescens. Next base: position 532,743 of record VWZW01003558.1, on the reverse strand, counting down.
GCTGGAATTGCAGGGAACGTTCACCTGCAACTGTGTTTTCAAAATTATCCTTTTTTGAATGTAGAGCATAATGGAACTATGCCAAATAAAGACTGTGAGTCTCTTATTTACCACTGGGATCCACTTTCCTACCACAGAATTTTCTTCCCAAGTGGCTCTTCTCTCAAATTCCCTTCTACCAAACCCTTTTCATTGTACATGGTAGAAACTGGCTGAAGTCTCTGTGCTCTCTCTCCAGTCCTGTGACAAGCTGCTCGGACAGCCCAGTGATAGAGGAAAGCATATTTAGAGTAGCTGGTGTATGACTCTACCTTCTTGTGAAGCAGGCAATCCACTGACCTGTGGGAACAACAGCAAAATACTGGGGTTTCAACAACAACTTGCTTCAAGTATTTGCTGTAGATCACGTTACTGACCCTACATTCATTAAAATAAGCAGGTGTTTGTGGTAGTACATATGTTTCAGGATTCACATACAAAGGAGCTTCCCTTCTAAACAAGAGGGACTGGATTCCTGATGACAGCCCAGATGAGGAGCACTGCAGGGATGATGACCTGAGATGGGCAGCAGCAACAGCACAAACCTGATCCTGTCTTCACAGGACTTTTACAGCATCAGGGCTCTTTTGGTTGTTAGCAGGTTTAGGTGAAACCATAACTCTGTGGTTGTCTTCACCATGAACCAGTTAAGATTTAAAATAATATCTTTCTCCTCTCCTCTCCTGACTGTTCTCTTCTTACACCTTTTTCTTGCTCCATACATTTGCAAGGTGACTGGCTGAGACCTTTTACCCAGCTTGAAGGTTCATTCCAGGCTCACTGATGATACAGCTTTCACTCTCAGGGTGCCGCTTGGGTAGGGCCTTTGCCAGACACTCTGCAACTACAGAGCTAGAAAAGGTCTGTAACAGCACTTCACTGAGGCCACAAAAAAAATCAGGGGCAGAGAGAAGAACTTAGATCCCCAGAGAAGTGCCTTTATGTATCATGATTTCACTGTGCATGTTTACTTGGCTGCTTACAGACTTGCAGGATGAAGAGCTTGGATTGCTTTGGTCCAAACTCAGTTTGGAAATGCCCACCACAAAACATTCCCTCCCAAATGAATTACATCCTCAAAATAGAGTTGATTCTATACAGAACCACTGGATTGTTATCATGGACTATACACATGAAGTCTCTCTTGGCAAAAAGGACTTTCTCATTATTCCTCTGGACCTTATTTTAGGCTCTTCAACAGGACATTAAAACTTCAGGGGAACAGGACAGCAGCTTGTCCCTGCAGCAGTAGGCAATTTGTCCAAAAAGCATGAGCATATTTACCTCAAAAGAGTTAATGGCATGACTTGCTGCAGCTTTTTCACAGAAAACTAATCTTGCAAACTTGACGTGTTGTTTTATCTGCAGAGTGGGTGGAGCAGAGAGCACAGCTGAAAAGTGAACTCTGACAAAGGCAGACAAGAAAGCCTTCGCAGCCGCTCTCTGTTTGGTGCAAGGCTTTGGTTCATTAGCCTTGAAAGGTTTCATTAGCAGAATGCTTTTGGTATGCCATAAACAAACTGTGAGGGCCCTAGCATGCAACAGCACTCTGTCAAAAATGAACGTGGTTTAGTCCCTTTTGTAAAATATTTAGAGACTGAATGACAAAGTTAAGCAGTATCTGTGAGATCTAACCAAAAAAGTAACAACATGGTAACAAGCACCTAAAAACACATTTGTTCAATTATAGTTCTCACAGTGCTACCGTTTTATTTCTGACTCAGAAGTAGAGTTCTCTATACCTTTTGTGTCCTTGTCCCAAATGTTTTTAAAAAAGAAAAAAATAGCTAAATACATACTGGTTCATTTAAGCGGTTCTTAAAATTATTTAAGGCTAAAACTTCTTTCTTCATTTGACCTGAATTAGTTCTCGCCCATCCCTGGTCTTGTATGTAAAGGTCAAATATTGCAATTTTTATTCTGGCAAAGTTTTCAGTGAAGGCAGACATTTTTTTTTTGCAGCACATAAACACAACCTCCAGTAAACCAGCAAAAGATAGGTGTAGTTTTGCCAGAAAAAAACCCAAATTTGTAAGGACAGTCTATTTTGGATCAAATAAACAGAAAGAAAAATATATAAACAAACAAATAAACTAACTAGCAAACAAAAACACCTGATCTGAATCATAGCTCAGATTTTAAATTCAACCTTCTCTGAGATTAGAGAAAATTTTGCTCCTTATTCCAGGCTTTATGATACTTGCTCACATATTTTGACAACAAGTTGTCGTGGCTCAGAGCAATGAAGAAGCCAAAAATGCTCTAATACAATGAAGCCCAGTGTTCTCCTTGAAGTACTTGAGCCCATGAAAATAGGCAATTTTTCTGAGTCTCTTTAGCTGCATACAGCAATTAAGTTAATAAAAAGTTACCATGCAAACAAGATCTTCTAAAAGAGATTTCATAATATTTTGGAAATGTGTCCCTCTGTATTGTGAATCTTTTTTAATGGTTTGAGTGAAATGACAGATCCTAAACAGATAATCCTGTGTATTAGCCTTAAGATGTGTTGGAGCAGAGGGCATAAATCCAAGGAATTCCTAAATTACCTTGGGTGACTCAGCTGGGACTAGATCCTTTTCAGGATTTAAGTTTTTAGCTCCTTTTTCTATACAAAAGGATGAAAAAACATCAGCTAGGGCAGCTAAGGAAGGTCTAACATAGGTTGAGAGTAGCTGCTGAATTCATATTTATTTTTCTGGGACACAAATCTCCCTGTCCAGGTTCAGCATCATGGCTTTAGTGCCTGCAGAAATCTCCACTGATGTCCCATTTCAGTGAGGCAAACAGCAGCTATTGCCTTGTAGGATCTGTGAGCATTTACCAGTGCAGGGATATCTGTGACTCAGATGCATGTTTTCCCACCTGGAAAAGCCTACAGTACTGGGGGTCTCAGCAAGTACCATGAGAAACAGGGAATAATCCTGTGAATCTTCAATTCAGTCGACTTTCCAATGATGTCAGCAATAACTTTGGGTACAGAACTGAGTCCTTTCCTACAAACATTTTTTTTTTCAGGAATTAAACTGTATTTTACCCAATCATACCATTTTTGCTAAGAATAACTTCTGTTTCAGAAAATTTCAGAAGAAACAGGGACGGGATAGGGGAGGGGGGAAAGACAGGGGGATTTTTTGCCTTAAGTTTTTGCTAAGTAAGTCACCATATAGCACTTTATTTGCATATCTAGCATTTAAAGGGTTACATGTGTAATTATTTAACGTAACTCCAAATAAGCTGTTTGATTTTCTTTCATCATGAGCCAAACATTAGGCTTCGAAAGGAATTCCTTTAAACTTCAATAATATAAAGGCACGTGGCAATGTGAAAGTTACAACTCTAGCTTAAATGAGTCAGACATAAAAGTATTTATGACTGATATTCTCTGAATATACCAGCTTCAGACACTTTAAAGTCTAGTTCTGCTCTACAAGGATAGGTACAGGAATATCAGCCATCGCACATCTGCAGAACTCTTACTTTCAAGCAAAGCAGAGTCCAGTCACTAAACCTTTTTTTTTTCTGCTTTAAGAAGAAAACCCCAACATAACAAGCCACACCAGGCCGTCAGCACCTGAAGCAAATAAAAGCAATTCCTTTATGAACTTCCCACCAGTTATTTGTTTTGTGAGGCTCATGGAGAAAAAGAATTAAAAAAAACTAGTGAAAAAACAGTGAAAAGCATTGCACATGAAAGAGAGAAAGAAATGAACTGAATGTTGTTTTTTCTTGATGAAATAACAGATTTGATCTTAGGCTTTTTACAAACTCCAGCACAGGTGATCATCATTTGTTCTGTCAAAAGCATTTTCAATGACACAACCAGAACAATGTGGCTGTGATTACAAGGATCAGCATGGATTGAAAGATACTCAGGGCATTTACCAAAGAGATATTTATAGCAGTGCTAAAGACATTCGCTTTTTAAAACAAGCTCACAAATTCAAGGAACAGAAGGTTTGAAATCAGGGTTGCTCCATTTGATTTTGCCTTTGCCATGCTAACCTGCACAGCCGTGTCCTCTTGCAAATGAAGGCTGAACACACCAGTTGAAATGTTATTGTCATAAAGTCAGATCCAAATGCTGAAGAGGAAAATTGAGATAGTTTTCATTGTGAACTTTGATGTGAAGCATCACAGGTTTTGGAGGACAGCCATACCTTTGATCTTGCAGAAATTGTGAGGAATCAACCACCTTGAATCCAAATCGTTCAGCAGGTGATTTATAATGTTATAATAGGACTGAAAGGACTTTTCAAAAAGTCATGTAACCAGTAAAGAAAAAAAAAAGAAATGACAAAGATTTAACAGAAATTCAAGCAATTCTGGTAGCAGGCAATGTAAAGTTCACAGCACACTCTTTATTTTCTGGCAGAAACTCTGAGACATCCAAGCTTAAAAATTAGCCTGCCTGACTTCTAACAATGCTGAAATAGATAAATGCAGCCGTTTGGGTGCCTCAGCTCTGCAGACAGCCACGGGGCTGGGATTCTGTGATGCGAGGAGAAGGCAGAGCCTAAGGGAAGGAGCATCTCCTGATGGCAGACTGGCTCCCCAAAGCCTGTCTTCATCAGCAGGGAGTGGAGAACAGCTGCAAGGCAAAGGCTGCCAACTTTAATTCTCTCCATTAGTGGATCATTATCAAACGAGAGGGTTAACGAGAGTGGGGATTGCGTTTACTGTAAAGGGCTGCCCTGTGCACACCCACGCTCCCTTCCCTGGAGGGTCAGGAAGACTTTACTGGCAGCAGCCCTCAGGAGCTGCTGCAAAACCTGGTGGCATGGCCACTGTCAGATGTGGGGAGCTCCCTCCAGGACAGACCCTTGGGTCTGAGACACCCCTGAGCAGCTTGTGGAAGGGCAGAGAGAAGGGTCTGGGGTTTGACACCTTCCACTGGCAGTGCCTGGTGCTCCATGTCCCCACAGCTGCATGGGGCTCCACAGAGGGACTGCTCCCGTGCACCCTCACCCAGCACATCTTTCAAATTCACTTCACTTACAGCTTGTCAGGGCCTTTCCAAACAGCTGCATTTTGCTTTTGTTAAATCAAGTGTTTCTGAAGCACATTCTACTATTTTCCCTGAGAAGGCCATGGTAGGGGTGGTTGCAATCTCAGAAAATACCAAACTAGTTAGATATCATATGCTCTCTCTCTTGCCTAGGATTCTAAATCTTTGGCCTCTCAGTTATTCCTCCTATATGAAGTGAGACAAAACTTTAGATTTGAGATATCTTGTTTTAATGATGTTCAATGAAATTAATTACTCAACAGCATTTCTACATTGACGTAAGTACAGAACTGAGTGAAAAACTGTGTTTCAGTTGTGTGGTAAAACAAGGAACACAGAATCAAAGACCGTAACATTAATCTAGAGGAGAGAAAGGACTGTTTTGTTATACTTTTCTTGAGCAATTCTTAAAAATTCTTCCTTAAGAGCATAAGCAATACCCATAATGAATTTTTATTTAATGCAGAGCTGAACCGTGCACTCGTATTTTTTTTTGCAGTCAAAATTATTCAATTTGTTAACCAAAATCCATCAATAGTTTCAGAAAACCCCAAATTGTATTTTGTGGATACAAGACAAAAATTACCTAGCTCTATTTAGAGCATCACTTCCTTAAAGCATATATGTCATAGATTATATTGTGTCTTCATAGTTTTAACTTGAACTTGAACGCTTGAATTTCCTCATGACTATTTGTTTCTTATGCTTTGAGATTTGTTATGTTCCTTGAGAGCTTGTTAGTTTAAGTTTCAAAGTTTTATGATGGCCTATTTGGATAAAATTACTTCCTGTAGCCTACAGCAAACAGGTTTTTTATGTCATGGCTTTTTTGCTCTATATTTTTGTAGATTTGTAGGATACAGGTAAAATGTAGCAACACAAAATTTCCCGGTGCTTTGAGATTCTCCTGCCATAAATCTTCCTGCTGAAATACATGCTAGGCATGTCTTAGGAGAAATCATATACAAGAACATGACTTGATCAGCATCCCAGTGAGATACAGGATATTTTTCAGCTAGGGAGTTAATGGATGATGATACTATATTTGGCCAGTAAAAATAATGACACACTTTCCCCTGGTCTACAAGAACTACTCCCACATTGATTTTAACTTAATATCTCCCTCATTAGGAACCTGCACAGAAGTTTGGCAGAAATACCCAAGACACTTATTGGATCATTTGCTGGTAATAATAGATATTGCTTTTATTTTATTTTTTTTTTTCTTCTGAGAATGTACAGGCTAAACATAAAAAGGATAGCCTTGAAACAAAAGCTTTTTACCAAATACAGATTTTTATCAACTCCGTCGCTGTTGGGGTTTAATATTTTATGGAGCTAAATAAAACTCGGACTTCTCCACTTTCACGTTGTGGGATGCAATAAAAGCTTAAGGGCCTGATTTGCTCCGTTGCCGAACGACATCCATTACGCATCAAGTGCCCTTCACTTCACAGTGGACTCTGGCTCTGATATGATCAGACTCCCAAAGCCCAGGTAACCTGATATACAATTTCAAAATGGAAAAGCCCATGCCAGTAGCTGGGAGTGGCTGTTCTGCGGACCTGCAGTGGTTGAAGAACTGGATCCACATCTGACCAGCAAAAATGCCATAAAAAGCACTCTTTTTTTTCCCTTAAATTGAGCCAAGTATTCAAATATGTTTCTACTTAACAAAGCATCTGCATTAATCCCACCGTAATCTACAGGATGTAGGCATTGACTTATGTGCTAATCTTGAGCCTCGGACATGACAAGCACCAACACCCAGGTGTTGTGAGCCCCTCTGGAGGGACAATGAAAGAGTCACCGGGCTCATTCCCCATCTGGGAGACTGAGAGGACACTCAGCCAATCGCTCCTGTAGCTAAGAAAGCCACCAAACTATTTAATGGTGACACAATTGAGAGTAATAACTTGACTAATAACTCATTGCCTGATTGTTATTTTTAAGTGCACTAGTGAAAATTAAAGCTCTGGGTCTGCGGCATGAAACCATTATCTGTACAACAGCTCACAGAGAGGGTTATCTAATAACATGAGAAATCTATTAGACTCGGTGGAAGCAAGAACTAAAAGAAATAAATCATGCAATAATGGTAAATCAGATCTCTAATTATGGCCCCACACAGGAGGCTGGAGGAGAAATATGTCCCTAGAACCACTACGTGGTATTTCTCATCCTCTCTCTTGTTTTTGAAGCATTCAGTCATGTCCTCCTGCCTAAATTCCATCAATCCCACAGTAATTTCTGAACCAAACTAGTATGCTTGGGAAGAAGATGACTAGCAACCATCAGTGTAAGTTGTTTTCTAAACTGCTCACAGACCAGGATCCTCACAAATTTTTCTCTGCTATTGGTGTTGGAAATGCCAGCACCGAAAACCTGTGGGGTCAGAGGAGCTTCAAGCCCTGTGCAATTGCTTTATAATCAGCCAGTTCTGTCTGTGATGGGGACAAGCAGTGCTGGAGTCTGTTCCTACACATGATCTGGTTGTGTCTGCAGGCCCTTTCCCTGCTGCCCCAGGAATCTGAGCAGTGGTCTGGTCTGAGACCCAAAAGACAGCAGTAAGTGGGAGCAGATCCATGTGGACCTACAGCACATTTCACTTCCTCTCAGTTCAAAAGCAATGGAGGAAACCAGCCGGTGGCAGTGGGACCCCAGAGTAGGGTATTTAATTTCTCCACTGCTCTGGTGCAAGACTTCTGGCAAAGTCACTCCTTTCTCTGTTTCAGGTCCGAGGGCTTTGCCAGGTCAAGTGTGAAAGTGCAGGTTTACCTGAGCAGGAGGGATTCTAGTCCTGCTTAGCACCCCTCATGTGGGCACGGGGTGCAGCGCTGCCCCTGAGCAGCCAAGCCCACCACCCCTCCTTCCCACCCCACGCCCACAGGCAGCTGTGGAGGTGTGGGACCTCCCTGTCCCAGAGATGAGGAAGCTCCGTGGGTGCCCTGGTCTGTGGCGCCCTGTCTCTGCACACTGCCCAGGGTGGCTGGGTGCACCTCCCTGTCATATCAAGCACTGCTAAAGCAAACAGTCCCACAGTATCTTTTAATTATTTTGTTGGAACTGAGGACAGCGTGTACTTGGGAATTGTCCTGGTTGGAAAAACTTCACGCCAAACGGAATATGCTCAAAAGTAGACCTGACTCAGTAGAAATTGCAACCATCTAGATAAAAGTAAATAAGCCACAGAGTGACATAAATAACAGTGCTGAAAACATCATCAGACTTTTAATTTTAGCTCAAAAAAAACTATTGAGAACACAATTTATCCAGAAGCCACGATGCCCTTTGCTATATCTTGACCACTTTTGCATGCACAATTATTCTCTTGGACACTCATTTTGATCCAAATCTTGTTCTAATTTCTTTCTGTGGTAATCAGCATTTCTGGCTGACAGGAGGCTGCTCTGCAGCACTGTGGTTTTCCACCTAGAGGTCCATTCTGAGGGCTGTGCATTTACAGAGCTGTTCTCAGGTGGCTTCTTCCACCTGGGTGAAAGGAGAGCAGTGACACAGTGGGTGCACTGCAGAGAGGAAGGGCCATTCCCTCTCCTTGTCCTCACATGGAAAGCGCAGTTAGTAAATGTTGTTTTAAGCTGTGTCTGCATGGCTAAAGAAGTGTTGAAATTCATGCTGAATAAAGCAGGCCTGAGGCCAAATGACCTGGTCAAATCCACGCTGCACAGTACTTGCTCCTGGGTTTCTTCTGGACCATATTGTGCCGCCAATGGGGACATTAAGACAGAACCATCATCCTTTGTGTCTTCTTCTGTAGTTCCATGATTTTGAAATGCTACAAGAGCTGTGTTGCTGCCCACCAGAGAGGTGTTTTCATAGCATGAGGCCTTCGGTAAGAATTGTTTGCATCACGTAACGGCACATGAGTATGAATTTAAGGATATACAAATCTTCCTGGGACAGTGCTGGAGTACTGTGTAAGGTGAAGGCAGTCAGGAAGTTTGCAGTCTCACTCATCCTGCCTCTTGGGAACAGCCATGGGCACATGCCATTCCCTGGTGGGCACTGGGACATGTCCAGTGTGGTGCCAACGTGCAATGAAACAGCGTGGATAAAGGGGATCCACTTCTCCCAACCTGAGCCACAGCCTTGCTCCCTTTGCAAATATAAACATATCTGGGGAGGTAGAGTTATCATTAGGTACAAGCTGGGGCCATTTTTCACCCACAGAAGAGATGAGCTGTCACCCAACACCCCAAATAACATGTTCGGAGTGATACTGACAGCTCAGAAGGGTTTACACCCCTATTTCCAGGGAAACAGTTGTGCCTACAAGGAAATAACAGCAAAAAGGTAGCTTTTGAAAGACGAAGTTTGTTTTATCTGATGTGCATTTTAATGAGAAAATTATATATATATATATAACGTTACACTCTTTCCTTGAAGCAAGGCAAATTTAGCTACATCTTCGCGCAGTATATCTGAAAATGGGGAAAAAAATACCCTTTAATGGAAACCTTTTCCATTTACACAGGAATGAAACAGAATAAACTCCACATTTCCACACTCACATATTACTGTAGACATAAAAATATTCCTGTGGGATCACACAGTCAGAAATCACCTACTCAAGGGGATATGAATGATGACTTCAATAGAAGATGGACATAAATTTTAATTAGTTGGTTATTTGATCTTGTGTTGTTAGTGATGGAGGATCTCAGAAGGGAATTAAGTATGCTTAAGACTGAAATTGCTTAGAACCAAAACACACTGCAAGGTAAGTTAGATACCACTAAATTAAAAGAAACTTTGCACCTATTAGAGATACAATAAAATAAAAATGGCAATTACAACCAAGCAATCAAAAATGCAATTGAGATCAAACCAGCTATGGGGATAACTAAATTTATCCTTGACTTAATCAGACCTGCTAAGCATTTTCAGCAGATTTGAGAAAAAGTATTAACATTCTTGGGAACATTTTCTCTTGGAACATACAATTTAGGAATAGAGAAACTAGGTCCAGGTTTTTTTTGCTTTAATGTGTTTTTCATTGAATTTCCCCTTCTATTTATATATCCTAAGCAAAGCATCTCTTGCATCATTTATACACTTTGCCTGCTCTCTCCAGTATCCCAGTCCTTCACCTACTATCTGGTAGCTTATGTCAGGAATACCTCTAAAGTTGTCACCACTTAAAAAAAAAGAAAAGAAAATTATTTATTCTTTTATAGTTTTGCAATCAATAAAATTGTGCACGTGCAGCTTAATGTGAGGCTGGGCATGTAGGACTGCAGCCTGCCTTGGAAAGGGAAGCAGAACCAGGAGAGATGCTCCAGCCAGCAATCCCCCAATTGCTGGGACACTGCTGGTGAGTGCGTGGCACAGTTTTGACCTCTGCCAAGTGTCTCATTTTTCCCTGACAAGTTCTGGGCACGGCTCAGGGTTGGTGCAGATCGAGGACCAGTGCCAATAGGCAGCAGGGGATGAAGCTTCTCTTCTGGGGGATGATGGAAATTAAGCCGCGTGGTTTTGAGCCAGGCTAGGCCATGCCAGCTGCCCTCCGGGCCAAAGGGAGCTCCCACTTGTTTACTGCTGCATGTCGAGCTCCTACACACAAGTGTTCAGCCTGCCTTAGCAGCGTGTAATGAAATCAATCAGTCCTGCCTATTGCTGGCACTCGCTTTCCTGATATTCTTTTCGGTGTCAGAAAATTGCCACATTCGACATTACGAGCACTTCAGCTACCCAAAATTTCTGTGCCATTGCACAGCAACACCTTGGACTTCTTTTTAGCAGTCAAGTTCATGTTAGATAGATGGATGTTTAGGGATGGAAAACTGTTTATTTTTTTCATCAATTTAATGACAAAATATTTTTTGAAGCCTCTGGTGAAAATTTGTACATAATTGAATTATCAGATAAAGCTCATGAATGTTCTGCAATACCAAAGAAACAAATTAACGAGCCAGAATCAGAATGGAAAAACGCAGAAACCGTAATTAAGGAGTAGAGATTATTTGTAATCATTTTCATCCTCACATGTATTTTCCTATTTTCGTTCAGAATAAAAAGGGAAATAATTTTTCTGATCAACTTGCCACTGACCTTGCATTTTTCATCCTTTTTGCTCCATCTTACAGATCTCTGGCCACTCAACATGCAAGACCATCACAGTTTGTTGACATGCTTCTCCTGTGATCCCATATGACCTTCTTCTCTGGCAGGGTGTCTGTCTGAAACTGTTTGCACAATCTAATCCTCCTTTAAATATAATTTCTATTACAGAAACAAAAAGGGCCAGGCCTCTTTTCTAATAAATAACCACAAATCCAGATGCAAAAACATGAACAACATGAAAAAGATTCCTGTTAAATCTGAATACCTAACACCTTTTCCTTTCATCAAATCTTCAACAGTATAGTATCAATTTACATCTTGATCCTACATGTCTAAAGCTTAAATACATGACAGTTCATATGTAAATTAACATTTTTCCCCCTGTTTCCATTATTAGAATTTGCTAATAATCTGACTGCTCCATTGCCTGAGGAAGGGAGGAAGAACTGACCTCTCCTCACTAGGGGAGAAAGGAACCATTATTACATTGTATGTTGTTATTCTCTTCCTGTTCAAAGTAAAGCAAGTTTCTAATGACTGCAGAACTGGATTTCTCTGGGTACTTGCTTTAAAATACAGTAGAGAAGTTAGAAAATTAATGGCCGTATACATATTCCTGCACATACAAGATTGTATGCACAATAGTAATAATAATACAGAGGAAATGCAGTAAAGGAGTAGGAAAACAAAATGTCTTACCAAGCTTCATATTTAAAAATAACCATAACTTGACAATTATAATTTGGTAAGCAAAATGTGAGTTCGTGGCAAAATAACAAAACAACTCTTAACACAGAAAAATATGACCACATAGACCGAATAATAAAAAAGCAATGAATAAATCAGTAAATAAGCCCAAATTTATCTACAGCTCTTTAAAAGAGCAAACCACACCGTGTGAACTGAAAAGAAAATTTTAGTCAAACTATCCGCTAATGAATGATTGGATTTTTAAATATCCTGAATTTTCTTTACAAATTAAAAACTTGCAGAAGAACCTCCAATATTTACTTACACATGGATTGAAACCATATGGCCAAATAGTTACTGTATGTGTAACACAGTTGTGAGAGCGGAGGGAGTTCTGACCAGAGAGCTGTTAACAACTTCAATCAAAATCACTGTGACAGCCCTAAGCTTGATTTTAAGAACAAATACAGGCAAATGCATGCACACAGCTGTATTTAAGCCTAACTTTGAGGAATCCAGCTCGGAGGATTTGTGCAGAGTAGTTAGGACATAGGTCATTAAGGTCTTATCTAAAAGATAATCTCCCTAAAAAATTATGGAAACCTATTGCTCCAGTCACCCAGCATTGGACAAGGTATTGAAGAACATGCTTCAGGAGTAATCCTCTACTGGCAGGGGAAGAGATTAAATGGCCCAATAGCTTTTTCCATCTTTAGTTGTTATGATTGCACTGTAATCCGACTAGTGCCACTTGCCTGAAGAGGGGAAGAAGACCTCAACCTTGGGGGTAGGGAAAGACACAATATTTCATTGTGTACAATATTTCAGAAGCTATTCTTCCCAGAGAGCCCCTCTCAGATTAGTGTTGTTGGGAAAGGTTTATCATTTGCATTCCCATTTCTGCAGTCAATCCAAGTAATATGATTGTGGCATTAAACTTATCCTACAAAAGGTATTTGTTTAAGACATCTCTTTTCCATTATTACTCACACAATGAATGTATGCACTAGGTTTCTAGAAGTCTGCACCAAAAACAACTTTTAAGCCCAGAATCACATTTCCTTCTCCATCGGCCTTAATTCCTCTATTGAAACTTTTTGCTGACTAGTTGAAAGGGGCCGTTCACTCACTTTGCAAAACCCAATATGCGATTTATTCCCACATTTCAAAGGAAGAATGGGAAGCTTTTAAATCTCTACAAAGGAACCGAGTAATACTGATCAAGCCCATCTGACAAGGGGACAGATGTACGGTGATGAGTGAATTCTCTAAGATGCTTTAAAATTTGGATCAGTGAAGACAAGTGTCTTCCAGGAGTAGCAATTTGATTCTCCCCAGCACAGCTCACTTGGCTGAGTAGAAGTGCCACAGTTTGTCTTTCAGTGTTCAAGAAGCACAAGCTCCATCTCAACAAGGTGGACATGTTCAAGAGCTAAAGCATACTGCAAAAGGAGGTCACCTGCACTGCAACTTATTAGAGCCTCTAACTCCAAAAATCCTGAGGAGCAAACGGAATTCAAACCCTTTCTCACCCAGAAAAGGGTTCCTGTGCTGTTCCCAGCTCTGAAACTCTTTGTCAGCTTCATCTATGTGCTACTCATTGTGCCCTAAACTTTATCAAGTTCTCTCCACTGTTGTATCATGCACAGAGTTTTTAACAATAATTTCTAAAAAAATACCCTCTCACCTCCTCACCACATCTCAGCCACACAGCAGCAGCATCTATGGTGCTTTCAGCTTCCTGCAGAGCCATATTTTGATTCTTCTGTTATAACTGAAGGATCTGACTTGGCACTGTTTTGACAGTGAATTTTACGCAAAATTTCCTATGAGATTCATCCCATTAAAAGTGGGCAGGTTGCCATGGCCTGCTGGGTCCCTCATCTACTATCAAAGCTGGTGCATCCCTGAGTGTTTCTGGTCTTTTTTTGCCTTCATTAAGGCTTTGATCAGAGTAGAAATATGCCCACACAAGAGAGAATAAAGATTTTGGACCCCATAGGAAAAATGTGAGATCCAGCTTTGTTAACATCTTAAATCCAGGTCATATTACAGTTTCTCCATAAATAGCCACTCTTACAGGTGCAAAATGGGTGTAAAGGGGCAGTTTGGGAGTCAGTAATACTCTACCAATATAAGTATGGCCACAGTTTTTTTAAACACTTGCAACCACTGGGGAGTTGAAGTACACAAGCAGTAAGATACAAATGAGTTTGGCAGTTATTTGTACCCAATATAGAAGCTCCCTGGAAGAGTAAATGAAAAAGTAGCTGAAGAATTTGTTTTTCACCTTTTGGATGAGGACGATTACCACATTTTCACCAAACACAGAATTTACCATCGTTTTCCATGGGGAAAAAAAAGTCTCTTCTGACTTTTCTGCTCCGAAAAAAAATGAGAGATGTGAAGATATGTTGCCCTTTCTTTTGGAGAAATACAGGTAATTACTGCAACAAGATTTTTGAAGAGGGTTTCTCTACATACTTTAGGACTTAGAACTTCAGTAGTCGTTTTACTGCATAATACTTTACTGTTTTTTCCTTTTAAAAGACTGAATCAATAATTTCAAAATGTCCCAGTTCTCCACTGGAAGCTGTGCAAATGACACAACTTCAACCTCAGCTTCCCTTGGCACAAAAATAAACAACCTCACAATAAAAAACTGCCCCTTGCTGTCTTAAACAATCAAGGCTCTCCTTTGTTTCACCCTCTTATTAATATTATTATTTCAGTTATTGTACTGCAACAACTGTGATGCAGACCTGTAGTTTTGGAGGGTAATGTAAACTATTTTCTCCCGTGGACTCTGATATCTGTGCCCAAGAAAGAGAGGAAGCATCCTGCCATGTCAGACTTGCCTTGCATGAAGCTGCCTCACCCTCCAAGGAGTCCAGTGTGTTTTGGTGTACAGTTGTCCTGAAGCCTCTTTCCACTTTGTCCTACTCAGCTGAAGCAACTTGAAATAAAATAGGGAAGCTAACCATAGAAACAGGAGAAATTTAGAGTTATTTCCATAAATGGAAATGACTTCTGGAAAAGTAACTATAAACATGAAGGGAAGAGGTAGTTCTTTCAGTTTGTTTTGTTTGCTTACCTTCCTCCAAGCGTGCTAAGGGGAAAAAAATAAAAGATAGGCAGACAGAAAGATGCAGACGGAGATACAGAATGTACCCATTAAGTATCTGCAAGGAATGCTTTATCAGCTTGCTCGTCGGCTGCCGAGTTGTGCATTTGAGGGCATTAGATTCCCAAGAGCGGGGATCTATAGAGGATTCCTACCTTTGGAAAAGAACAAAAACACAGAAGAAAAGCCTTAATCTTATAACCCCCAATCTAGGCAACTAAATCCCCAATTAGCAATTCAAACAGATTAATATAGTCCTTCCCTCCATTAAGCACGCCCGACATCATGTGGTTGTGTATTTTAAAGTTACATTTTTCTTGTGTGCAGCTCTTTTTCTCACCAAAGTTGACAATTCCTTTCAGACCATCCTACTTTTCCATCGACTGGGAATGGAGTCTTTATCTTTTTGCCTTTCTTTTTCCCCCTTTTTTTCTTTTCCTTTTAAGTGCAGTCAGTCTTGTTGATGCACTCTGGCAGAATTTCTTAAATTAATGCTTTCCTTTATTGAACATGTCTCCAGATGTCTGTCCACCTTGCCATTTCCATACTGCAGGCTGTTTGCAGTGTTCCCACTGAGAGCAGTGTAAAGGGTGGAAATGGCACACTTCTCTAGCTTGCTCGAGAATTCACTCTTATTCCCATCAAACTCATGAGTGCTGTAACTTTAATGACTGTTTCTGCTCTTGACTGAGGAGAAACCAAAGCACAGGGCTGTCCCAGCTGGGAAGAAGCACTGCTAATGCCTCCCTAAGAAAGGCACTTTGGATCTTTCCCAGATTTCAGAGTAAGCCAGTGCCAAATGCCTTCAGACATATCAAGATCATGTTTCTAGAAAGTATGAATTACCTGTGACCACTAGAGGTGGCCAGCACTCTGTTGACTGCCCCTAAAAACTATTTCCCCCAATTTTTGCAGCCCCATTGGGCTAGGTGTAGCAGAGGACCATCTACGTCCTTGGTCCTCTCCCATCCCTCACTCCCCTGCATGTAAAATGATGGTGGGAACATTTTGACCCTTCTCTGCCCTGCAATTTCATCCGTCTTGTGTAATTTCCAGTTTTAAGCAAAGGTAAGGAAAAGCTCACCATTTTTTTCTCGTGTTTTGTTAAGCAGACCATTTTAAAATCTCCTTTTCCGTCAGATGCAGTGGATTATCAGAAGGGAGGCTTTGGGAGGAAAGTGAGTCTAGCAGCAGAGCGTGTCTGTGGCCTCCCACAACTAACCAGTTGTTAGACAACTGGAATTGGGAACATTGAGGTTCATGCCCATGCTACTGGCTTCCTTTGGACACAATAACGCTCAGGAAGGGTAAAGATGCACAGGCTTTTTGTCTTCTGCATATGGCAGAAAGGTTAAAACTTATAAAAATGTAATTGGTGACAATGTTTCTCTCACATTGGGTCCTGAAAAGCAAATGCAACATGGCTTTGAAGGTAAACGTAGACAGACAACTCATATTATCTCAGTTCTTATCTTTGACTTATCTTTGAAAATTAATGGTGAAACCTGTAAGAAAGTTTAATAAAATAAATGCAGGCATGAGCATATGGAGATTATTATAATGATCATTATTCTGCATATATCCAATCCATTCTGCACATTCCCAATCACCAGCAGCATTTCACAAATACTTTGCTGCCCTGCACTTTACATATACAGGTGTGCTTACACCTTATATAGACAACAATAGGGCCCAGTCTGACATGTGAAGCATAAGAGGAATAACAAATACATGTCTGCTTTACTTGTCTACCAGGTGGAACAAAACTTCCCTAAACATTTTTGATCAAAGGCACTTTCCATCAAACAAATTTTTTTCTGTATTTTAAAAATTTGACTTGACTTTATTCTAGGTTAAGTTTGCTTTAGGGTTTTTTCCTTTTTACTGGGAGTTTAAAAATCTAATAGTCAAAATAAAATTATTTTGCTTTAGACAAATAATAAATATTTTAAGTATTTACGGGAAAAAAAAATATCAATTTTGTCAGTTCTTGTCTTAAGATTGAAGAGATCCATCAAATAAAGAGCCTGTTCTTCTCGTTGAACTGACTTGGAAGCTTTGCTACCGCATTTCAGAATCCACCATATTTAGTTTTTTGTTTTGTGTCTCACAGTCACTGGTGATTTTCTAAAAGCTTACTCTGTTGGAATCAGTAGTTAGTTCCAAAATATCTATTTTCTCTTTCTATAAAAGTCTTTATCCCTTAAGACTTTAGGATTAAGATGTGGCACATGATCAGAATCTATTTCACACATTTTGCAACTATTCAGCAAATAAAGTTACCTGAATGGATTCTTGTTACATTTAAATCTTACAGTTTATTGATAGCTTCACAGATTCTCTGCATTTTATGAATCATACTGAAGCATCAGGAACAATTTTTATTAAAAGTGGTTGTATGGCTATAGCAAATGGACATGCATGAAGATGTCTAGTTAAGAGAGGGCCTCTGACCTTCTCACTGCCCAGAAAACCATCCAGTGAAAAAAACAGGCGGAAGTGGACAAGAAAACAAGATTCAAGGATTCCATGTTTGATGAAATCCAAGTCACTGAAGTTCCTGGCTAGTCAGGTTCTCCCACGCTTCCTTCTGAGGGATGGATCAGCCTTCCAGAAACACAAATACAAACACACACACAGAGCAAACAGCCATGAGTCTGCAGCCTCCTGTGCCCAGGGAGTGTGGGACACGCTGAGACCAAGGCAGGGTGGAAGGGATCACCCAGGGCAGATGGGTGCACGCTGGCCCTGGGGGCACGGGCTGGGGGAAAGGGGAACTGAGTGGGGATTTCCAGTGCTGAGCTGAGAAAACAGGCAAGAAGGAGGAAATGCTGGCTGAGCCAAGCCCTGTGGCATGACTCCCAGAAAAGGAGTCAATATCGCAGGGATCTGGAGGCATCAGAGGTGGTTTTCAACAGCTGGCTGTAACAGCTGGATCACCTTACTTTGCCGGCTATGAGATTGCACAGTAGCAGAGATGGGAGCAAATTATCCCCTGGATATCCCAAATCCGTGCGGGTTGGCCAGGGGTGACTGCAGACAGCCAGAGTAACTGGGCAGACAGGTTGATTTTTAATGGAAGAGAAACACTTGCACAGAAGTCAAGCTCACAGGCCAAGCTGGCTGTGGGCAGAGAACCACAGGCTGCACTGATACAGCCCGTGAGCCATGGGCAACGCTTCCACCAATGGCACAACAGGACCTTTTTTAATGACTCCATTAACAGGCGCCTTGCAAGATCAGACACACACACTTCTTCTTGCTCAGCCTACTTGCCCTGTGCACGAGTATTCTTCTTATGCCCAGTGAGCTCTTAATTTGCAGTCAAGTTAAAACCTGATCTGGTTCCTTCCACTATCAAAAAATAGCAATGTCCTCTGAATTCCTTGTTGCACAGGAGAGCCAAACCTCACCCAGATGCTGGCAGTTGCTCATTTTTGACAGCTAGTGGCTTGCAGCAGGCATGCTTTGCTACCACGAGGAGCCAGGTTAGTCCCAATCCTGCTAACACCTAATACTAGACAAAGTCCTTACTCACAGAAGTCAACAGGCATAATTCATTGCAGGAAATACTACTTCTGTTAGTGCTTTGCAAAACTTTTAGCTTAGATAAGGAGATAAAGTTACAGGCATTCTTATTTAAGAATGTATTTGAGGCTGTTTTGGTCTGCCTTAGTTGTCATGCCATATACAGATGAATTTATCAAGGCTTAAATTCTTTCTTCCTGAGGTGCTTGTGTTCTTCTGATGCCACCTTTACAGTACAACCCACTGTAACCTTCTTCATGAACACATACTGATTATAATGTCAACACAGTCTTCGTTTGCAGTAGCAAAAGTCAGAAACATGCACCTTACAATTTAGTGAAAAAGTATTTTAATGAATTCTTGTATAAAGAGGAAAACAGTGTTCTTAATCTTACCATTATGTATCTTCTATACCAGCAGATTTATGTTCCAAGAGGCTCAGAAGCACAAAAAGGGGGAAAGCCACCAACATCTATCAAAAGATAAAACACAAAGAAGATAATAAAAGAGTAAAACAGCCATGAAGTGATAGAGTTTTTTGATTCTTGGAGAAGTAAGGAGCACGAGTCAGCAGAACTGCCATCTTGGACTTCTAGAGGGCAGATTTTGTCCTGTTTAGGAGCCTGGTTAACAGAGTCCTTTGGGAGAAAGTCCTGAAGGGCAAAGTGGTCCAAGTAGGCTGGACATTATTCAAGAAGGAAATCTTAAAGTTACAAGAGCAGGATGACCCCATGTGCTGAAATGCAGGATGACCCCATGAGTCAGTGTGGAAGAAGACTGGCCTGGCTGAACAGAGACCTTTGGGTGGAATTTGGGGCATAAAAAAAGGAGTTTATGAGCTTGTAAGAAGTGCCAGGCCACTCAGGAATACTATGAGGATGTTGTGAGGTTATGCAGGGAGAAAATTAAAAGGGATAAAGCCCAACTAGAACTTCATCTGGCTACTGTTGTACAAGACAATAAAAAAATATACTTCTATAAATGAATCAGTGATAAAAGGAGGGCTTAGGAGAATCTCCATCCTTTACTCGATGCGTGGAAACCAGTGTTGAAGGATGAGGAAAAGGCTGAGGCAGTTGGTGTTGAAGGTTGGCAAATACGACACCCATCTACAGGAAGGGCTGGAAGGAGGATCCAGGGAACTACAGGCCTGAAAACCTGACCATGGTGTTGGGGCTATTGAGCAGATCATCTTGAGTACCAACACACAGCATGTAAAGGACAACCAGGGGACCAGGATCAGCCAACATGGCTTTGTGAAAGGCTGCTTGATCAACCTCATCTCCTTCTATGACAGTGTGACCCACTTAGTGGCTGAGAGAAAGGCTGTGGATGTGTCTACACAGACTTTAGTAAAGCCTTTGGCAACATTTCCCACAGCATTCTCCTGCAGAATCTGGCTGCTCATGGCTTGGACAGGTGCTCTGCTCACTGGATAAAAACTGGCTGGATGGCCAGGCCCAGGGTGTGGGGGGGAATGGAGTTACATCCATGGTTGTAACTCTGGGCAGTCACAAGTGTGTGCCCGAGAGCTCAGTGCTGGTGCCAGTCCTGTTTAACATCTTTATTATTTATATCTGGACTTGGGGATCAAGTGGGGGTACCTCAATCAGTTCGTGGATGGCATTAAGTTGGGTGGGAGAAAGAGAAGGGCAACGAAGGTGGTGCAGGATCTGGAACACAAGTCTTATAAAAAATGGCTGAGGGAGCTGGGGATGTTTAGCCTGGAGGAAAGGAGGCTCAAAGAGGGCCTTATCATTCTCCACAACAACCTGAAAGGAGGTTGTAGCCAGGTGCAGGCTGGTCTCTTCTCCCAAATGAAAAGCCACACGATAAGAGGAAATGGCCTCAGGCTGCACCAGGGAAGATTTAGATGGGATATTAGGAAAAATTTCATCTCAGAAAGTGTTGTGAAGCATCAGAACAGGCTGCCCAGGGAAGTGGTGAAGTCACCATTCCTGAAGGTATTTCAAAGGTGTGGAGATGTGGCACTTAAGGACATGGTTTAGTGGTGAAACTGGCAGTGCTGGAGTAACGGCTATACTCCATGATCTTAGGGGTCTTTTCCAACCTAAATGATTTTATAATTCTATGAAAACAGTGAAAATCACAGCATCTTGGTGCATTAAAAGCTGTGTAAGTCACCAGAGACTGCAACACATTATGGCAATAGTTTTATCAAAACACAGGTAAACATTTTGTACAAATTAAAGTGATCTGCAACCTTTCCCCTTCTCAGTTTTCTCCACCTTGCCCTATTATGATGGATTTTATGTCTTAGGTACTTCTTCCTAAAGCAGAGCTCATTGTGCAAGGACACACATACACACATATAGATACAGAAGCACAAAAGTCTACCTCTCATGTCAGAGAGCACTGTCTACCTACCCATTCAGCCTTGGGAATGAGGGCCACCCTCTGACGGGGGCAATGAGAACCAGTATGGTATGGAAAAGCTACCCTAACAGTGTGATATGGGGGAGATAGAGTTAGAGCTTCAGCCCAGGACTCCCAGCCCTGAATAAACCAGGGAAGCTCTTCCTGGGCTGATATTTGCATGCCTTCTCTAAGAGTGACCACAAACCCCTTGTCCAACTTTAACTGAGTTTTCGCAGGGTGACCAGGCCCAAGTTTCTCCCGCTCACTCAGGCAGAGGCTCCTGGGCAGTGTGAGGGCTTTTTGAGATCCACGTTTTTCAGAAAGAGTTGTTCTTTCAGGTTGAAGAAGTCTACGTCTCAGGGACTATGGAGCTTCCCATGGAAGCTCCCATCTTTGCAAGCTTCTTCTTTTCAATCTGAGCTTGTACCTGCACTGCTTTGGTAGATATTCCTGTGGGGCTGGTGGTGTCCTACTCTTCCTTGGGCAACACCTCTGGTTTCTCCTTTAAGCCTGGTGGCACCTACCATGGATGTCCCTGGTGTCACCGAGCAGGGCTGTGTGTCTTCCTCTGTCCATCAGCATCCCAGGGCAAGGGCAGCTCTCCTGGCTCAGCTGGCCATGCTCCCTCCAAGGGCATGGCCCTGGCAGAGGAGCTCTCCACCACGGCAGGAGGGGAAGGCACAGGCACCCAGCCTCACATGCTTCCGAGTTGTAAAAGTCACAGGCCATTTTATTAGGCTTTTTTTTCTTCCCTTTTTCTCACCCTGTGGTTACAGCAGCCATGGATAAGATGGGGTAATTAAGTATCAAGGTTACCAACCCTCCCACCTCCACTGATAAACCTCCCACCCCTGCCTAGACACGCTCTCTGACATCTCAGAGCCCAGTATCCTCTTGATCCTTTGGCTAAACAACAGACCTTCACTATCACTCAGGAAGCTGAGCCTTTGAACTCAAACCATGTATGTTTAAGGTGGGGAAAACCATATCTCTGTGTACGGAAAGAGACTGAGTTTTTTGGTGGTTTTTTTCTCCCTGTCAGTAGCAGTTTAGCAGTTTTAAGGTCTGATTAAAACAGGAGGAAACAGAAAATCCTGGAAAATTTCAGGTTGGATTAGTTCTCTGCAGTAAGAGGAAGAATCCTAAAATAGAAAGGACACCCAAGTGTCATCAAATATTCTGTAGTTTTGGCTCAGAGCACTTGCAGTCACTGAGATAATAACTTGCCTTTCTGCACTGCTACTTTTTAACTCCTGCACATACAGCTACTAAAGACAAAAACAGATGTATGCACACAAACAAATAATAGTGACCCAATATCACCACCGGAATGAAATCAAGTACTTCATGTAAAGATTTTTGACATGATTTTATTGTGTTACTTGCCTTTTTTTTCCCCCCAGCAGTAGACAATTGGTAGTTTAAGAAGGATCTCTTTAAATATACTGGAGCACATTTAAAAGGCTGACAAGTTGTATTTGTGGTTTTCAAAAGAAATAATTTTTGAGTAGAGCTACCTTTTTTGGCATAAAGCAATTGGAAAGTACCATAGATATCTCAATAAAACACATCAAAAGTAACTTTCTATAGCTTGTTTTGACATGTCCACTTGTGGGTTGTATCAGCTTTAACTAAACATCATTTTTTTTCCTCTGTCAGTACAAACCATTAAAAACATTCAACAGAAAAAGCAAATAGAAATAACCCAGTCCTGTGTTTGCCTATTTTCAAATAAAAGGAGATACAGAAAGGAGTGGTCACTGCAGTTGAAAGTGCATTTTTCTGATTCATATATTTGCTGTAACTATTTGCATAGGATTTAAATGTCTAAGAAAAATGCCCAACCATTTTACAGAGAACGCTGCATTTGAGAAACCTGAAAATGCTAATCTGATTTCATATTTACAAAGGTTTGTTTACTGTATGTGTGATCAATTCACCAAATGACAGCAAACTTTGGTAAATACAGTTTTGATGCTGAGACTCTTTGACCTTTTCATGGAGGAATAGAAAGCTTATCTGCTCTAGAACCAATCCTAAAGGAGCACATTGTGCTGATTTCATTTGAGATCTTATCCTTTCTCTCCCTTTCCTTCTCTCTTTTTCTCCCACCCTCCCTTCCTATGAACACTGAATGCTAAGTAATTTCCTTGTCAAGGTTGCTTATCAGGACTAGATTTACACTTGATATCATTTTGTAAGCATGTAGCAAATGGTTCACACATTACGAGAAAAAGGGAGCAGACAGTGTTTGTGTCTGAGGAGGAAACGAATCTCAAAAAAATAAATGGTGGTTAATTAATATCCTAATAAAAAATAAATAAAAGATCATTCAATCACAGAACACACCTAGGAAACAAGCAACGACATTAAGTCTAAAAATAGGCCTGCATGCTCATTATTTATCCTGAACACTCAGAGGCACTTTCTGTTCAGTGATGGAGTGCAGGTAAGTTAAATGCATAATGGAGGATCTTTCCTTAACCCACCAAAAAATTAACTGCAAAAAAAAATTGTCAAAACCAGTGCATCAACATCCTGCCTCTTCCACAGCAAAGTTTAAAATGAAAATGCTTGTCTTACAAGAGAAAAACATGTTTAAGGCTTCATTGTGCCTAATGCAAGGTAATCATTAGGAAAGGCTGTGGGTGGTCAGGTTGGAGTCATCCAGAGGGAAGGATTGGGAGATGATAGTACTGACTGGGCTTAAACTTTCAGTTTAAGGATTCCTATATTTTCAGTGATTTTGCAGGAGGGAGAGAGAGCCCAGAGCTTATTCCAGGGAGGTAGAAGTCTAAACTTTGGCCAGCACTCACAATAAATGCAGCAATAACATCTTCTCTAGTGCCTGAAAATGAGAACCACGGATGTTTTCTGCAGGACTACATGGCTCCCAAATGAAGAATTCCAAGTCCTATGTCACAAAGAGATGAATCTGTAACACATTACTACTGAATTACACTAATGTAACCTGCACTACATTAATGTATGTGTTAAAACCTATCACTGAATAAGAACACCCATGGTGGTTTTTTCATTATTGAGTCCCAAAATGCATCACAAGCATTTTGATAAAGGTATAGGAATGCATCATATTGGGTTAGGCTAAGTGATAAATGTATGGCACATTAGGTCCTCTGCATTAAATGCCTGTTGTTTTGCTTTCCTTCAGTGGCTCCTGCACAGGAATACCAGGCAGCCAGTTCCTCCACAGGCATGAAACCATTTAATGTGCCCATCTTTGGGGACAGCACACTTGGAAGCAATGCTCTCCTGTCCTCTGTGCTTAGCCCTGGTGAGTGCCTCAGGGGCTCAGATTGTCTGAAGCCATTCAGGGCACCAGGTTCCCCATCTTCTTCTTCGGCTTTGGTTAAACAAGCAAAAGTGCAGTGATCTCACCTTGTCTTTCAGACGTGATTGTCAGTGGGTGAGAGGGATCTAGGGCCAAATGGCAGCCAATTCCTGCAGCATTAGAGAAGACCTCTTTGTAGAAGAGGTCCTCTGCCGCACAACAACAAAATCCTAATTTTTCCTAGCTTATGTGCTACAGCCTGACAGAAAGGGAAGTGTAGATCTAGTTTTCACTTCTCTTCTGATCTCTTGCTCTTCTCTCAACCTGCTCCCCATTTTTTCTCTGGCAACCTGCATTATTTCCTGATTCTCATCATTACCCTATTCTTTAGTGATGTATTTCTGTTTTCACCCACTTTCTTCTGCCTTTTACTCATTTTCCCTTCTCTTCCCACAGCTGTTCTTTCAGCAAAGTCTCATCCCTTGCTTCTTGTTGTGGACTGACTCAGATGGGAACCTGAGGATGAAAATCCTTCCCAGGGAAGATGCAGAAACCCAGGGATCTCACAATCTGTTAAAAAGAAGTTGCAGCAATACAAGATTTCCACTGTCTTCTCCATTAAATCTCCCAAGGCAATTCCACGAGTGAGGCGGAAGGAAGGTAGCCATGACAACTGAAGGCTTAATAGTATCTGCCTTCTGCTGATGATCCTCTTCCCGACCCCAGAGTGGAAACTAATGATACCATCTCCAGGGTGATGCATATCCTCCACTATAACCCAAGGATTAGAGCAGAAAAGGGACAAATCTGGAATAAAGAGCATTATTTTGAAAGCAAGTCAGATAAGTTAAGATACAACATGAATCACAAACTGCAAAGGTGATATCATGCCCTATTCAGATCCCAGACAGAAGTAGAGGTTTAGCTTAGACTATCTAGACTAAATATATAGCTCTGAATTTGTGTCTGTCTCTCTCAGGTGACTGGACAAGTATCCAGTCCCTGTCAGATTGGCAGCTCTGCCTCACCAATCTCTTCAATGCAGATGACACAGAAGGTACCAATTCTCAAACAAGGGGCCATTGCATGTGATCTGATTACACTCTCCCATGGCCCTTCATAAAGAGTGAATATGATGTTGCAGAATGAGATCTATGGTGTGGTTACCTTAGAAGAAAAACAACATGAAAACTGAAGGACTGAATGTGAGTCAAGCAACAGAGCCCACCAGTGGGACACTGCTTGCTTCACAGAGACTGTGTGAATTCCCAACCATTCCCCTCTTCCTTGCCAAACTTTTTTAGTCTGTAATAACACTGTAGGGTCGTATATGACCCTAGAAATTCAAATGATGCCTCTAGTGTGTTGCTGTGAGGCAGCCTGGATGATCAGAGCCCCAAGACACACACCAAGAGAAGGTGGGCTGTGGTTCCATGAGGCAAAACAAGGCAAGAAGCCAATCACTCCTTAATATGATTGACTTCTACTACCGGACTTCAGTCACTGAGGATGGAAAATAGACTAAGCAAGAGAAGAAACTTTATTTTTTAATAGCTCGATTAAGTTGTGCATGATTTAAGATGCTTCTGACAAGAAATGCACTTAGGAGCTCTACTATTACATCACACCAAGCAGCAATGGGATAAAGGTTAAAGTACTTAACTTCCAAAATAGTATAGAGCCAAGATCAATCAAGTGGGAACAAGTCCTGTCTAACATGTCTGCCCATATTCTTAATAGTAGAGTGGTACATAATGCAAAATCAGATTCTCCCAGTTAATTTAGAGTGTGGCACTGGCACTGTCCCATATGCTGCCCATGGTAATTTCTGAACCTTATAGTAGGAAGCCAGATTAATCCATGATTGGTCAGCTGTGATTTCAATTATGATTTCAAACTGATTCAAGTAAGAACTTAAAAGATGTGTTCAGGACTCCTTTAGTTTCCTACCTTTCATGAAAAAAACATGGCACAAATTCTAAGTAACCCTTTGCTGCCACCTTCTTCAGGAGGCACCCACATTTCATTGATTTTTGCCTCCTGATATCTGGGTATTTCTTAGGGATTCAGAGGTCACCTTTCCATAGATTAAAATATCTTAACTCACTTTTCAGTAACATCTTCTACTTCACATTGAAATTCATGTTTATGAGCGAAGCCTTCAGAAGGTCCCATTCAGAGGTTTCCTTCGCTCTGTATTACAGGAGCTTCCTTTGTGGTCAGTCACGTGAGGACAGCCACACTGCCAACACCTACTCTTGCAAATTCAGCTGGCTAGGGAACATTTCTGGGCCCCAAAGTCAACAGCACTGCCCATCCTGCTTTCCATGAAGGCAGAGTCTTCCCTCCAAACAGGCGGCCACATTGAAACTGCCCACTGGGAATAACTAAAACCATTCCTGTGCACGTCCTTGATAACAAAGCTTTCCCGCTGCTGGCCCAGGTCAAACTCGTACCAGGGACAAGAATAATAAATTAACAGCTCTCCTGCCTGTGTCCTGACCTGCCTAGATCCCTAGGAAAGGGCCTAAGAAACAAAGTACAGCGTAGTGCTACCATGTCATCTGATCTCCAGTTCTGGCAATCAGTAGATAAAGGTTTCCATTAACCAGATTTGCACATGGACCATCAGTTTTAAAAGCCATCACTCTCCATTTTGTCTCATTTGGAATTTTCCTAGCCTTTTTGACCTTACTGCATTTCCACACTCCACCACATCCTGTAACAACAGGTTAGTATGATTCTATTGTGCAAAAAATAATCTTCCTTTTACAATGTTGAACCTGCTACCATTATGAAAATAGTGAATCATCATTTCCTCTTTCTCTTCATCACATCATTCATGTACGTTTAGATCTCTTATCATACATCTTCTCTTGTCCAAATTAAAGGAACCTTGTCTATTCAGCCTCTGCTTTATGCAAGCTGTTTGATTGCTCCAGTAAGTCTTATTACTTTTCTTATTACCTTAGACAGGGAGCTACCAGAAGTTCATGCAGTACACAAGATATAGAAGTGTCATGAATTTAAAGAGGCAGCAAAATATTCTTCATTTTTCTGTGTTTTGGGGTTTTTTTGCATTCTCATATTGGCTTATGAACACTCGTAGAGGATGTTAAAATCTTCATTAATTGAACTAGTCTTCAGAAATGTTGAGGTGAATTCTGAACACAACCTTTACTAACATTCAGTGAGAGATGTGATCCTAAGGTGCTCTTAAAAAAGATTTCAGCACTTGCTCTATTCTCTCAACCAGTCAGATGCTATTAGGTGTTACAAGAAGAGCCTCCTCCTAAAAAAGAAGTGGGAAAGCTCTGACAGACTTCATTAACAGACAAACAAACCTACTTGACCTATTTTCACAGTCTTCAGATAGAAACACAGTGAGCTCTTTGCCCATATCTCTGCTCTCATCTCCATACTTTCTATTGTCTTGGGATGACTCTGAAACCACAGGAGCATGGAGTGAATCTTGTCCAGCTGGCTCCAATAGCTACGTTGGCTCAAAGAGACCCAGAAAGACACAGATGTCTTTAGCAAGTGTAAAAAGGCTTCACCCTAACAAAGAATTTAGTACATTTTTGCACCATATTAATTAGTTCAAGGAGAAAGTATTAGGCAGACTTGTATAATTGTCCTGGTCCACTAATCTAAGGAATAGTATTTGTTTTGACTTGCGAGTAATATATGATACATTTTTTCATAATTATGAGCTTCATCATAAGGATAGGCAAAGAGATTTTAATCTCAAGTTGATAAATTTTGCAGGGCTGGGTAACAGGTGGAGCCATTTATCTCTGCACTAACTTGATCATGTTTACAAACCAATTGACGAATGCTTCAGAGGAGTTCCAGGCCCGCCTTGTTACTTATTTATTAACCACACGGATCCATGGGAATCCAAACTGGGTTTACAACACAACTTGGTTATTCAAAGCTGTATCTGTGTACAATTCCCTCTTCCTCAAAATAGAGATTTATCCCTGCATGCCTATTAGTTACAATGAACATTGTCTCAATGGTCAGAAGTCTCAATTATCCAAACAAATCCCTTATGACATTGGGATAATTGAGCTCAGCTACTCTTGTGGATAGTTAAAATACCAACATTCCCATGTAATTTCTCATTAGGATTTAAGTGAGCTTAGATTATATCTTAGAAGTCTGTCTTTGATCATAGAGCTATAATGCAAACATAGTGATGACATTATTCCCACACAATTAGTCATTCCTCTTAAAGTGTATTTTAAATATTAAGGATGATATGTCTTCTTGTAAACTCTCCTCAGTTTACCCAGAGAGCTTAACTCCTAAATCAGTATACCAGAAGACTGGGGTGGTGACAACCTATTCTTAATTGGAAAAATGAGATGTCATAATGCAGTGTAATTTTCAGCAAACAGTAGCTACTGTCAATGGAAGCAGGATCCTCCAAATAAATCACACAATTATATTCCTGAAATTAAATGAGAAAATTAGTTTAGGATAATAACACATCAAGCTTCATGTGTCTGGAAGATAATGCATTGCCTCAGTGAACACAAATAAATAGTGTGACCCCACTGGAAAAAGGTCACCAAGTCGAAAAACAATTCTTGAGGAACTGTACTGTCACTGAGAGCTTCTGGGACAGCACAACAGGCACGGGGGATGATGTTCAGGAGTGGAAGTTGCCCACTTTTCAAACGTAGACAAAATATCTAATCTGCTCCCAAACTGGCTCTCTGGGTGAGAGCACACCTTGACCTTGGGTGCCACGAACAGCATGAGCAGAGAGAGCCAGAGCAGGACAACAGTGGGGTTTGTTCATGGAGTCCTAGATGAGAAAGGTACAGAGTGGGCAGTCAGGTGTAGGGCATGTGCACTGCTAAAACACACATGCATGGCTTTAGGCTCAATTTATTGCAGGGCTAGGGCAGAGATATCAGCTCAGGGCAGAGATATCAGCTCGGGAGTGAGATGGGGAGCGGGTGAATGGTGGGAGAAGAGGAGAGAACGGGTGGGGAGGCTGGAGACAGGACCAAGGGCAGGTTAACAACATCAAAGGACATTATTTGGTGTATCAGGGAAGCAAGCCCAGCAGAACGTCCCAGTTCATGAGCCTCCCCACAAGCTTTCCACCTGACTGCTGTCTCCCCACATTTCTGAAAAACTTTTGTAGCTAGACTGGGACAGGCTTGCAAAAAACACTGCTACACCCCTCAACATAGGAGCACTTCTGAAAGTGCTCTGATCGCTGGTTGTTTTCACCAGCATTGGTCACCTGACATCCATTAGCCAGTCACTGAGCTCCCTGCACACATAACAAACATTTAAAACATCTTCATGGACCTGAGGTCTTGAACCAGACTGCCACAGAGAGACCTGGATTCCCAGGGCACTCGGGGGAGTGTTGGTGTGTATTTCAACCCCACGGCAGTGCCATCACACACACAGGCACACGTATTCACCAGCTGCTGTGGCTGCGTCCAGCTCACAGAAAGGTACCAAAGGTGCCTGGGGTCTGGCCATTTTGCAAACACCTGAGTGGACTGGAAGATTGTTAGTGGTCTGAAGGGATAGAGACAGCCTTCTGAAGCTCCATTCCCACCCACCCTGCTCGAGCAGGGTGTGCCCCAACCCTGCTGTTTCCTGAGGCTACAGAGCAGGCTGAAGGAGTACTCGTTTCGCTCCCACCACTGCTTGGCTTGCTCAGCCATCTCCTCTAGCTGTTAGTGAAGCAATGGGGGGGCATAAACCTCTTCCCACAACAAGGAATATAAAACACCGCTGGAGCCAGTGTGTCTTGGAGAGAGTAGGCAGCCATGATAACAGCACAGAGGCTGGTGAGAGGGCCTTGGGTAAGTCCTTGCCATCCCAGTTTTGAAGGGCCTAAGGGGATGATTACAAAAGGGATTGCTCCTGTGTCAGCTATCCCTGCTTCAGTGGTTGCTCTCTGGAGCTCTTATTCACTTCACCAGTGGAGGCTGTTATTTCAGAGGCTGGTGAATGACAATACAGTGTCAGCTGGAGGGACCTGGGCCACCTGGCAAACATTTTCCCAGGGGCAAGAGAATAGCCACTGTTATTTTTTTTTTATATAGAAGTTTCCATATGAAGAATCTGTGACTCTTTCCCCCTTTGAAGGTGGTCAAACTGTCTTTTAGGATGTTTCTGTAAGGATGGTTGACAGAAGAACCTCATTTTTTTGGAGGTTAATAAATGGCAGAGGGCAATGGATGCTGCCAAGGAGAAGATAAACAAGCCTCCTTACATTGTAACCCGATGACTGAATTTAGGAAAAAACAACCAGGAAGGGGCTGGTCTGGGTGAGCTGGAGGCCATGAAGATGAGCATGAATGGAGGTCTTTAGTCTTCAGTGGTTGATTACAACTTGTCTTTTAGGGAAAATAACTGTATGGACTTACTGACCTTCTGCAGCACCAGGCGCAGAAAGCTTCACCCACTTTCTAGAGGGGCCTTTCTTTCACTGATTTCATAAGGTGACCGGCTCAGATTTGATATATTTTAGGCAGGTGAAGTAAGATGAGCTGAATCTCATCCCAGGATCCACCACTTTAGGCGCAACTCCAGGTGAGATGTCTACATCCTGGTGAACAGAACTCTGACTTTGCATCTTTTTCTGGAGCAGAGACCTGATCAAGAGGCGGGTGAGGTGAATAAAGCAGTGAGGAATACTACATGTCCTCTCAGCTGTTTCCATTCACTGAGCTCCTGGAGAGCCCCAGCGGAAAATGAAAGCTGCCTTTGCTCCTCTGCAGTGCCCTCCAGGGAGGGCAGGAAAGCACCTACCCTTCTTCACAGCACATCACCCCTCAGGCACAAGGCCTGGCTGTCACCCAGAGATGTCATTCACCTTCTTGGTACTTCAGATGCGTCTGTAGTTTTGAATCGTCCAATTCTGTCAAAGTTGTGGGGAGAAATAAGAGAGGCTTAAAATAGCTATAGCAGAAAATTCCCCAACTGTCAGTTTTATAATTCTTAAATCCATTCCAGGAGAGCTAGCTTTAGCCCTATTTTCTGATCGCTTGGAAAAACTGAGACGATCAATTAAAGTTTTCCCATGCACCCTCTTGGACAGATGGTTGAACCATTTTAATTAAGTGTATGTATTGGACTGACAGAGTTGATGTATCTGACGTGACAGACATTTTCTGTGTTCATTTAGGTTTTTAATCTTTCACTCTCTTTAGTATGCCCAGAATTGTGCTATTTGCACTGTGCTCTCAGAAGAATTATTCAATACACAGTCGATCACTTGGATTATTAGACTTTTATTGCTTGTTATTGTTGGGTTTGGCCACAGTGAAAAGCTCCTCAGTAACAATTAGCTGCCACTCTGACTCTAATAATGAAAGGATCTAAAATTTTGAAGTCTCTGTTGGAAGATAAGTGGCCATATTTTTTGAAGATATTTAGATGTCAAGAAGGGCAAATTAAGGCATACTGAGATTTTCAAAAGCATCTAGGTACGCAGTGGCTCAAATTTCAATGGCACTAAAACGGTGCTGGTTTTCTGCAGCCCTGGACTCCTAATCCCTGTGCAAGCCTGCATTGCTGCAGTAGTACGTGGTGGCTGCTCTCCCAGATTCCCATTTAAAATAAAATTAAATTAGCCTTGCTCCAAGAGGCTTTGAAATGAGACACATACTTCTCTTTTCCTATATCTCTTTACACTCTGTGGCCTTGCATGAGGTGGAAGATATGGCATAATGGCACTAGTGGCCCTCAGAGTGAGAACAGAATCCCATGGAGTGTAGGATTTCCCTTTACGTGACTATGGTGGTAGGGTCTGGGTAAGAGCAAGTTTCTAACACGCAGAAATAATTTCACAGCTAGAACTCTCTTCCTCAAGGCTATTGGTCCATAGGTTTGTTACAGTATAATATAATAAGTTGTAATGCATATGTGGCAACAGAGAATCACCACCATTTTTTCTTTTCTTCTCATGCAATGGGTATTTGTATAAATATTAAACATTTCTACAGTATGAACAAGCCCTCTGACTTTCCTGGGTTTTTTCACATGATTCTTTCAGTCCTGTTTTAATATTAATAGAGATTAATAGGTAGATTTGGTATTAATAGAATCTAGTCTCTCTAGGTTTCAGTGAATATCAATCAAGAGCTGCCAAAGTACCATATACTAGAATACTGTAGTGGCTACAAATACTCTTCTTATTTCCAGTATCTTTACTGGCTGACATGAATGATTGTGTTCACCTAAGATAAACTCCTAGGCTCTTACACATTTCATGGCAGAAAAGGCAGTGTCTCCTGCTGGTGAGAAAAAAACTGTACTGGAAAAGTACTTCTACAGAGACATGCTTATTATAGAAAAAAAAAAGTAGTGTCTTTGTCCTCAAGACTTTCCAATGTCCCATGGCCAGAATCTGTTAGTTCCAGGGAGTTAGATTGCTTGAATAGTCTTTGAGGAAAAGCAAGAGGAAATAGTAAAAAGCATGAATGTGGTCATGGACGATTTTGGAAGATAATATATTTGTGACATAGCAGACAAGTAGAAATGAAAGAGTAGGGAAAAAATCAGGTTGTTCTGTTCAAGGAACACAAGAAAACCTGAGGTTTAAAAATAAGTATAGTCCTTCCTGGATAGGCAGAGTGAGAGAGAGCCCTAGGTATATCCAGCTTTTAATAACATGTATGTATAGTCCAACCAGTGCATGTACAAACCCTGCACTCCTTCACAAACTTCAAATACCTGCAGGCATAGATAAATACTTGGATAAGCACATACCTCTTTGCTTGCTTACATGAGAGATTTTGTTCATGCAATAAAGGCTGAGTGCTTTTTTTGCAAAGCCTCATGCTGCATCTGCATATGGGAGTGTTCTGGGAAATTCAAAATAACCACATGTCAAAAGTCCCAATAACGTTCACTATCTGAGGGCTCTTGGAGAGTGGGCTAATGAACTTATCAAATCACTAACAATTGGTTTTGAGAGGTCAGGTGGCAGGGGAGGGGAAGGAGAAGGGATGGAATATCCCTTTGCTCCTCAAAAAATGGTGAAGAGTGTGATCATGGAAAGTGCTAAATGAAAAGCAGAGAACTGAGCAAGCTGCAGCCCTTTCCTAGCAACAAATCAGAAATGTTAATATTCCATGCAGTTTTGCACTAGGTGTGCTATCCTGCACTGTCAGATTCACACACAGAGGTTTGAAAAATAAATTCACTCCTGACCAGAATCAGCAATAACACATTTGATTTTCTAAGAGCATCTGATCTAAAAATATCAAAAGGAGCCAGTAGCTCAGACTGACATTATTACACAAGCAGTCACATTTTGATATTTAAGCTTGTACATTCCTTAAGCCTCAGTCAAATTTCTTGGCATTGTCAAAAAAAAAAAAATAGAGAAAGAAAAAGAAAAAAAAGAAAGAAAGAAAAAACAAGCCATGCTTCTGATGAAAGCAGCTGTCATTCAGCACTAGGACTTGCCCTTCGAACAGCTGTACTTGATCTCAAAACTCTCACCTGCACAGCATGGTAGGCTGAATCAACTCAGCTCTTTGTCTCACTACCTCAGATAAGCCTGTCATCAAAGTGAAGAGATAAAAAAGAGACAATCATAACTCTAATGTCATATTTGACAGAGGAAGCTGTTAGTCAAGTAGCTTTAAACTGTTTCTCCTCTACACGTATCGAGTGACGTCCTGGCACAGCGACAAGAACTTATCACAGTCCTTTTTAATATGAGAAAGAAGAAAAATATACCAGAGCAGATGTGTCATCATAGACACACCTTTTAGTGGACCTTCAAAGTGAAGAACTGGAGAGGCTCTTTTGTGAGACAAGTGTCACAACAACTCCATCTTCCTAGAGGTGCCTACACAGGCCACTGCAGACAGCACATAACAGATATTAGAGGTAACTACCCTAACAAGGCATTGGCCAAGGGAATGTGCCAAGAGAACAGATTTCCTAGGGCCAGATCCTGAATTTGCTACTCAGGCAAAATGCTAAGTAGTGTAGGAACTGGTCCAAAGGCAGCTTCCTAATAAGAAACTGAAAACAGCTTGCTCATCATAGCTGGCATTCCAGGAAAGGTGAGGAGGAGAGTGAGCCCCAAATGTGAAGATTGGGCTGTGGCAAATTTAGGCTGTTGGCTACTCGCAAGAGAATCGTTAACCGATCCATCATATCAAGTAATTATCAAACCTCTGTTTCTGTGTCACCAAAGTTCTACTCTTTGTAGTACAGCAGCTTCAATAGTAGCATTCACATTTATGCACTGCATTAAACCCCAGGATCTCAAAAGGCTTTAGAAATTATATCCACAACATTCTGGCCAGACGGAGCTTTTGCGCACAGAAAAATGCTTATGCTGGAAAAGCATAAGCACAGCCTTGGGCCTATGGGGCCCTATGTTGATATAAAAAGGAGATGAGTTGGACCTAATTCAAGAGATCCATAGTAATTTTACACACCTAAGCTGCCTTGTGACTTGTTTACCTGCCTGAAGCTCCCTCAGTGATCTTACGCAAAACCTTCAGCATCCAGGAGTTTGCCTTGCCTGGGAGTTTTTGTTTTTAACACCAAGTGTCTCTTCTAGTGGTTTCAGCTGCATCAAGGTCGAGGAGAAGAACAAAAGTCACTGACTTTGACTCCTAACCCTTTGAGTTTTAATTTTAAAAGTGCTTAAAATATGCATGCAGGCAGCATTAGTTACTAGTTACATGTTCCTGTAACAGTATTGTACAGATAACTCCAGTACCATATCTCACCCTGGTGTTGGACCAATGTCCCATAAATTAGGTCTCTAAAACGTATGCGTCTCATCTAATCCATGGATCTCAGCTGCACCTGAGGTCAGTGGAAAGAGTCAGAAACCTCCATGAAGTGACTGACAGTGCCTTTGCAGGGAGGATGCTTTGCCCTGTGCCAGGGCTGAGCTCCCTTTTGGGATGTGAGATGGCTCACTTAGGTTAGACATGTACCATTTTGGTGGCTGGTGTTAGATATGATGAGTCCCATCCATATTGCCAGATATTTAAATGTCTTGAGGTCTTTTCAGTGAACTTTTTTTAAAATTTTACAAACCTCACACATCATAATGGTGTATAAGATACCATGTTATTATGTCCCCATAAAATATAATTACGCACCTGGGAATAACAAAAGATTGGAAAAGAAGAAGTATTATTCCACCACCAGAGTATTTTCAGTTTGCAAACCACCTAGTACAGCATTGCAAAAATTTGAGCACAGTGCCTGTAAGAAGTACCCTCTGAAGCACCATCACTTGTCATTGTGATGGGGCCCCAAAGTTGCATATGAGACTAAAACTCTTATGACCAAGCCAGGGTGGCAGTTCAATGACTTAGTTTTACAGAAGGCTGTGATGGAAACACCACACAAACACTGCAAGATTTAATGCTGAGGTTCATGCTGATATTTCTCAGTCACCTATTCATAGAATGCACTGAGCTTTTCTAGGCCCTGCCAGCCCCAGCAATAGCTGCCTTTGCTGGCATCAATAGACACAAGTCGGAGCAAGGGTCACTGTTAGGAACAGAACCCTTTCCTACCCCACAGTAGTGCTGGCACACTGTCCCAGATGGAGCAGGAGGTCTGGCTGGCTCATTCCCTGTACTGCCCCATGCCTGCAGTGCAAGGGGAGAACCACTCTGGCTGATCCAAAGGGAAGGGAAGAGCTCCCCTTTCTGCAGGTATTGGATCCGGATGTCCTCTTGGCCAGCGGTCAGGCACACGGGGAGCTGGACAGCTCTGTGAACAAGGAAAGCAAATGACTATTGGTGCCAGGTACACTCTGCACCAGCCACCCTTTCTAATGAGCCCTCAACATGCTGAGGGGCAAGAGAACTGAGTCTTGGATAATTTTTACATCTGACCTGTGAAATGCAGGTCACTCAGCAAGGATGAAACACAATACTTCCTAAGACCCAGACAGAAGAAAGGTTATTTCTACTGTGTCATAGCAGCTAAGTCACAGGAAGCTGTTGAATCACTCTGCCAGCTTTCCTGAAATAAAATAGTTTTAGTTTCATGCATGTAGTGAATTTTTACCTTACACTTGTGAATTTGAGCCACAATTATCTTATCTGCGGGGTGATTAAACAGCCTATTGTCTCCCCCCTTTTCTGCTCCTCAGCCGGAGCTTTGGCTATCCTACAAGGTTTCTTGATGCCCAGGAGCATCCTGCCTTTTCTTGCTGCTGGTGGCTTTGCACACACGTGATGGACAGGAGCATGTTTGGGAGAGTTTGCCATTTGGGCAGGGACCCACCCAGCTGTTGAGTTTTCATTGACAGCATCATCACCGAAACTTCCTGTTTTATACCATACATTATGTTCTTCTGTGGATTTACTGCCTCTGCATTTATACCAATTTAACTTCATGGTGCTATTTTTGAAATCACACTGGATCAAATTCTCCACTCAATTTCTCTTGCATAATCACTGTGGGGCAGTGTGCATATAAATGAGGGCACGGTTTAGCACACTGTGTATAAATTAATGTGAACTTAAATATTAAGCACAGGTGACTTGCAGTTTCCCTCTCATATAAGCAGACTCTGCTCTGAAATGCCAGTGAAATAATTACCTTCAGGGTGGTGCAGAACTCAGCAGTTTTCCCACCTGCTGGTGTAAGAGAGTGACTGCTTTTTATGCCATCTTTACTGTTGTCATCTATGGCCAGCATAGCAGAAGACAGTGATGATGTAGACACAGGGTTTACCCACCTGCTAAAAGGAAGACCATTCCTGTGGATATAAGAAAATTGGTGTAATGAGTGGATCTTACAGATATTTTTCAGGATTTCCTTTCTGATACACCTTTATGGTGGGTTGTTGGGCTGAAAATAGTATCTCAGGAAAATGAAACCAGAGCCAGATAACCCCCTATGTGTACACAGACATTCCCAGTGTGATTAGTATCTGTGTGTAACTAGTTTGGGTCTTGGGCAGACATGGACCGCTCACAAATCAGACTTTTTTCTCATCCTGCCCTGAGCCAGTCAATCTTTCCTGAAGCCTTGGACTGCACCAAAGGAGCCGTCAGTCCACCACTGGGTTGTTACTTCCTTTCCCTCAAGTAATTCTCCTGCCAGGATGTTGCTTTGTTGTGATGCAGCAAAGAGATCCTTTCTAGATCCACTCGTCTTCCTTAAGCCTTGAAGTCATCAAAACATGTATTATGTAGGGAGTGTTTTATCCTGTATTTCCAAAACACGATAGAAGCATGGCTACTTTCTCATCCGTGCTGTTTAAAAGCTGTGAGTGACTCTGCCAGCTCAGAGATTACCGTGGTCGGCTTTGTAACATCAGAAAGGACAGGAGAGTGTGGCATATCCTTACTGCTCCCTGAAATACACAACTCGTCTGGTGTTTGAACTTTAAACTTCTTAGCCCAGAAATAACACGCGTAATGTAAAACGTAATCTACATCTCGAGGCCTGGGTATATTAACATTGAGAATACTGACAGCCTTGTGGCTGCTGCTGCTTACAAGCAGATCAATAGGCAGGAAAGGACCTGTAGCTCCTTGGGCCCCATCAGAAGCTTCCTTAAGAGTGCTACATGTCTCTGAAAAAGCCAGTGTTATTATACACCATTAGCCATATCTGTGGGTGATACAAGCTGTGCAGGAGCAATGCTGTCTTTGCTGTCTGGTGTTTCTGCCTCGACCAGATCCTGCTGCAGGCCCGAGACTATGTGAAGGCTTTGCCAAGGTATACACCTGATCACTAAAAATTACTCAAAGACTACATGGACTCAAGTTTGCCTCTGATACCAAGCAAATTGCTCTGCAGCACAACAGCTGGACACTGAGGGGGCTGGCGGTGACCCCTCTGTTTTGAACCCTTCAAACCCTTGCAATGTGACATAAAATGCCACCTCACTGCTCCAAGAGTGATCCAAACCCATGTGCACTACACAAGATGTGATCCAGTGATGAATCAGATCAACATTCCTCCACTCAGATGCATGAGATACACAAGCAAAACTCTGCCCATGAAAACTTTGAATGCTAGCTATTTGGCGGGGAGAGCTAAAGAAGTCAGAACATCAAGAAATCAGAACCACAAATTCAAGCTCTCTGGCATTTGGAACTACTTCACAGAAAGCTACATTCTCACCGCCCACTCTCCAAACACACTCAGGTGCTGGCATTTTCACCCAGACTAATTAACAAATAGTGTGGCAATTAAATCACATGGCCTCACCATTGAGTTCAGAAAACTCCCTTACATCGCCGCAGAGTATAGCAACATAACTCATAAAATTATTTTATAACAACAATTTAAGTGAAGCAAATATCATGAAAATATAACACAAATGTGATAATTATTCCAATTTATGTGATAACAATGTTACGTGTAAACGAAATCGTCTTCCCAAGTCCATCCAACTTTGAACAGCTTCCCTGCTCCACAGATGTGCCTCGAGTATCAGCAGTGTGTGTAGAGAGGCATAGGGTGACTCTTCTAAATCTGACTTTGCAAAGCTTCCCATGGCAGTCTGTGGGGAAGCAGCATTTTTGAAAGATCTTCAAAGGAGAGATTTAGCTGCCAAAAGGCCTTTCCCATCTCCCCAAAGAGCAAGGAAGAATGAGAACAAGGTGGTCTTTGCACAATACTATTTTGCCCTCCTGGCTGGCCCAGCTGTGCCATTAATTTAGGCACTGCCAGACTTCATGGTCTGCTTCCCTGTGTTGTGTTGGTTGGTAAGAGCCAGGAGGGATAGATCAAGGCCAAACTGTTTTCAGGAGCAGCCCATGTGTGGTTCACAACCCCAGGACCCTGCTCTCTGCTATATTTGGTCTACCTTCCTGTTCCTCAGATCTTGACTCTTGGACAGCTGCAACGAAGATAAGAAAAGCCTCAGGAAACTAGAAGATGCTCATTTGGAGAAGGTATCTAGAGGGGGAGGTTAATACACAAACAGATTGAAGGAAAGCAGAAGAGTAAATGAGAAAGGCTTGGGGTCATTTTTTTTCTTATTTTTAAGGTAGGATTAGTTAGTGGTGGAGAGATATCATTTCTATGAAGGGAAAATGAAAAAGTCCACTAATTACATACTATATGAACATGAGTAAGCCCAGCATTTTCTGAGTCACAGCAAGCAGTTACAGAGTGACAGGCAAAACTTTTAAAGTGATGATTCAAAAATAAAAAAGGCATTTGGAGTCATTGAGCGTGCAGAGTTAGCCCAGGTAACCACATGATCTTATCATTACTACCCTTCATCTGTCTGCCGCCCTTTTCCCACCTAGCGTTTGATACACTCACTTGTTGCATCTTGTCTTGCAAGTGGCATGACTTCAATTGCACTAATTGTGTGCATAAAGTTAAACATGCATGTAAATGTTTGCAAGATTGGAACCTCAGACTGTAAACACTGGGAGAGGGCTCATCACCTCCATTGGAATCATGGAGGGCTAGGTGCAAGGGGGACTCAGACATAAGAAGAATTTTTGTGTGTTACACAGGAGAAATTACATCCTTATTATACTTTACTATTTTTTGTTTGATTCCTTTTGTCTTCAGTTATTTATGTCACCCTCACTTCCCTTTTGTGCTCCTACTTTTCTTTAAAACACACGGTGGCAGAAAAGGACCTGTAGGCTCATTTTTAAACAATTCCATTTGATTTCAAATGGAAGGGTTATTATTGTGTATTCTCTTATCTGAACATAGTTCTCCCAAGGTAGCTACTGTGCTAATATTATACCAAATTACGTAGGTGTTGCATGAGGCTGTAATTTGCACTAGAGGTTTAAAGGTTGTTATTATTTATTACCTGCATTACAGCCATATCTGAGAGTCTGGTGGGGAACCAGGGTGCTGCGTTCTGCACAAACACAGAGCAGGAGGAAAGTCCCTGACCTAATACCAACCAGGAGCTCCACAAGCAGATCAGAGAGCATCCAGGTGGGGCCCAGGGCAGCAAGCCAGAGTGGATTGGGCTGCCCTTTTGTGGGAGACTGGGGATGTCGGGGTCTGAGTCTCTTCAGGCAGAGAAGATGTAGCCACCTGCCAAAACAGGCTCACATGGCAAACTTCCCAGCAAAGGGGGAAGCAGTGGCAAGGAGTGAAACTTGCTGAAAACCATTTTTACCAGAATATTCTCAATACTCAAAAAGCCCAGTCCCTGACCATGGAGCTTGCCCTACAGGATTAGAGGCAGCGCAAGAATTAAGACAGAGGGAAGGGTGCAGGAGACAACAGGACAAGACTGGTCAGCTGCACAGACATGGTGAAGGTCATGATATAAGACGCTGTAAAAGAGACCCCTCTGCCTTAAATTCACAAAATGACTCACTAACCTATAATAACATTACCTAAAAGTCATAGTGAGCTCTTCATCTTCAAAGCACTTTACAAAGATTAACTAATTAATTTCACTGTCAAATCTTTTGGAGATCTAGTAATGGTATTTGGCTCTACCTCAGAGAGCAATTTTTTCCAGGTACTGGCAGGGTAAACATTCATAATGATATAACCAGTGGGAAGAACGTTTTTAGCACTTGAATGATATTTTAATGAGAGACAAAGTTTAGGAATTGACCCTGGACCAAAGGGCTTCACTGGGCCACTCACTTGGAAGTTGGGACTCCCTATTGTTCCCACACTGGTGCCAATATAACAACCCATGTGGCTTATGCATAGTGTGTTTTAGGAAAACCCAACTAAAATGCCAGTTATTTATAGATGTGTACATGGATAAGGGCATTCTCAGGTTTCTGCCCTGCGTTCTCACATGTGTTGCCATGCTGGTGACATGGGCTGTGGGATTGAGTGCACCCTCAGCCATGACGTTTAACAAGGCCAAGGGCACCTGGGTCAGGGCAACCCCAAGCACAAACACAGTCTGGGCAGGGAATGGATTGACAGCAGCCCTGGGAAGAAGGACTTGGGGGTGTTCATGGACAAGAAGCTCAACATGACCCAGCAATGTGAACCCACAGCCCAGAAAGAACCCAACCACATCCTGGGCTGCATCACAAGCAGTATGACCAGAAGGTTGCAGGATGGGATTCTGCTCCTCTACTCCACTCTGGTGGGATCCAGCTTGGATCTGGGGACCTCAAAATAGGAAAAACATGGACCTGTTGGAGGGAGTCCAGAGGCAGCCATGAAGAGGGCTGGAGCACCTCTCCTGTGGAGACTCCTCTCCTGTGGATGAGAGAGATAGGGTTGCTCAGCCTGGAGAAGAGAAGGCTTCAGAGAGACCTTAGAGCCCCTTCCAGTGCCTAAAAGGGGCTACAGGTGAGTTGGAGAGGGACTTTTTATAAGGGCATGGACTGATAGGACAAGGAGGAATGGCTTTAAACTGAAAGAGGGTAGATTTAGATTAGATATTAGAAAGAAATTTTTTACCCAGAGAGTGATGAGGCACTGGCACACGTTGCCCAGAGAAGTTGTGAATGTCCCATTCCTGGAAGTGTTCAAGGCCAGGGTAGAAGAGGCTTTGAACAACCTGGTCTAGTGGGAGGTGTCCTTGCCCCTGCCAGGAGGGGTGGAACGAGATCTTTAAGGTCCCTTCCAAGTCAAACCATTTTATGATTTTCTCTCCTGGGGACTCCCTACCTCTGTCTGTCACTATTCTTCCCACCATGGGTCCATCCTGGACCCTCTGCCAGCCCCACACTCTGCCACTAAGAAGAAAAACATGGCGAGAGCGCAGCTCCCACGAAGTTTCACTTTCAGTCTCCTGGCTACCTTGCAAAGAGACAGAGTAACTCCCAGAGGCATCTCCTGCCTCCCCATCCAGATGCTCAGCTAACGTGGGCTTGGCATGCTTTGATTTATGGAGTCTGGGTCTGGCTCACAGTGTTCTTCCAGAACAGCTATATTGGCTGCAGTATTAAAAATTCACAGCAGCAGCAGCCAAAATTAGGCTGGAAAAAGTCTTCCATGTGGACACTGACACAAGAGAGATTTTATCAGTGTAGATTATGCTGCCCAAAGAAGTTGTGTATCTACAAAAGTAGAAAATCTCCTGCTGCTACATGCTGCATCAGTATTGTTAGGAGCTGCTGGCACTGCTGTGGGGACAGGTACAGGTATAAAAACTGGTGACTTTCTGTGTGCTAAACCAGATTTTCAGTTTTATCACAGACTGAGAGCTGCTGTTCTAAACTAGTTCCTTTGTTTAAAAATAATACTTGACAGAAACTCTAAAAAATTAAGAAATGTCAATACTAGATCATCTGTTTCCAGTTTTTATTCTACAAACTGTTAGGTATGTACAGTAACTCTTGGACTGCTTCTCCTGGAGTAAATTATTTCTCTTAGACTAACAATTAACAGGAAATGAAAAAGTTGTTGGTGCAAAAAAAATACAGTGGCAGGTCTGGAAAGGAATTGAAAAATTATCTGTCTAATTTCTCTGCAGGGAAACAATAACACAATATTGTCGCACATAACTTGGAAATGAGATCTTTGATTTCTAGTAATGGAAATGGGTAAATAGAGATGTCACTGTGTCATGGTCATTCCATTTGATATGACCAGGGTTATATGCTGAGACTGAAAAGGAACTGCACAGGCTGCTTGTAAAAGTTTGACACTTGGGGAAAAAAATGCCTGAAAGCTGGTGACAGCTCCTCAGACCAAGTGTATGTCAACTATTCACACTTCACATCTCTGACATAATGATATAAAAATGTTGCAGGAGTTCAAAATATCTTGTCAAAACACCTTGATGTCTCGTTTTGCACCTAAATCTCAGTATTGTTTATATTATCCATGGCCCAGTACAGACCTCATTTACAATTGTGAATCTCATTCGTCAGGTTAGCAGAAACAAAATCCAGGGCAGAATTTCACACAGCTGAAGGTGTATATTGCTAAAAGTTCGTTTTCCCACTTGCTTCAGAGGGTAAAGTGTTTTGGGAACAATTTTTTGCAAATGCCATTACAAACCACACTTCAAGCCTGCTGCCAGTTTTCCTTAGTCTAGCAATGGCACAAAATCAAAGATGCTCAGTGTGAATTTAAGACCCCCAGTGAGCTGAGTGAGATTTTTCAGTGCCGAGAAGGGACAATTTGAGTGCCGAATATCTGACGACAGCTGTCTGTGTCTCCCTGGGCTGCCTAGGAACAAAGAGCAAATGACATTCATTTTGGGACACAGAAGGTAAAACTCTTCAGGGCATTCCCAAACCCTGAAAACCTCTTTGCTACAATGAATGAGGTTGTGGTGCTGGACGAGGAGCTGTTGACCCTTGCGTGTCCCCTGTTGCTGGTGCTATCTTGGAATGCAGGGAGACTCCAAAATAAGAGTGTAGTGTTTCTTGGTGGCTAAGAGAACAAATCTTTCAGCTTCAGGAATGTGAAGTGTGGTTGGAGAAAGCCATCGAGTAGTGATAGTAACAAAAACACCAATGGCATCTCTTATGGATTGTAGCAAAGAAGATCCAGCTAAAACACACAGGATCATTCTTTCAGTCAAGACAAGCAGGACACTGCTGCACATGTCGCTGAAAGCTGAATGCAAGAGCAGTGTTAGAGTTATACAGGGAGTTACAGCAGGGCATCTGCAAACTAGTCCTTGTTCTAGTCTACATAGTGCCTGTGTAGCAATTCATATCTAAAGCATAGCCTCTGCAGCCCTAAACTCACCTGCCAGACCCCTCAAAGGAGTAAAACCTAAAGTGGAGGCATGAGCTATTATTTTTCATAAGAGTTAGTAGCCAGTCCATGCTAATACCTCCGAGCTTCAGCTCCCTGAGCTCCCCTCCTTCTCCTGCCTTTCTGTATTCATTCTGCACTTCTCTGCTTCAAAAGGACTTCAGTTTTGTGCTGTTTGATGCCCAAACTGTCAGCCTTGGTGCCACTGCTGAGAATTGTCAGGTAGATGAAAAGCCACAAACCCTGGGGGAAAAGCCATCACTGTCTCTGTGTCCTTGGAGTCCTAGTTCAGCAAGCCACATAACTACAGACATCACCCCTATGGCCCTTCTGTCTGCTTTGCTGGGATGGTTATTGCACTGTAAATTATGAAACTGCTTATGCTCCTTGCTGAATCAGGCCCCAATTCACCAGATTACCTGTCAACCCCACGTTGTGGATCAGGATGGAAAAAAACTGGAGTCTCCTTATTGACTTTGATGGCCCTGGGATTTGACACAGTACTCTGCTGCTTTAACCCCCCCCAGAAGTTTATGATGGCAGAAAGGTGTTGCCTTGCAGTGGATGGCTGTGGGTGTACACTTCTAATCACCCACTGCAATACAGGTCCATGATGTGTGAGGAGCTAAAGAACAATGTCACCTCCCAGCCTCCTCCTCCTCCCTGTTATTCCCAGCCCTGAGTTCACTGAGCTACTCAGTCCAGCAGAAATTAGGCTC
Organism: Edolisoma coerulescens; assembly: GCA_013397115.1. NCBI lineage: Eukaryota > Metazoa > Chordata > Aves > Passeriformes > Campephagidae > Edolisoma > Edolisoma coerulescens. The sequence goes on along the minus strand of VWZW01003558.1, from coordinate 488,263 downwards.
AGGAACTGCCTTATTTCTACATTCAAGACAATGTTTCCCTCACTGCTCCCTTTCTGGAGAAAGCAGAGCGAAGTGCATTAAGAGGTGGATTAAAGAGGAGAGAAGATAAATAAATAAAAACTACATATTTTCATAAGATTTTTTTCATTATGTTTCTTAAAAAATGTGCTGAATAAGTGATTTACCTCCAGTCTTGGAACTTGAGGTGTAATGAAGCTGACATTTCTTCCTCTCCCATGTTATGTCAGACTAAAAACCTTTTCAACTTATAATAGATACGTATGGTAATAGATATCTGAATGAAAGATCAAACAGACATTAAGTACTGCAGAAATAGCCTGGTAAAAAGATGAAGTCACCCTCTAATGACACTATTATGACATACAGATTAAAAGAAGAACCAGTAAAAAAGAAGGATGATAATGCTATTGTGTTACTTCACTAAGGTATTTTACCAGTGAAATGAAGTTACTCACTTTCTGCATCTATCCACTCATCTGACTGATGTTTTAAGGGGGAAAAAAAATGTGCAGGAGAAAAGAACTGTTCTTGAAGGAGAAAAAAGCCCACCAAGCAAACCCTACCTGTATTTGGGGTTGGTATGTAGTATCAGATGAATACTGCATTTCAAGCGTTTGATCCTGTGCCTCCAAAAACTACAAACATCATAAGACAAAATTAAAAACTTTGCCAGCAGTCTAGTACACATAGTAGGTTCAAACTGAACCCCCTTGAGGAAAGGATAATTACTACCTTGTTGTAAAGCAGATGCATTTTTGGAAGCAGATGCGTGCAAGGTGACCATACTTTGGGAAACCACATTTGAAGTAAATATTTATTTGCATAACAAATAGAATACTTTCTACCATCCCATTATGCAGCTAAGATTAGCTCAGACCTTTATAGTGACACTACATAGATAATAAACTGAAAGCAAATTTGAGCTGGTGCAGTTTCGTTGGTTCCTCAGCTGTCCAGCCCTGTGTGGGTCGAATGGGTGGAGAGCCGTGTCGCTTTGTGCCTGCCAGCAGTAAAGCCTGAGACAAGGGGTCAGAGGGCGATTCCACAACACAGGACCAGCAGGATAACTCCTCATCACAAGGGGAATATCTTGGAAGTTTGCCCGAGAAGGCTGAGGCTTCTCTACTTTGTGTGTGTGTAGATAAGACCATCTCCTGAGGAGAGAAGTGCTCGTGGACACAGCCCACCTCTACTGCAACCTATTTATATCTGCCACACAGGCAGAGGACAACGTGATTCAGATGTTAATCAGTTCCTGGCAGCATTACAGAGCCTCCTTGAGTAAAAAGCAATCCAGTTCTGCAGATGAGGCAGAAGCACACGGGGCTTCATTGTACCCTCCTACTGCAAGTGCCTAACTTAGGCACAGTGACTGCTCCCATCCAGTGTCTGCACAGGGAGTTAAGATCCAGCAGACCTGCATTGTAGGAGTCTGTTGTCTTCCTTCTTTATTAACCTGAATTGCCAGAACAGTCATGGCAACTGAGCAAGGCCTCTTGTAGGTGGTCTGAGCACAACCCACATTGCCGGGTCTGAACACAGCCCACATTGCCTGGGTGTTGAGCTCTGCCTTCATCTACTCCTCCCCAAGCCATGAAACCAAAACACAATCAATTTACTACTGGCTGCTAAGAAATGAGAAGCTGTTTCCCCTCTGCTTGCCTCAACATGGACTTTAAATGCAATTCCTTTCTTAGAAGACCCTGCACAAATGGCACTGCAGAGTTGCACGTGGGCTCTGTCCCAAAGAGTGCAGGCTGCAGGTTCTCACTCTGTGTGGAAATGGTTATTATTTTTTAGCTGTCCATGCTGGCTGGCCAGTCTGAGGATAGATTGTGGATTCTCTTAATCTCTTTTGCCGTTGCAGAGAGCATTCTGCAGGCCAAACTACCTCCTAAACTTCAGGTCTTGAGGAATTCAGGTGTTCTATGCAACCCAGCTTCCCTGAAGCATTGATGCCTTGGGAGGAGCAGAAGCCAGCAATACATCCAGTCCTAGTGACTAGGACTTGAAAGGCACATTCTACACTGTGGCCTTGTACAGCCACGTTGGCGTGTGTGCCCGGGAGTTCAAGGAGGTGACATTTTTTGCAATGAATTTTCAGAACAAAGTGACACTGCAGATGTACAGGTAGACAGCAGCAAGGCATGTGCTGTTATGTTCACAAAGCATTTCTCCCTGTGCTGCAGGAGCAGCACATTAATGAAACAGTCAATACACAGCTGCTTTTTTTCCTGCCCTTGACTGCTACCAGAGGCTGAACCGGCTGAGTGAGCTCAGTCTCTGTAGCTTCCCTGGTTCCCTTTGAAGAGGTTTGTCTCTGTGATACAGCAGCGCTGCTACATCCACGGAACAGTAAGTATTGCTTCCCTTGATGTAATCCCTTTATGCCTACTTGCTGCTCCTGGGCTTAACCCATCTCTCTTTGTATTTGCCTAAATAAAATACAATCATAAAAAATGGCCATATCACTGACATGACAGATATACTGCCTTTTAAACTCAAAATGAAAATCTGTTTACTTACATACAATTTTATAAAAAGAGAAGAGGGATTATTGAGTATAAAGGACCTCAAAACCAAGCAGCAAGGCCTAACTTCACCCACTCAATTGACTCTAGGTCTCCTTTGGGCTTGTTTTCTGCCTTCCTGGCCCTGGGATATCATGTTTTTCAGTTGCAAGTGTCTGAAATTGTATGAGGGCTGTGCTGCAGCCTGTCAGACAGATGTTTTCACAGTAGGGAGAGGGGGTTGTAGGTGTACTGCGTGGCAATACTGAAGAGATTTGTGATGATGAACCATTATCTGGGACAGCTGTGTCCCAGGACAGCCTTATGGGCCTTCTTTCCCCAGAAAGATGCCCAAGCAATGTCTAAGGAATGTTTGGCACATACACAAACCCTTTCAGGGAACAGGCCAACAATTTAAACATGTGGATGGTCAGCAGTCCAGTGCCTGGGCTCACTCCTTGGGGATGCCTGACATATCTTACATATCCAGCACGGTGCGTGATTAATTACTTAGTTGGTTCCTACTTTTCTCCATTGACTAAAACGAGTTTGAAAATTGACTTGCTTAGATTTAGACTCTTTAAACTTCAGATGGCAAAGGAGAGCAGATGAAGAACAGCCCTTTACTGCTTCACTGATACCCAGTAGCTGATGCCAAGTAAGAAACCACAATACATGTGGAATCTGGCATTGCAAATGATCTGTGTCGCAGTGGGTGTTGCAGAGCATTACAAGGCAAAGTTGTATGATCCTTATCCTGAAGAGCTTAACATCTAAGTGAGCAGCACATAGACATATTCCTTGATGCATTTTATGACCAGAAATTATTGCATAGTGGTCTGGATGAAGTCTTTCTCAAGAAATAATTAAATCAATATATGAAAATCAAAATATTTGATTTCCCTATAAGAAAGGAATAAAAATGTAAGCAAAAATTGATCAGGAGATGCTGATTGTCACAATTGTCACAAGCCTTTCAGTGGGCCAAATTTGCCAGCGGAGCAATAAAATTTACGTTAGCATCAGCACAAAAGAGCAAAAATCTGATGCAACCACTTTGTGATGCAGCAATCTGTGGGGCCCAACTCCCTCTGGAGCCTTGGTCATTGCATCCTCATTTATATGAGTGTGTATTGATTGTACAATGGCACAAAATGGAAAAGTGGTGATTCATACCAGACCTTCATCCATTTGACAAACTGGAGGGCACTAGCAGACTGTGGTCCATAGATCTCTGGCAGAATTTAAATACTTCTGCAGCTTCCAGGGAAGATTGCAAAGAAGAATTAAACAGTCCTGTGGGCTTACCTTGCACTTTGAAGGCAAATTGAGGTCTACACTTTTATTAGGAGACATAATGAAGCTGACAAGACAAAAAAATGTCCAAATGCCACTGCAGTAGAAGTTGGGGACATCCAAGTCTACATTGCTGAAGGCCTGATGCCCTTGCTCATGACAGAAGGGTAGAAAAGAAGCCTCTCCACAGTGAGCAGACAGGTTATGCCAATTCATTGCTTCTCAGTTGCTCCAAACCCTAACCCTTGATCGCTACCCCTGGATTTACCTGGATTTTTCCAACCACTGGAGGGCTCACATTTTTTGTGTTTTAAGCTCCCCTAAGTGGGGAGAGGGATGATGAAAAATTTCATCTGTTCTTGACGATAAAGGCTTTAAACTGAAAGCTGGTAGATGTTTAGACTAGATATTAGGAAGAAATTCTTTCCTAGGAGGGTGGTGAGGCACAGGAACAGGTTGCCCAAAGAAGTTGTGGATGCCCCATACCTGGAAGTATACTTGAATACCTTGAAGGTATACCCTGCACCTTTAAGGCCAGGTTGAATGGGGCTTGGATCAACCTGGTCTAGGGGGAGGTGTCCCTGCCCATGGCAGGGGATTGGAATGAGATGATCTTTAAGGTCTCTCCCAACCTAAACAATTCTGTGATTCTGTGATTCTGTGATTCTATTATCTTTAAGCATTCTCACATCTTAACTGAGCTGCACAGAGGATTCCATGATAGGCAGTCCTGATTACTCTTTAATCCATTTCTTCACAATTAAATTGTGAAGAAACGCCCCAATCACTGAGCATGTGATCAGCAATTAAAGAGCAACAGACCTTCAACCACAATAAAAAACATGTTTAAATTATCTAGATAAATGCAGGGCATTTCATGTAAGAGGCAATGAAATACAGGCTGTGTACAAAGGTACACAGACAGAAGAAGAAAAAGGTGATCAAATATATTAATAATAAAACTCCAACAGAGTTTGACCCTGTCACTAGATCATGCTGAGGTGCTTAAGGCTGAGTGGGATTTACAGATATTATTTTGGCCACCAGAGGGTTCCCATATTTTTCCATTTGTGCAATTGAAGCAGTGAGAGAGTAAAGAACAGAGAAAAGCCACTTTAAAAATGTGTAAAAGCAGTAAAGATAAAAAAAATAAAAGCAGCCCCAAAGTAATGGAAATAATTTGCACGCAGGTCTGATTTTGTTACTGTAAAATTCAATGACTGCATTTTGCAAAACAAAACCAGGTATTTCTGCACTGGTTGCGGCACCCTCATTCTTATTTGCACCATTGCACATGAGATCAGGATTCAAGCAGCTGACGATAAATTCCGTGTATGTAGGACACCTATTAAAGGTTTCATGAGATGTTAGAGTGAGTAGGTTAGTACAAAAGAAACCCCACAAAGTAAATAAGATTTCAAACGTTGTGGTATTGTCAGGGCAAAACCCCAGATTCCAAGTCAAGTTCAATCCTGCAAAGCTAGTAATGGCAGTGCTATTTTCCTAACTTGGCTTCAGTCACTACCGTGACTCTCAATTCTCAAATAATAGGTGATTCATCTTAATGTTATTTAGGGAAGGAGTCACAATGGCTTTGATAAGTCAAATGATGGTCAGATATTTTTCTTACAGCTCATTAATTTTCCCAGGAAACAATGGGCCAAATCCTGCTGTCAGTTATGCTACCAAAGTCAGTATACTAGGGATGCTTTTTAATCCAGGCTGGATCCAGATCCCCCTCTGACATGTACAGGATAGGCTCTTGGGTTTGTGTTTTCTGATATGCTTCATCAGATCTCTTGGGGCTCTCCTGAAAATGTCAACCAGAAATATTCTCGCTGCAGCAACCTGATAAAATCTCTCTGGAGTGATCAGGGATAACCCTCGGTCTGAGCAGGTTCCTTGGAAACTTTATCCAAGGTTTCATGGTTCCACCAGAAGATTCCAGCTTTGGTGGGGGGAAAAGGCTCCATGTTGCCTGAAATGGTGGCATTAGAGCTCATAGGGCTGCAGTGCCTTTTCCCCTGGAGGACAGACATAAGGTGGTCTCTCTTGCCCTTGTTGGTGAGTTTGAGGGTCAGAGAAGCAGCGCGTGAAGGTGTGTTTGTGGCTTTCCTTTGGTGTCCTCCTGCAGAAGGAGGCTGAATGGGCTGTGAAGCCCAAAGAGCAGCTCTTAAAGGGACTGACCATTCCGCTCCTTCCTGAGACAACTCAGACGTCTTCACTGCTGTGCAGGTTTCTCCTCTCTCAGCATACCAGGAACTCCATCATCTTGTGCAATATGGTCCAAAGGTTTGGCAAAATCAAAATCTCTTTCCTCATTTGAGGTCAGAGCCTGGTGCCTTCAATCACAGCAAACAGAGACTTACTGCACAGTCCACTGACTTCAAGGAAACTTCTCATGAAGAAATTTATTTATTCAGCTTGAATAATGGGCACAGGAATCTGGCTTTTGCTAACATAAGCATGGCAGCTTTGAGGATGCTACAACGTTCAGTATTATTTCCCAGTTTCAATTTTTATTTCTAATAAGATGCTGACCTTCTAGACATTATAATTAGAAGACTTATTGGGAAGCCTAATATAATATCATACCCACTGGGGAGTCAAAAGTGCAAATAGTAAAAATACAAAATCTCAATATTTAATTAATTGAAACAGATTAAATTTCAACCTATTTCTCATTTCTGTCAGCTACTTAAAGTTGCATATGAACTTTAGAATTTATGCAGATTTTCCCACAGAATTTCTAGGCTGGAATTTCAAACAACTAAGATCTGTGTTTGTAGACACACTGTGCAGCTTTTTTAAGACCTTCTCAACAAAGAGCTTCCAGGGCTCTGTGTGGGAGGAACTAATTGAATATGACTGCTCTAGTCAGGTGCTTAAACAGGATTCAGACACTTGAGAGAGCCTGGCCTTTCTTTTTGGTGAAGAAGGCTTCTGGAAGACCATCTTTTAAAGCTCCCCAGTCAGGCTGTTCTCAAGGAGCACCTTTGTCCCAAAAGACACGTAGAAGACTAGAAGGTATAAACACAGACTGTTTCAGTGAGGCAGTGAGCAGCAAAAGGCAAATAGAAACAGCTTTCACAAGAGTTGGGATGACTTCCTTTTTTGTGTCACTTCTGACCTTTATCCAGCATGCAGAAGGCCTTTTGTGCAGACAAATGGATTCGTGCAAAAATAACTGAAGAGCAGGTGCATTATCGAATCACAACAGTCTATTTGTCCTTATTCCTGGTGATGATATCCTTACAGGGACTGCATTCATTGGCTTACTGCTCGGTAGGGATTTGTTGTGAAAATATATATAAATAAATGAAAACAGACACTTGATAAATGAACCACCAGTGATGGACCAGGAATTCTTCTGAGAAATTTATTATTGCTAGACAATCTATATGGCTGCAGTTCATCTGTGGAACTGCTGTTCTGCAGTTGCATTTCTCCATGGTTAAGAAAATTTACAGTACTCAATCATATGCCACAGGTCCTTTGATTAAATGTGGATTTACTGTACTTGATAGCCCACAGCAGCTTAAGTACCATAGACTGTGTTACATAAATGCATGTCCACGATTATTACACATACCAAAATAGGGATGTGCTTGATGGAGGTTGTTATGGTTTACAATTCCCTTTTCCCTTTCCCTCTCTGTGGTAATAACTGTACATGTATTGGCCTTAAACACCTATATGTCTTAAGCACAGGTTAAATTATAAAAGAGATTGCAACATCTTCTTTGTCCATCATCATCTAATAAATCAACAGGTCCATTTCTGTGGATTGATGTAATGGCATTTATGAGCATTGGCAAAGTCATATCCACTTAACTGATGCAATTAAGTAGTGCCGTGCTCTTATTATAATAATAATGGATTGACTGATGAGTAATTTATTTCTTTCCAATGTAACTGACAAAAATAGGTTATATTCATAGACAACGCAATGTATTTGGATCATAAAACTGCTGTCTTATCAAATCCACCATTAGCTTAGATTTATCCTCACCAGAGAGTGGTGAAAAACACTTTAAACCAGGGACCAAACTTAATGAGGAATCCTGGCCCTGATGTGTAAAGTCCCGCAGAGAAGGTGAATATTTTACTAGCTATTTCTCATAAGAGAAGTGCTGCTTAACACTGTCATAAAGAACCAACTCTCAGAGCTGCCAGCTGAACTCTCTGGTCTAAAGAAGGAGATGGCTGTGTTTGGTTTAATTTTAATTGAGTTTCCAGGAAAATTATTTCCTTATTGCCACTTGTTACTCTATACACTCTCCCTGACCTTCCTTTCCTATCAATATTACCTGGAGACCTGGCAATAAGAGAGATCAGTGCTTTTATCACCCTCAACGTGACATTTTGGAGTATCTTGTTATTTCCTGTGTTTATGACTATGATTTCATACAATCATAGAAGGGTTTGGGTTGGAAGGTGCTCTCTCAACTTCTCTGGGTCGAAAAGCAGCAATTCTAATAGCCCTCTCTCTTCATAGCGTCAGCTTTCTGATCATGGCCCTCCTCTGGACTCACTCCAAAACGTCCATGTCCTTATTTTGGGGTCCCCAGAGCTGGACACAGCACTGCAGGTGGAGTTTCACAAGGGCAGAGCAGAGAGGCAGAATCCCCTCCCTCGCCCTGCTGGTCTCGCTGCTGGTTATGCAGCCCAAGATACCCTCGGCTTTCTGGGCAGCAAGCACAAACTGCTGGCTTGTGTTCTGATTCTCATCCACCAACACCCCCAAGCCCTTCCCCCCAGGTCTGGTCTCAGTCCATTCTCTTCCCAGCCTTTGTTTATGGTTGGGATAGGTGCAGGACTTTGTACTTGGCCTTGTTGAACTTCATGAGGTTCACACAATCCCGCCTCTCCAGCCTGTCCAGGTCCCTCTGGATGCCATCCCTCTCCTCCAGGGTGTCACCTGCATCACTCAGCTTGGTGTCATTGGCAAACTTGCTGACAATACCTCAGTCCCACTGGCCATGCCTCTGAAAAAGATATTAAGGAAAACCAATCCCAATACCAGCCCCTGAGGACTAGCACTCTTCCTTGATTTCCGCTCTTTGAGTGCAACCATCTAGCCATTCCTTAACCACCGAGTGCTCCGCCATCAAATCCACATGTCTCCAGTTTAGAGACAAGGATGTTGTGTGGGGCAGTGTCAAAAGCTTTGCACGAGTTCAGTTAGATGACATCTGTTGCTCTTCTCTTATCCACCATTGCTGAAAGCCTGGCATAGAAGGCCATCAAATTTGTCAGGCACAACTACACGTGTGAAGATGAAGGGCCAAATTATCTGCTGGCTGGGAATGGACATGGTTTTGCTGACTAGAGCAGAGGTGCTCCAGTTTACAGGTGGCAGGGGGTCTGTAGGTGGGCAAGGGCAAACACTACCTCCAGACACCCCAGAATTTCTGCACTGCAGCCTGTCTTTGCTCATTGTTCTTACTTCTATCATGTGCTTTTGGTATAAGAGCTCAGAGTTCTCAAGGCCATATTATATCCATTTCCATCATAATTCTCTTTAAATTATGGCAGCAACAACTCTGTCTTCCACTGAGTACAAGCCAAATGTTCCAAATTCTAATTTCAAGAACAAAAGAGTCAACCAAATTATCTCATTTGACCTCCTGTATACCACTCACAGAACAGAAAACAGAGCCTGAGACTCCTGCATTGACAGGGAACTGATTAATTAGGTTAAGCCCAAATGATCCCCCACACTTTCTGGGGAGCAATGGAAGAAGAATGATCCTGACTTTTGCAGTTTGACCTCATGGAAAATACCTACCCAACCCCAAAATCTGGAAATCAACATGACCTGAGCCCATGAACCGTGAATGCTGATCAACACTTAAGTAAGGATGATTCTATGTGTCATCTGGGCACACTATGATGTCACATCTGGGGATCTTTCTTTGTCTGTGGGGTATATTCTTTACATTCCACACATGTTTATGTGGGGTCTTGTGCATGTGCACACAGTTCTTTACTAAAGGGAAATTTCTTCCTTGGTCCCCGAAGCCTGAGGTCCAGTGCTTGTTGTTATTTGAAATAGTTTTATTTGTGTGAAATAACACTGGGGACAATCCAGAGATTGTCCTCTGCATGGATCATGGATGGAAAACAGGGGATTACATAAACTCAAGGCCAGAAGAGATCACCACAACCACCCCATACTTCTGACCATGCTGTATATGACACCCTGGTGAGGAGGGGAACAGCTCAGCTGAAAAGGTCTTCACTGCTAAAAAAAGAGATGAAATGTCTGTTTCTTCTCATCAAATGGTGGCAAACATCATAGGTTTCCCCAGCACTAACAGACTCATCCTAAATGTTACAACAGGAAGCTAAAAAGATCTTTCAAATGCACCACATGAACACTAACATAAAAGTAGAAGATGTGGTTAATGGTATTGGCTGGCCTAAGAGGGAGAGGGAAATCTACAGAGGTTTATTTATTGCTCTAAGTGTTAACAAAGTTTGAAATCAAGGTGGTTTATGACTGAAGACAACAAAGAGGTTAGTTTCTGCTCACTGGATCCAAATATTTAATGCAGGCTAACTCACTGACCTCACCCCAAAGGCATTATGTATTTAATTTTCAAGGCACAACTGCATGTTACATGATGACCAATGAGATTGTCAATGCTGTATCTATTTCTGGTCTGAAACCTTTAACAGAAGAGAAACATCTGATCTCTGAGAAGGTGTGATCTATGCCTGCACTCATGCACTCATATATTATTTATCTTGATCTACAAGAGAAGTTTTATAAAGGGGCCCATGGAGGAAAATAAGACCCATTTGTGCTACCTTTCATCAGAAACGTTTATGTAGAGTCCTCTCTGTCTGACCACAGAGCAGATATCTCATTCCTGAAACTACACCTCCTGTCAGGAAGAAGCACTAATCATTCTCACTGCTGCAGAATGCCTGGCTCTTGTTGTGACCTAAACTCACTGCTTCAAACTCTCATTCCTCTTCACAGATGATGTAGCCACTACTCCTGTCCAGCTACTGATGCTAGATCTTGAAGCACAAGCCCCTAAGTCCCTGCTCTGAACTGATCCACACGAACAGAATACAGGATCTTTGCTGTTGAATAGCTGTTAAAAAACTGGTTACAGGTCTTTGGCAAAGCCCTTTAGCACAGAAGAAAAACAAAAATGAAATAACATCCCTGTGACAAAGGTTGGGTGCTGAATCGTGAGAAATTCCCATGTAATGAAAAACCCAGGCCTGCCTCTTCTAGGTGTAGTACCAAGATGTTGGCCTCTGAAAATTCAGCAGGATGGATTCACTGTACTGGTGACCAACATTAAACAGGGAAATGATATGAAAATCAAGAATAATGACACTGATGGACCAGCATGTGATGCAGTGAAGAGAAGGTTTCAGCTTCTGGCTAATTTGTAGTTCAATATATTTCACTGTTCTGCCTGAAAGCAGAAGATCTGTTGTGACACCACAGTCACCATACAGTTAAGGTCTGGAATGTGATGGTCTTGTGAGTTAAGAAAAACTTTTTGATTACCCATGCTTTGCACCTGGAGTTTAAACCAGGGACTGGATATGGATGTTCTTCAGAGATAAGTACTCACTCACCATGCCAATAGGGTTCTTTTTGTTGCTGTTGTTACTTTATTTCTCTTGTGGCATTTATTCCAATTCAATTAAAATAATAGAAGTTAATTTTGAAGACATCTTATTGAAACTTGAGACACAAAAAGATTCGCAAAGGGTTTCAGATTTTTCTGAAAAAAGAATGATGGGTCAATTTGCAGTAATGAACCAGTTTCTTACTATGTGGTCAAAGGGAAGCCAAAAATGGCCATGCCTGAAGAAGGACAGCTCTATTTGGGTGGAAAAAAACCCGATGAGATGCAGAAATGTAGCAGAACTATTTTCATGATCAGTGTCAAAGGAGAATTGTGTTTGTAGCCTGGGAAGATGGGCAGCATGAAAAACTAATGTTTTTCATAGGTGGATAGGCACCATGGGGGAAGAAAAGCAGAACATTCATGATTTTCTGTCTACTTCTAAAATTCTGTCCCTAGTCTTTCAGCTTAGTCAACATCTCTAAGAAGGCCTCAGGGATCAAAAATCAAGACAGCTGTTGCCAAGAACTGTGTGCAGAAACGGGTCAGGCCTGAAGGATCAGGAGATACTGAACCTGCCAGAAGGTGTGTGCTGCTGTGAGATGCCACATACCTGCCTGTAGCATCTGGAAATGAAGGCAAGACAGACAAGCATGAGTAAATGGTGGCACACAGAAGAAGGCAAGGAATTTAGAGGGATTTTTTTTCTCACATTTGGGAGTGAGGGAACTCTGTTGAGATATGACATGCAGGTTTTGTCTATTATAGGCATAGCTGGAATGTGTTGACACGAGAATCATAGAATCATCCACCTGGACTGTGGTTATGCTGCATGTTCCCTGTACTCATGGAGCCCAGCATAGACAATCAAGCCCCATCCGAGGATTTTAGACAAGCCCAGAATTCCTCTAGACTAGAGGTGAAGTGTGGCCTTTGATTCACTTGAAACAAGATGCTGGAGACTAAAGAAAAGGTGAAAAACCAAAATCCCCACCACCATCTGCATCACTGCCACTGAATCTGCCATGTCTTTTGGAGGCTGTCCAGAAGAAATGTGCACAGGAGGACCCAGTCCCACAGGCAACTTTAATGCAGCCTGACACTGCCAGTCCCCACTCCCAGTATGCAAGAGAGACACAGGAAGCCATTTCCACTTACATATAAGAGAAGTAACTGTTACACCCCCCAAAAAATCAAATGCTTGGGCCCATGTTGTCTCTGCAGTACACCCTTCCCTTGCTCTCTGAAGAACTCTCCTCCTCTCATGCCCTATATAACTCGCTCCCTTTTTCTCCCACTTGAATATTCTCCTGCACCATCCCAAAGTCTGTGAGGAGCAGACACTGCTGCCTGATGTACTTTTTATGAGGCTTCTTTCAACCCTAGTATATTGTCTTCATTATGAATACTCAGTGTATCCAGCAACAATCCCTTTTCATGCCCACTGTCTTTTCAGGGAAGTTACTCTGCATATCCAGGCAGTAAACAGCCTGGACATGAAAACAGTTTCTGTAGAAAGCCAAAATCTCTTGGGAGATGAAGGAGAGCTCATAGCTCATAGCTTTGATTATAAAATGCATTTTGTTTCAAAACTGAGAGCTAAACAGGCTTGGCTGTACCAGCAAACCAGAAATTCTAAGCAACCATGAAATATGAATGTAATAAAAAGGAAAAAGAATAGCCCAAAGGCATAGTGTGCAGCAAGAATACCTAGAAAGTGGAACAAGAATATGGCTTTGCATGTGCCCAAGTTAGATCCACTATGGCTGTTCCCATATTGCACTCAGATCCCTAATGTTTCCTACAAGTTCCTTCAGTGACTCTTTAGGGAAAGTGAGCATTTGTGGGTAAAGAAATTCTTGTGTGAATGGGTAACTAGACAAAAGGGGGAAAGGAGAGTAGGAATGTATGGTCGTGTTGTACCATGGTGGGGATTATCAGTGGAGTTTCACAGAGAGCCATCCTGGGACCTCTGCTCTTCAAAATATTCATCAACAAACTGGAAAAGGAGCAGAGAAGTAACATGACCGGAAAAAACCCCAACAACCAAAACAAACCTCCAAAATTAAAAGCAAAATGTAATTATGACATGTGGCTGAAGGTTTTCATGTTAATTAGTGACCAGCTCTTAAAAACAGCCAAATGAAATTTATTTGATAAATGCAGGATTGTAGATATAAACAGAAACCATTCTAAATATAAGAAAAGGATAGTGTGTACTACATTAGTTATTACTATTCAAGAAAGGGGGTATCAAGGAAGGGTATCACATAAAAATATCAAGATGCAGATTTAAAACAAAATAAATTATTATCAATATTTTTTTCACATGCTGCATAATTAAACTGCAGAACTCAATGCCACAGGATGTTGTAGAGGCCAAAAGTATAAATGGGCTCAAAAAGCAATTAGACAAATTCCTGGCTGAAAAATTCATCGAGCGTTACAAAACGCAAAGATGCAGATACAATCTCTGGCTCACGGTGCCCCTAAGGCACAGACTGCTGGGAGGGTGTGCCAGAATAAAGTATCCCTCTACAGTTGCTCTGTTTTTACACTGTTCCCCGAAATACCTGCTACAGGCCATTGTCAGAAGCACTGGGCTGAGGAGGGATTTCAGCAGCCGCTGCTACGGGAATAGGTAGTTACTCATAAAGTTAAGAAAAAAAAATAGGAACTGAATCCAGCAGCATTTGTGATTTCTGAAAAAAAATGAGTCATAGAGAATTTGTCAGTCATAAGGTAAAAAGATATTGCAATAGAAGAAGTATCAGTTTTAGCGTGGGATGACCAATGTAAAGTAAAGGGTATCAGTCTTGTACTGTCAAGTAGAAAGGAGACTACACACTCACTGGCCCATGAGGCTTCTGGGACCATAAACCACACCAAGAAATGAAATCCACACAGAAATGCTTTCTAAGACATCATTTAACAAAAGACATAAACCAAATCTGTGGAGTTGTATATATCATTGATGTATGTCTAGCAGCTTATCTTGTTTTTCACTAGAATCCAAGAAAATCCATTTGTATTTAAATGGTTGCAGAAACGGTAAATTGTTTCATCTGGGAGTTTAATAAATGGTTTGCCCCAGTTTGTCAGAGTTTGCCGTAATTTTACGTGACTGGCCAGATAAATTTGCTGGAAAGGATCAGATAGCAGGAGATTGGCACAACAGAGGAATTCCAACAGAAGCACAGAGTTAATGAATCTCCACCCGTGTCCAGACACGTGGATGGGGAGAAGGCCAGGCAGTAGCACCCAGCTGGGATCCTCTGAGCCGAGCACACCAGCTCTGATGAATCCCCTTCCCACTGGTGGCTGCATCCATGGGGGGGGGAGGCAAGACTGGTGAGAAACCATCTGTGCCCAGCCCCTCTGAGCACTGGAGAGGTTAAAAGACATATCCCAAAGCAAATTATTATGACGCAAAAAATAATTTGTGTAGTGAATACACAAATGTCTAGTGTTGAAAAACAACTCAACTCTGGGAATGAATCCACCAAGGCACTGCAGCAGTCTCCAAGCATTTTGGAGGAGCTCAGCCCCTGCTAAAACCTCAAGTGCATCCTCAGAGTTATGGGGACCACAGTGGTGGGTTGAGAAGATGTCCTGGATTCTGCATGGCCACCATCTCCTGTGCTGGGGCTGGGCAAGGTGCACTTCATCTCTCCATGAGCCATGGCTTGGCACAGTGGGGTCTTTCTTCTCCCTGCTACAGTCAATCCAAACTGAAAGCAGTTGCTCAGTTCCTGGGTTTTAAAGCATCTCATAACTGCTTCAGCAAGGAGGTAACTTCTTTTTGAGTTCACAAGTCTGTTATTCCCTTGAAGTTACCCACCTAGAAAGTCTTCCTAAAGTTAGTGGATTTGAAGGGGAAAATACGCCCTGAAGTGCAGACAATTTCTGGTTATCCTGATTGTGCTCTGCAAATCAATGCACTTGAATCTGGTTGAATCTACAGCCAGACAGGATGAAAAAAAAGAAAATCCAGCAGGGCTTTGAACGTCATTCATACATCTTAATAGGGACATTATGTTTAAACCCCTTTGTGACCATTTAAGTGATAAGACCATTAGAACCAGTGAGTGGCAAAAACAGGCCTCATATGGAAAATGCATCTTAATTATCAAGTGGATACAGTGGCAATCTTAAATAAGAGCATCCTTCCACAAAAATTCACAAAAATCAGGAAAAATGCATTGCTGGTCCCAGATTGCTATCTGGCCATAATTTATTGGTTTTTCCTAGTTACTTTGGTGAAATGCAAAAACTTCTACAGGGACAAAAATGTTATGTTTACAGAAAAAAATGGAATATAACAGTTTTTTTTTCTTTTTCCTCCTGCATATTTTGATTTCTCCTGCACACAGTCTATGACTTTAAGCTACAGGCTATGACTGATCCCTTGACAACTCTAGCCTCCGCGATAAATTGTTCAAAGTCAGACCTGGGGCTGTGTCAGTTCCTAGAATATCAGGGTTTTATATCTTCTCTAGCCTCATTTTAAATTTAAATGATAACAAATGCAATCTGAACCCAGATGGAACAGAACATTTTTTTATATCAGATTGGTGTTTTTACTAATATGTCTTTGGTAAGGATCTCAAACCCCAAACAGTCTCGAACAATCTCAAATCTCAAACAATCATTTATGCTGGATCCCTACCTGCTTCCTAAGAGGGAGATGAGCCATGAGCCACCATGGAAATGATGCACAATGCCAACAAGAGGCAGGCATTGCCTTGCAGGGAAGCAGTGCCTTGGTCTTCTGGGCACATCTTTTCCCATTTTTGTCCCCAGTTCTTCTGGTTCTTTCTAAGTTGGTTTCAGCAAATGCTTTACGTGTTTATATTGATTGTGTTGGCAGGGGGATTTAAGTTGAGAGTTTATTGTTTTGTTTTATTTGCACATCTACTTATTGCATTTTGAAAACACCATGTAATCTATGCTCGTCCTCGAATTTCAGTATGACAGGATTCAGACCTAAAAAAGTAGGCTGTTCCTTTGTTCTTCCCCCACACCCTCATTTTTATAAAAAAAAACATTCTGTAAAATACTTTACAGCAGGCTGGGCCCACACCTCTGTTGTTTGGAAGAGGCTGGAGAGGACAAGCCTCATAGAGAGAGGAGAACAAACCTGACCATGCACTTGCATGGCAAAAAGACTCTCCTGATTTTGTGGACAAAGAGAAATGTCTTGTGGCTTGTGGTCCTCAGTGACATGGCTGATGGTCTGAGCTGGCAAGGCAGTTCTATCAAACACTGTTTGAATTCACAAACCTTTTTCTCTGATCTTTAAATTTAGTTCTCATCTGTCAGTAATCTCTTTCCTGTTTTCAACCAAAGGAAAGCCTTGTGCCATGAACAAAGGGGAAAGAGATGCCACATATTAGCAGCCAAGATAAGGTACCAGTATTTGAACAACATCAAATGCTCAGTCCAGACAAAGAGGGATATCTCTGATGAGTCCAGTGCAAATACACGCCCTTACATCTACTGTGGTCATCTACAGAGCCATTTTGGTTGCACTTTTTTTCCCTCTTTGACCCCTCATCACCTCTTTATTCAGCCTCCCCCAAGCAGAGCATGATGTCTGACTCAAGCTTTTGAACTCTCTGCATGTACGTAGGTTTCAAAGTAAGAAAACAAGCTCATAAATCCCTTGCCTGTGTAGGTGTGTTCACATATTTTTATTTATTAAAAACAAAATAAAAACATAATCTGATACAATTAAAGATGTGTTTCAGAGAGTGGTCTGTGCAAAGAAATGCTTGCACCTGGTATCATAATTTATAATGTTTAAGAAACAGGTGGGCATTAAAAAAAATGAAATGACAACAGAGATAATAGGATCCAAAAGTCTCTCCCAAATTACTGAACAATAGAGAATTGGATAAGTTCACTCAGGCTATTTTTCTAATATTTTAGTAGTTCTAATATTTTAGAAGTTGCCTGCTCAAGCCTTTTATCTCATAACTTTGCCAGCTGACAATAGATAAATAAGTGTTAGGGACAATACAGCAAGAATGAAAATCAGTGCATTTTCTAGCGAGGCACTGAGATGTGAAGTGATAGGAGGTGCAAAGTGTATATGTGAAGGGCAAATTTTGCTCTCAGCTGTCTAATGCACATACAGATTTCTGAATATGGCCTGTTGCAGGAGGATCAGCTAAAATTGTTAATTCAACAAATAGAGAAAAAACCAGTTATCCAACATGGGTTTTGTTGCTGTTTTTTAATTCCCTGAGCTGATGGAACATTTATTTGTTAATAAAGATATATAGTTAATATTGCCAAAGGAAGAGAGCAACTGTATAACAAAGCAACTGGAAAACTATCCTCTCCAGGAAGAAAAAGACAGAAAAACAGACTCTCATTTTATTTCTGTGCTTCTGAATTGAGTGAAATAAAAGCTCGTCAGGTCTGTAAGGCACCATCTCAGAGTCTGGACAGTCTCAGAGAAAGGACAGTGAAGCAGAACACTGTGAACCACTGGGCTTGGTGAAGGCTTAGGGGTCCCGAGCCCTCCAGACTCCAGTGGTGCAGTCACAAGCATGCCCAAAGGGACCATGGAGGTTGAAGGTGGGTGTGCAACCACCTCAGCATCCTTTCCAGAAATACTGAGAGCTACAGATGAAGCAAATGGGAGATGGCTGCAAAAGGCCACAGAGTACTCCCAAAGCCACCATAATTTTGCAGTAATGGAGAGATGGGAATCAGCAAGAGAACAGCTGGTAAAACCAACTCTGCTTTCCTGTTTCACTGGCTGGTGTATGAACTGCAGGCACCGGGCTAAAATAACAGATATTACTGACTCCTTGGCTTGGTCAGTGGAGAAATACATACTCCTGATGGACCTGCTCAAACACAGAGTCTTCCGTAGGCAGTATTGTGTGTGTTGAGGTGAATTAAAATAGGCTGAAAGGAATACACCCAAACCTTTTAGCAGTAGTATAGGAAAACAAGCTTTCCTTTTCCTCACACCAAATAAACACCAATAACACCCAGAGACAATATCCAGCAAAGGCAGAGTGAGCTCCAGATACCAAGGCCCTAAGACCCTGGTTTGTCACCCTTATGGGATTTTGCAATGGTGTGAGACCAAAGTCCAACATAGAACTTGGCTCTGGACCAAACCCAAGGCCAACAGAGCCTGAATTTGTAGTTTTTTAAGAGATCCAATCCTGCCATATGTTTACCAGCGATATCATAATTGTCTGTGCATCCTCAGTCTGCTATGGATTTTGCAGCAGCTGTCAATAGCACTCATTCATCACGGGCCCAAGATAATTGAAGCACTCCATCTGCTGCAGGGCCACTATTACCAACACTGATACTTGTGTCAGTAACTTACTGAAGAAGGGCCTGAACTTGCTCCTAGTGAAAAATCAATGAGAGGATTCCTGTTGGCAGAAGTGGAGGCAGCCCTAACCCTTTCAGTACTGAAAACCTGAAAACCCTTTTCCGTACTGAAAACCTGAGCAGCTGCTCAGTGTCCAGTTCCACGGTGCCATCCAGACCCGCTGTGCCCCTGGATCTCTGGGAGGAAGCAAACACAGGCAAATCTCTGCTGTGATCACACAGCCTTTGCAAACTGGTCCTGCAAGGCATTCTGAAGCACAAATCCCCACTGAGGGAAAGGGCAGGTACAGGAGAAAAAAGAACTGGGCTGAAGAAACACATGATGTCAGCTCACATGGGCAAGAGAGGCAGAATTCAAGTTATGCATTCAGTTTAAAGCCCCTGCCTGCATCAACAGTCAGACATGTTTACGGGAAAGTGCTAAAGGAATTAATCTGTTACTCAGCAACACTAATCAAGACTCCTACCCCATGCAGTTCACAAAGTCCTACATCTGTGCATACCTTTATATTCATGCTCACAGTCAGTCCCATTCCATCTTCTGTCTGCTGTACAAACAGAAGGAAAAACACAAGGTCTGTGAAAGAAGACTGGCTATTGTAATAAAGCATTCTTTTCACTCACATAAAACCAGTATTTTCTGTCATTTGCAGTCCTCTTTTCTCCTATTTTTGTCTACTTATTTTCTTGCAAGAAAAGAACAAACTTTTGAAAACTGAGACAAGTTATGACCTTTTTAAAAAAGACGGAAAAACAGAAGTTGTTGTCCTGCTGTTGTGAGTGCAGACGAGATCAAACTAGAACTTTAAATCACAACACCCTTGAACTTTCAAGGTCAGGTTCACCTCCAAAGTTTGCTATTAAGGCAAGTCAAAGCCTGTGCTCAGATGGATGTGGATAGCTCCCACTGAGTTCAGGCTGCCTTCCTTGATTGTCACGGTAATATTTTTGTTGTGTTTGTTTACTCCAGTGCAGGTTCTCAAGGATCTGACCTAATTTCTATTCTTTCCTGTTTGTACCCAGTATAAGAAGGGCCACTTTCTCGAATACATTTAGGTTGTCTTTGTGCACAGAATGATGTAATAGTAGGAAAATGAGAACTTTAGTGAGGACAGCTGTCCCTGAAGTGTCACTTCAATGGCAAGAAACAAAGAGTGCCGAAGGTTCAAAGAAGATAACACTACAAGGTCTCAAAATACAAAGCAAAACCCAGTGATTTCTCTTTTCATCAGAGAAGCACAGAAAGTGAGGCACTCTTCTGCTGTCCAATGATTTACTTTTTTTTGAAATGTTTTGTTGTTTGGAGCATTCTAGACCTGAAATGTTTCAACAGATAGATAACACTTTTTTATTGGATCAATCAGAATAGCTGGAAAGGGCAGCACATGTTTGAATTTCCTGCCAGTGAAATCCTCCAGAGTATTTTATAGTACCACAAGATGGAGGAAGTCATATAAGATCTCTTCATTGAGATGACTGGAAAAACTGTAAAGGAAATTTCCTTTACAGTTGTCTCTGTCTTCTGTGGATGTCTCTTTACTTCCTCCAATACACCAGGAGTCAAGGTAGCTTTGTTTTTTTAAGCAAAATGGGCAGGGAGGATGGAGAGATGAAAAATCAACAAGGAGGAATAGTTCGATGAGTGGCTGAGGTCAAAATAGAGACAACCTAAAAAAGCAGAGATGTATTCCACTGGTAAAGAGAATCATTTCATATCAGAAGGAAGACATAATATTTCTTTTTTATAATCTTAGATTTTTAGAAGGGACATAAAGATTCTGACTAAAAAAGATACCTTTCTTTTCAATATTTAATGAGCCTTTATTTTTGTCCATCTACTTTCAGTACATGAAAATAAGCCTCTAACACAGGAACACACTCTCCAGCTGCAGCGTAACAGATGTGCAAACCATTAGTATCTGCTACCCCTTCCAAGTCATTAAATCCGAAACCCTGCAGGAGAAGTCAAAGGTACCATCAGGGGACTTGTGGCAGTTATGGTGTTTCTACTTAGCTGATTTCACTGGAAAAGGCCATTGCTCTACCTTGAGGCACATAGGAGAGTAAGGAACTCAGATCTGGATTAAATGTGGATGAAATGACTATGAAAATGTACAGCTGGAGTCATAAGATCCATTTTCTGATCCCCTCACCATGGTGAAGGGGAGATAAATGGTGTGTCACTGATGAGGGAAGGTGTAAATAGGATCCAATGAACTTAAAAACAGAGTTAAAACAGAGAAGACCCTGGGCTAAAGTGCTGCAGTGTCTGGGGAAAAGGGCAGAGCCAGGATTTGATTCCTGAGAGCTCAGCTCCAACAGAGAAATGGATGGCTCAGGTTGGACACTCCAGAGACTGTTCCTGTCCAGGCAGGGTCTGTGCCCACCGGGTGACCCAGGATTTGGGAAGCACTTTGTCCTTTACATTCAGTGCCTCAATGTCAGTGCTTTCAGAACCCTCGTCACAAGGTAACCAGCACTGCAAAGGGACAGTCCGAGGACTGAATGGAAAGATGGACCTGCCCACAAAAGCAACAGAAGTGAAGGCTGGGGAGCTGAGTCTTCAGAAATGTCCCTGGCCCCTGTCCTCGGAGAACACAGCCCTGGTGGGCACTGAGACTGGACCTCGGCAGAACCTGACCAGAACAAGACCAGACACCTGATGCATCTTCCAGGAAGCCAGGCATCTTGGTTTGCCTCACGCACATCCAGATCCCCTTCCCTCCTCAGAAGACACTGTTCCTCCTGGGATAGAATTCCTCGATCTTCGGACGCCCAAATTCACAGCATTTTTGTAGACTGCACGGCATTCCAGACGCTGGCTGACTTTCTGATGTCGCATGTGGGTGAGCTTTTGCTCACTCTCTTGCCATCTCTGTGCAAGCAGTGGGAGCCAGAGCAGGGCAAGTGTCACAGGCAATATGCAGAAGCAATTCCGGAAACTTTATTGCTCAGAATTGGCTCTCGGCCAGGAGAGGAGAAAGAGAAGAGCTCATAGTTGTGTGCTTGCACACACTGACAAAACTGCTACTGATGAATCAGAGAGAAATCTGGAGAGGTGACCTTGGGAGGTCACAGAAGACTCGTTTTTGCCAACAAATATGAACATTTGCAATCATGCTGTGGCCTGATGCCAGTCACTGTTTTATGTGCTATCTCATCAAAACATATGAATTTTCAATAGCTGGTTTAGAGTCCTACTTGCTGCGGCGTTATATCTCTCCTACTCCTACAGGTTTTGGATTGTACAGATACAAAAGCAGGGTATTGAGGAAAGCTGGCACTTGGGCTGGCATTGTTTCCCAGGAACATTTTCCTGCATTCTGAAAATCGCCGACTGGTCAAGTGCCGGAAGGTCACTAAGCAACGTGGCAAAACTGATGACAGAAGGGAGGCAAAAAATCACTGGAAAAATGAAACTCCTCCATTGTCCGGCCTGGAAGGCCAAAAATTGCCATTTTAAGATTGCTTGTGCTAAGGGAGGCTCACCCACCCTAGGTGTCAGCCCTTCAGAGAGAACTACAGTAAATATTGCCATCTGTGATGCTCCTGGTGAAGGACTCTGCTGATGTAAAGGTTATTACTCATTTATAAACATATGGCTGCTGTAATCCTTCGTTCCTCAATTCATAGTGGGATTTGTGTTTGATTGAGCTCGGTTTCAAAACAAAGATGTTTTTTCGCTACTCAGCTCAAAGGGGACATTATCAATTTGATTTATATTAATAAAAGCAAAAACAACCACTGTGGCAAATTCTTAAATCAATAGATGTGATTTGACTTAAAAAAAAAAAAAATCCCATTGAAAGCAGTTGGTCTGAAGGAGCACCACCCAGTGCAGCCTGAAATCAAATCTGCAGTGACTGAAAAAAATTGTGAACAAAAAGACAGAGGATTCTGCTATTCCCCATTGTCCAACTAAACAAAATAATAAATTCTAACAGAAAATGTATGCCCTATTGGCATTATTTCCGTTTTGTAAATCTAGAGAGATAAAATTCTGAGGTTTAGAGTACATGGGCTGACAGCATCTTTTCAGTGATACTGTGATAGTGAAGGCTCTGAAAATGTGTTTTCAAACTATGGATTTTATTGCCTGTCTGTGTGATGTGTGAATACTTGAGCATATACATGCCTTTCAAATGAGCCCCTTAGATCTAAGATCCCATTTCCTCCATACAGTCAACAAAGACCATAAAGCAATTTCTGTAGGAGCAAGAGTTCACATAGAAGACCTGAAAGCTAAAAATTCCCACCAAACCAGTTCAGACACAATGCACAGCTTACCTGTTGTCTGTCTGCTTCCAGGAGCAAAGGGACCAGTTCATCTGGCTTACTGTAAATGTCTAGCTCAGGCTGAGATGAACTGCTTCCTAAACTCTTTTGACTTTGGGGAGAGTTTTATTAGGCCCTTGATTAAGAATTTTGATGGCAGTAGGGTCTGTGTTTGCATGGCTGTCCCTAATATTATGCAAACTCTGGGGGAAAAAAGTGTTTTATTCATTGCTGCATTGAAATACCTTGCAGCAAACCACACCCCCATCCCCAAATGGGCATGGCAGGATTCCACACAAGAAGACATCTCTCTCTATACTTTTCACCAGCAGATCAAATAAAATCAGAATGACCAATATATGATCCTGTCTCCTGAGAAATATTTTTCCCTGATGGGAGACTCATCCACCATATTTTAGATAGTGTCTAAAAAACCTTGTCACTGATATTGCCTTGGGTTTCTCTAAAAGAATACTTTAGCACCCAGCCCACATTTCATCATTAATAATATTTATGTAATGCAGCTGCAAGGCTGAGCAGCACATTACGTCACCTCAGCTGAATGGAGAGCAAGTTGCACTTTCTAGATCAGAGCACTGCCCTGTTTGCATTATGTATGCTGGAATTCAGTAATGAAAAAAATTTAAATAGGAACAATTAGGTTGGATTTGGGATTTTTAAAATTAAGGTTGTGGGATGAAGATAAAAAATGTACTTGAGCATCTTGGGGTATTTAGCTTTTTAATGTTTAAATCAACTTAGAAAGAATTTCTTTTTTTGGAATGCTGAGGTAATTATTTTTATATGAAATCTTGTTAAAAATAATTTGTGAGCCCCTGAAATACAATGAAAAACTAATGGAATCTATTGAGGAATCCTCATGTCCATGAGAAAGCTTTAAATACAGAGATGTGAATTATTTTTTTGTGCGAAAGTGTGTGAATATCCCTGACTTATGGCATCTGAACACCAAACTGCCAGTCCTTCCTGGATTGCTGTGCGATGGCATTTGCACTACAACAGAGTGCTCAGCACTTTTCTTGCAGCAGAATCAAACATATCCATGCAGTTGACAACTTCAGTTTCTGGCAGAGTGAGTTAAATGTCCAGGTTTTGGAGTGTTTTGGATGGTAAGCACCTAGTATGCTGAAAAACTTCACCTCTACAAGTTTGTGTTTTGCCTCTAATCCACGTTATGTCGTCTTTGAGCACACAGGGTTTCACCCTTGCTGCATGCCTGGCAGAGGTTTATTAATTGCAGCTACTTGGATGGAACAGAATAGAAGCACAGAGAGGATAAATGACTTGGCAGGGCCAGAAATAGAATCAAGATTTCCTAAAACCTATTCCAGTGCCTCAACCACAAACCCATTCCCGGGAAAAGACAAGGAAGTGTACCATACCTTTTTTCCCCGAATTTATCCCATTAAATCACTGCAAAAAGGTCTGTGGACATTCTTGCTACAGTTTAAACAGTAGCATAATTCAGTTTATCTTGAACCTGTTCCCAGCAGGCTTGAGACAAATCAAAACATCTGTGCAGTGCAGGTATTAGTTTTATTTTTAAGCCCACTGTTTAACTGTTGATGATTTCTCACACCCTGAGTTATGGGTCAGAAGAATTCAGACCTGCTTCTCACACCTAGTAAAATTCAGAGATACTCAGATTTAGGGACTTTTGTTCAACTAGTGATTACAAGCAGCCCATTTCTTACAGATTTGCTTCTCTATGAATTTTAGCATTAAGCTTTTAGCTACAATCACTCTCCACAAAGCTCAGAAAGTTGTCTGTTGTTTTTAACTCACTCTTTAAGAGTTTTTACAAAACAGCTCCAGAGGCAGTTTCACCATTCCAAGGCACTGTGACTGGTGCAAATACCTGCAGTACTTCTTTTAGCTTTCTCCCCCAAAATTCCCTAATAAACACTAGAAGTGAGTTTGCCAAGTCTGTACTTACAGGCGTAATCTCCTATTGACACATGTATAAATTACAAGGGGAGAAGCACTATCCAGTCACAGGGTAACGCTCTATCAGTGAGATTTCTGGGATTTTTGAGCAGTGTACTCTGTATATGGCAACTGCTGGCTAGTGTTTGCCTATTCTTCACTTACTTAAAACCTCTGGTTTTGTCTCGAGGGTCCACGTAAGGTCAACTTCCCACCCCCCAACAGTGGCATAGAAAACTGCTCTGAAGGTGGAAGAAAATGCCTCTCCTCACTGAGCAGCCAGTGTTGATAAAACAGCTCTCTGTTGGAACAGCTCTGAGGGCAAACAGTGAGGAGGTTTACCCATTCAAACAAAGTTAAGAGTGAGCAAATTCTCTTAAAGATGTACCTATGTCTGAGATCTTTGTTTCGTTTTCAGTTACTTGATAGAAAATAAAGATAAAGCCAAGAGCAGGCTGCATTTAAAAAAAACCTCTGTGCTCCTGAAAATATTTCCTTTGTGTTCAGGAGAGAAACATAAGAGAAGGCCACTTTAGCTAAACTTGTAATAATATTTTAAAAAAATAAATAACAAACTCTCATATGTATATATATATATATATACATATTGAGCCCTTTTTAACCTTTGCTTTCTCACTGCTTCTGGAAAAGAACAAGAATGGGGAAAGTACATGTTTTGCCATGTCTAATTTACTCCCTTTTATGGGCTCAGGTCTTAAGAGAAAACAATCAAAGGTGAAGCTGTGTGATTTGTAAACACAAGACTGTGGTTATATCATGAAATTTGCATATAATTCTGTCACCTGTTTCCACTTGCTTGTTGTCTCCTGGAGTTTCTGATGGCGTCCCCGCAAGGACTATCCTGAAAACATGTCCACTGATAAAGTGGGACCGTGGGGTTTTCTTAAGGGTTGTCTGGCTTGGGGATGAGATTTGACAGGTTGGTCCAGTTTCAAATTTAGACAAGGGCCAAACTGGAAATTCAAGATGCCGTTAGGAGAGGACCACAAACGAGGAAGGAGTTGAGCCCAAAACATGGGGGCAGCCCAGAACCGCCTCTGCCACTCACACCAGGATCAAATAATGACTCAGAGCTCCCTGAAAGAGATGCAAGTCAGGAGCCTGCCCCACACAAACACACCTCCTCCCACTTCCAGGGGTGCATCCTTTGAAGTAGATGTCCTGAAATTCATGTATAGGTCCCCAGGGATGTGGACAATGGCTCCATGTGCAGCTCCTGTTTGAAGGGGGGGAAGAGAAATCCTGAAATCCCCTGCTCCTCCTCCAGCCTGGGCATCAGCTGGTTTTACATTTTCTGCTCCTTGTGGGGGGAGGCCTCCTCTCTGCTGCCCATCAGCAGACTGGCCTTCTGGCCTCCTCCACGCAGCCAGCCTCACACCGAGGCGCTGCTCTTCTCCCAGGGCTGAGCCTGCTCTAACCTGACTCAACAGGCATGGGGTGCTCAGCAGAACCCTGCTGTAGACTACCCATCTGGCTGTCTGGGGGCCAAATCTTCATGTGCATGGAAAAGCTCTAGCAAACAGGCTTTTGTAAGTGTTTTTGGGGTGGCCTTGGGGCTGTCAGGACAGTATCCTCCTCCATGCTCTTCCCCAGTGGCTGCCTGGCCACAGACAGGGAGTAGTTTCTGCTGCCTCAGCCCAAACCCAGCAAACCTGTGGTGATAGACACGGTGTGGAGGTGTGCTCAGTGTTATGTGCCTGGGCTCACTCCCACCCTGCAGTCCTCCAGTGTATTTCAATGCATGGGTCCTGCATCGTGAGCTTCTCCTCTTGCACCAAGATCTCTCCAGTGAAGCCCTTCCACATCTGCCTGGCTGGCCCTGCTCTCCCATGGCAAAAAAAGCATCCTGTTGTCCTTCCAGTGTACATTCTTGATTTAACAGGTTGTTACACAACATGCCTATTTCTTTGCTTCCCTCCCAGGTGGCATTTCCCATGGCAAGGAGTTCAGATCTGTTCAGTGAGAGCAGGATCTCATCAGAAAAGGCAGCGCAGACAGACAACTTCACCTTCTCGAGAGCTATGAGCTCATTCGCAGAGATGGAGCACTTAAAATGAATTAGTGTATTCCAACACAGCAAAAGCTATAAATAGAGTGCTTATAAATAAACCAGTTTTGTCCCTTGCTCAGGCACCAATTCAGCAGTCTCTTCCTCCGTGTCTAGCACAAGCACATACTTACATCCCGCTGATTGCGATGGGATAAGGCACTTGCTTTCAATTAGGCATGTTTTGCTTAATGCAAGCCATAATGCTAAATCTATCCAGGTACCAGCCCTTCTTTCCTGCTAAATCAATAGTGCTTAGAAGCCTAACTCCGCACTGTGAATCCGGATTTTACATTTTAGGACAACTTCTATGTTTTATGAATAAGAGGGAGATATTTCCTGTTTCGAACGCTTCTGTTTGCCGTTCCTGAGGGACTACCCTTCCCTGCATAAGGGAGCTACTATTTGCATTGGCCATCTTTCTTATTCCAACACATGAGCAGCCTCCTTATGTTGTGAAAGAGAAAACATCACAACTGTTAGCAAATCTGCTGAAACAAGGTTTAATTTGAAAGCAAAGGCGTGCAGTTATCACATGCAAGCAACTCTAAACAGACAGTGCTATCATATCAAACACATTTTGGTAGGCCAAATCAAAAAACCCTGAATCTTTCAGAGATGTGCATTTCTGGATTGGCAAGAAGAGCCAGAACATATGGCTCAAACACATCTGCTTGGCCAGACGCCCTGAGGACAGTGTTGGCATACCCAAGGAAGTGGCCAAATGTTTGATATTATCCCATGCAAACTTGGACACAGGCTCGTGCCACCGCTCACGCCAAATATGCCCAGAGTGAAAATATGCACCAGACGTCATTATGCAGAGATGCTTAACATGCCCCAGTTGGACTCTCTGAGCCTATAAGCAGTTTTTTATACAGCTGAAAAACCTCAGTGACTGAGGCAGGGAGCCTGGTGTGACTGGACAGAACCATAATTTGCACCACAATTTCAGCTCTAACACACCAGCTCTGCTGGCAGTATCTGATTTTGCAGTTTAAGCCTAGCTTGAAAGCTTGTACTGACACACAGAAATATCTGAGGTAATAAATTACCTTAAATACAGCCGTTATTTACCTGAAAATTGCAAACATGGTTTTGCCCTTGCCATGTTTGCTAGCTCAAGAAATGTCATGTGGATATGTGAGACGCCTCTGAGCGCCTGCCATCAGGTCACCGGCCTCTCCAATGAGTCTCGCTGCCTCTTTAACCATTTTCTCCTTGGCTGCTCTTTCCATCAGAGTGCAAAGCTTTTTCCTCACAGAAGTGCTGTGTGTTCCTGCTTACCACCCTCTGAGCATTTTATTTTCTTTAAATTTAGCTGCAAGCTCATTTTCTTTGCTTATTTTCACATGCTTTCTGTACATGCACCAAAAATACAATCATCAGTGCTTTGTTTTTATATACAGCAGCTAGTTCCAGAATAAGCTGGTGCAAGCAAATGAAAAATCTCCCACATTTACATCAGCTGTGCAGCAGACCCATAGGCTGAAAGCAAAGCAATGCCCAACACCAAGATAAGATATTGGCTTTTGAAATGGCCTTTTTCCCCAGCCTTAAAAGCTGTTTCTTCTAATTCAACCTTAGCACTGGGAAGAATGTCATTGTTTTAGAGAATTCTGACATAATTAATACCATATATTAAGCTTAATGCTGGGGCTGAATTTGTACACTATTACGTCACGCATTTAAAAAAATCCCTTCCCCTACCAAGATGCCAGGATGTGTTGATCTTCAGGCTGCAGAGCAAGACTTTTTCCAGGGCAAATGAAGCAAATTCTTTTTTATTTCAATCTCTTTAAATGACAGAGCTCTCTGTATTTGTATGTACACAGGGTAGAAATGGTTTCAGCATCCTGTGGGCTGTCAAATGATGACTGCTGGACTCTTCCACCCTGCCTCTGAAACTTTCTGAGCACAAAAATCTCTAAGCACAAAACATTCTGCAGAGCCCCCTTGTCTTCTGTAGGATTTGAGGGAGCTGTTAGGTTCACCTGTGCACCCCACCAGGCAAAATCAACCCCATTTCTTGCCGAAGGTTTCTCCCATTTCTTGTTAAAAGGTGGGGTAGAGAGCACTTTTGGGCTGTTCACATCTGAGAAATCCAGCCTACAACATTTCACACACTCTGAGTCCATGATGATGGTGTCCCAGGATCTTGTTCTTCACTCATGTTCCCTTTAAGAACACACAGTCTTCTCATTTCTCCTCACAAGGGAAATAATTTCTTTGTGTAACTTTGATTTTTTTTTCTAAGGAGAACGGTAAGAACATTAAAAACAGTAGAAAATTTCATTTTATCTTGGTCAATGCTCAAAAAATCTTACCCTTTAAAAGAAATTTATAGTATCTTCCAGCCATGGTGTCTGGAGATGCCTAAAGGATCTGGCAATGTCACCTGGACCTTAAGAACAAACACATTCATCTTGAAAGAAGACAGATTAAAATAAAGGGCCGAACTCTACTCCCACAGAAATTTACCCAGCAGAAAAATTTCTAAGGCACCAAACAAACCCTGCAGTGGCTGAGTCCTCAAATATTCTGTATTAAGTACTGTCTCTGGAGAGGTGCTTAAAAATTCATAATATGGTGTATCTATTGATGTATTTAACGGAACTCTGGAGTAAGGAAGTAGAACTCTCCACCACTGTCAAGATAACACTGCCAAATTTTCCTTTGGATCTGTACACCTCCAGATGAAAACCTGAGTTCCCATGGGGCCCAGATATTATAGTTGGAGCTGACAGCTTGGATCTCTATTGTGAGAAATTATTCATGATATTAGCAGTTCTTTCCTCTTAAGGCAAGCATGTGAAATATTACATCTTCACTCAGATTTCCTGCAATAACCTGATACATAACTCAATATTAGGAGACGTTCATCAGCAAAAACAAACGTGTGTTAGTGCAGCAGTATAATATAACAGAACTCGATACCAGGATGTAGCTGCTGAAGTGAACTTGCAAAAAATAGCAACTATATAGACATTACATCAAGTGAGGAGCCTTTTAGGGAAGGCAGAGAGATACATGCACTCTGAGGCTTTCTCACAATATATCACACTTTTCCTCTGCATGAGAGAAGTTCAGCTTCACAATAGAACTGCACTCTCTATTGCACTGTGAAAATATTTGCCCTTTCTTTATCTGTTACCCCAGTCTAACACTGTCAATAACCTAATTGTTGAATATATGGGAGTAAGCTGTGGGTTGCTATTGAAATGCTTCCCCTGAAGATCTGATATCAAACATGCAAGAAACAAGAGGGAGTTTGAGCCCTGCTTCGGAACACGGCAAAGCTCCTCCTTGGGTCATGGTTTTCTGCTTGTGTGACTCCTAGCTCAGAATTTACCCTTCAGGAGTAGTGAGGCATGAGGAGAGGACACATGCAGGGAATGTACACTACACACACCTAAATGAAAGCAAATTTCAGTCATAAGGGAGTCTCAGCTTGAATAAAGTGCAAATTAAATCAACTGCCATTATTCTCTGCATTTGACCAAAACCTGACCATACCTAAAAGGCTCTGAACAAGGCAGTTTTTTATAATCTCCATATTCTTATATGTTAAATCCCACTTTACCCTGAGCAAATGGACAAGGATGCAGTTGATGATTTGACTTCAAAACTTTTGATTCAGGTTTCACTGTGTAATCATCTTGCAGAGCGTAGGCTCTCTCTGCTCGCTCAGGCCCACGTTATGCAGGCTTTGAAATACAAAGAGCAGCAAAGAGTGAGTGAAAACCCTTCTAACTTCAACATCTGAGTGACCCCATTCTCCTTCTGAAAAGGAGATTGAGGTTTGAAAGCAAATGCTGCCCTGTGGTCTATATAGTTTTAAGTAATCATAGGCACATATAATGAGCAGCTGTAAAATCCTACTAAATGAAGCCTCTTTTCCCAGCCAAAGCTGAACAGTTCTACAGTGCTATTTAATTTATACTTTTCCAGATGCATTTGAAAATAAGAGTTACAGTCTGGAGCTCCTATCTGCACTGGATAACTTTATATGGCATCTGCTTTTCCAGAATCCCTGAAGTACCCAAGGAAGTCTCAAGTCTCAAGAGGTCACAGTGCAGAAGATTTTGACCTGAATTAGCACGAGGTTTCGCAGCACCACCTGTAAAATCACATATTGCTGGAACAAGGATGAAGGGCAGGAGCATGAGGTAGGCAGGGATGCTTTTGCATGGCAAATAATTCTCCAGAAAAAGTGGATGCAGCAGCGGTGGGGGCAGACCTGGGCTTGTTGATCTGCAGTGGTGAAAGGAGACGGGGTAGTTGTGCCTTCTTCCTAAGAGGGATGTTCCTCTTTCCCAGCAGGAAAGCTGCCACAGCCCCATCCTGCCAGGAACAACAGCACCCAGTCCAGCACTTCAGGACTCTGGCACAAGCAAAGTGGACAGTGGGGCCCCAGCAGCCCTTGGCAGCCCTGCCATAGGCAAGTGAATGCTCTGTTCACCCCAGATAAATTCACAATACTGCTCTGAAGAGGGTAAAATTTTTTCACAAAATTACAAATGGAAAGATTGAAGAAATTCCTTATGACTTATCTTGTGGCTAGTGGCAGGAATAAAATGTGCACTTCCTGCCTGAAAGCCATGCCTTTACCCATAAGGCCCCCCTCGCGTCCCACTGACATAGCTGAAGAATTACATTGGGTGAGTCACCAGTAACTATTTATATTTGAGGGCTTAGAGCACTTGCTGTTAACCAGAACACAGAAGTTGTGCCGGGCTGATGCAGAGAACAACTCGTGGATGCCCAGGGAAGGTCCCACTTGCATTTCCAATCCGTCCTCCCACACTATCTTTGTCATAGGGCAGCAAGTAGCACAGTGGCATTTTTATGTGTTGATTTTTTTCCCCACCCACTCTGATTTCCGCCTCCAATTTGACCTTTTGTTTGCCACAGATGTCCACTGGAAAGGCAACTGGGTCGCCACATCACGTAAGACCAAACATTCTGATGGGCAGAAGTTCAGTGGTTCCCAAGATACTTTTCTACGTATTTTCTGCTACAGCTCAAAGGTGCAAAGACAGGAGCTGAAATGTTTGCATCGTCCATTGTACACAAAAAGGGATTCTTGCAACATCATGGTCTACAAAGAATTAAACTGGCAAAATATGTATTTGCACAGACTACACCTTTGGGTGCTGTAAACCTGCCTAATATTCTGTAATTCCCACCCACTGGCCATACAGTCCTCTCCCAGTGTGGAATTGACGATGGCCTTTTCAGATTAGGTTAAAAAGTCCAGATTCAAATGGAAGAATAAATAATTGAGCATTATTTTAAAAGCTACAATAAAGCTATAATAGATTATTAAGGTAGGTTTAATACACGGTGATTCAGTTGTTAGAGTCCAACAGGTTTCATGTAACCAGAGCTCACAAACATCTATTACATTTCCTTTTGATGTGCTTATAACCATCTATAATAATTATGTGTGTAACACACTCATAAATCCACTGACTCTATATTAAACCTCTCTGAACCCTTCCTAAATGGAATCTTAATACAAAGGGTGAGAAAGGTACTCCATTATGGAAATAGACCCAGATATTAAGAAACATCCAATGTTAACACTTTCAAGTGCACACAAGGGAACAACAGCGTTTTGCCAGTTGTGTGCAACTATGTGTGCAAAGCACATTCTGATGAAATTGGGAAAGAAATCAATACATTTATTCTGAAAACAGCAAGCTGTAGAGTAGCAGATATCTAAATGCTACCCTATTAATATCTGCCTCACTGCATATGCCTGTTAATATGGGTCTTATTTTTGTTCTTTCAAAGAAATTATCTTTTCTAGATTTAATTTTTGTACTTCAAAACAATAATGAAAACATAGATATGTATTTCTAAACATAAGTCAAGAATTAGGCCAAATCTTGCTCTTCACTGCAGCCATTATCCTGAAAGTGAAATTTGAGCACTTTGTAGTAAAAGCACAGTACTATCTTGGAAAGAAGTTTTCATGGCAGCAGCCACACTGCTTTAATAAAATGCAAGTTTTGTCTCTCCCACATGCAAATTTTTTTTCCCATAGACTTCAGTGGCCAGAAGCTCTAACACAATCTGAGTATTTTGAAAAGAGACTAATAGATGGATTAATGCAAAAGTGAAGTGCTTAGACCCTTTTGCATAGGTTTGCACACTGGATTGTCAGCAGAAGAATTTCTCAACCTTTCTGGCTCTCTGAGGAAGGAAAAGAAGGAGGCATTTTCATTTTTCAGAGATGCTTTTATACTGTATAATCCTGTTCAAGGATCACCTCAGCTTGATTGTTTAATCATTTCTTTAAAACAATGCAAATGGAAGGCAAAGTTATTTTAATTCACCACAGGCTGAAAGGCCTTGGCTGAGATTTCATACCAGACAATAGAAGAAAGACTGCAAAGAGATAACAAGGAAAACATGATTAAATCACAGAAGTGACATAAAATCAATAGAAGGAGGCAAGGATCAATAATTCTTTGCTCTGAGTAACAGTCAGTAGCGCTTGTACTCATTTTCAGATTTTTCCAAGATCATTTCCTGTTTGATTTGTGTAGACAGAGACTTTCTTTACAATATTGGTCTTTTAGCATTTTTGTTAAGATTATTCTTTTGTAGGTATTTATTTCCTAATTCATTATCTACATTGGTTTCATTTGTGCTGGCTTTTATACAGAAGCCTATGACTAATCACAAAATAAGAGCATAGAGCAATTATTTAAGAAAAATGAATGTGAATTTATAGCCATAGTAAAAGGGAATTTTCAGCTTTTCATAGCTGTAAAGCAGGTTTCATCTAGTCCTTAATTTATTGTGTCAGTTCACAGTATTTGTTACTAAAAATCCAGAAGACAGAAACAATTCATTAAATCCAGACTTTCCAAAACAGACCAGATGAAGCAGAGAGATTCACCGCCATGGAGTCAGAAGGATCTATTGCATTTATGCTGGGTTGAAAGAGGAAGAGGACCAGACAAATTGCATTCTGCAAATTGCCTGAGTTTTACAAGCCCATCACAGACCTGGAAGCCTATTTCTCAAGTTTTCCTACAAATGCCAATGACAAAGCAGCCCAATCCCATACTATACTCCAGTAAAAAAGCCCTGTACAGGTGCAGACCCACAGCACCACCGATTCATCCCATGGTGCAGCAGGAAGAGAATGTAAATGGTCCTGGGTTAACAACTAACACAGTGCTAAACCCCAGCCCCTGAGAACTGTTCCTGTATCTGTTTGCCACTGGGTCTAAGGATGTGACTGCCCAAATGTTGTGCCCCACACTTTGGTGCCACTGGAAAGCCCTAAGATGGTTGTGCAACATCCACAGACCCCAAAACATCAATGTCAGCTTTCATAACAATCCTCTGTGGGGTTATCCTATTGTACCAGCCACTTTGACAGTTTAAAATTCATCAGTCAGGCTACAGAAAACACAAGTCTATCTTGAAAACCTCAGCAGGTTAAAAAAAAGTTATTTTTTCTTTGTAATCTAATGCTTTTTCTCTTAGGTTTCATTCTAATCTGGTTTTCCTTTGGATCATCAAAGTTTATTTAGGACAGGGGAAAGGTCTTTAAACTGAAAGAGGGCAGGTTTAGATTAGATATTAAGACGAAATTCTCTACTGTGAGGGTGGTGGGGCCCTGGCACAGGTTGCCCAGAGAAGCTGCAGATGCTCCATCCCATCCAAGCACTCAAGGCCAGGTTGGATGGGGCTTGGAGCAACCTGGGATTGTGGAAGGTGCCTCTGGCCATGTCAGGGTAGGTGGAACTAGATGATTTTCAAGGTTGCTTCCAACCAATATCATTCTACGATTCTATTATCATTTTTTCCTTATGAAGGTAGGAAAATAACGAAGTGCTTACCTGGATGACTCTCTTAGTTGGTATTTAAAACACCATCAAACCCCATTGCAGTTTCACTATTTTGACCACAGTGGGACCAGGAATTTGTCCCAAAGACTTGGTAAAGTCATGGTGGTTGGTAACATCGAACTGCTTTACGTCTCAGGAAGATTTTAGCTCTTAGATTTAAAACCTGTGAAGAACAGCCTCAGTTCATTTTGATGTCCTTCCCCTGCAACAGTAATTGAAAGGGCTTCACTTCAGATACACCAGTTTGAAGTGGGAAAAACACCACGACCAAGAGGCCCCCCAAAAGCGATGAGGGGTACAGAGGTATTACCTCCAAATATATCCTATCTATAATTATCTCCCAACCCTTTTGTTTGTTCCCTCAGGTGCTTTGACTTCAACTACTTTCAAATATACCTGATTGTATAATGATAATCTTACTGAAATTGCAGTTAATGGCGCTCTTCACAATCTGTCCTCGATCCTCTGGCCAGATGAAGCAGAAAGCCACTCAAAAGAGCCCACTCTGATTTTTCTGGAGGTGGCAGAAATTTAGAAAGAAAGATATTGTAAGGACAAACAGAAAAGAAAAAGTCCCACAGCTCTGAGGGTCAAGCAACTGTTCATCTTTAAGTATAAGGAATAGGAAGTCTTAACAACACACTCCACATATGCTCTGAGTGACTTCTACATAAGCAGAGTGCAGAAGGCATGGATCCCTCCTGGCTCAGTGATCATCAGGAGGGGAAAAAAGAGACAATCAGCTGAACTATTTGGTCACTAAAATGCCCCACCAAGGTGGAGAAAACAGCTGGAATAAAGCTGAGATGGCAGGAGTCTTAGCCATGTGTTAGTGCTGCCTATTTTGGTAATAATTATGTCCTCAAGGAAATTCACATTTCTGCATGTACACAGGACTAAATAGTCAATATCCAAGTACACACCACTCGATCTGAGTGCCTTAGGTATGTGAGGTAGGTACCAGAATCATGGAAAGCAGCATTCTCCAAAAAATATCCTCACTGCAAAATTTTCACCCTCAGTAGGATTTGGTTCATTATAGACTAGTATATTATTATATAGTTACTATAGACTAGATTATGATATATTATATATAATATGTTATATATAATTATCTATAATACACATAATATATAATTATATATATAATATTACCACTGACAAACATCTTAGATCTTGTAATCATCTCACAACATTTCCTTCAAGTCCATGTTCAGTCCTAAATATGGTTCAGAAAAAGTCAGCAGGAGACACCAACAACTGTCAAATTTTGTTCTTTGGAAGCTCCCCAAAAAAAGAAAGCTCAGGTTGCCAAGGTTCAGAGGAGCTGAGCAGCCATTAACTTCATAGATCCTTCCCATTCAAACCTATTCTTCTACAAATTAAAAAGGCTTCTGAGAATAGATAATATAAATGCAGTATAAATATGCTACAGGGAATACTTAGTATAGCACCTACATTAGAATCGGGGATGCACCTTTAAAAGCACATTTTCTTGGTTTTGATGTTCTTATCCTATAAATAAAGTGGAAGAATCATGTATGTATATTGGGGTATTTAAAGCTCCTTCTAGTGTCCTCTGGAAACAGAAAGAGAGGAAAGAGACATGACTCCAGCATCTCCACTGTTTAGACAGGATATTAGCATTTGGCAGGGATATATCAAATTACATGAACCTATGCGAAATCCCTATTGCGAGAGAAAATGTAGAATTATGAGACTTCAGCAGCAGCCAACTCATGGAAAACTCAGCCTATTTGGTCTGTGTGCAGATCAGAAATGTCCGAATGCCCTAGCAATAGCATAGCACTAACTGCTCTAATGGCCAAGGCTAAGAATTGATCCCTGTAGATGACAAGGCTGGAATACTGTTGGGTGAACCATATGGGATTGGGTGGTGGCAGTGGTCCTATCAGGACTTACAGGATACAACAGCAAAGGGTTAAGCAAAATCTGAATTCAGCCTGGCACACCAGCCCTCTCACCTCTGGCCCTCCCCATCAGTGGCAAGATTATTCAGTGGCCAACACGGCTGGACCTGTGAGACAGAAGGAAAAGTGATGAGTAAGGTGATGGGTTTTCTATAGACTTGGAAAATTCTAAATGATTTCACTTGTGAAGTGTGTAACAAACAACATGCAATTATATGAAGAGCTGTATACAACTTGGTTTCACTGACAGCGAAACACTTCCTGAACAATGTGGATACAAACACCCTCATAAGCCAGAGAGGTGTGGTGGTGTAACACCACTGTGCAAACTCAAAGGTTCAAATGGCATTCCTGGACTGTCTGCACCTGCTTGCTCTGCTCACACCTTGCAAACTCAACCAAAATTGTTTATATGTTGGCCAATGTAATCACACAACAATACAATAAAAAGCAGGGGCATTTTGAAGGCAATGTTTTTAATGTACAGGCAGCAACATCTCAGTCCAATGCCATGCTGGAAAATGCTGCCAAATGGTAAAAAACAGAAATAGAATATTTGAGGAAAGTATCTTGGAGAACCTTAAAAGGGAAGGAGATGTTTTCGTTGTGGTATCAAAGTTATTCTCCCCTTCATGAGGACGCACAGGATTTGCATCACTACTTCAGCAAGGAGCACTCTGGAGCACCCAAGTTGTTCTTTTGTTCCACAGTTCTTCTGACAAAACACAAGAAAAAGGTTTCTTTCTCTCAGCTGAGCACACACTGTGCATATAAATAATGGAAAAAGAAATCTGTAGCTGTTCAGGAGTGCAAGGGTAGTATATTCTAAAATTCTCCTCCTGGAAACTATGCGGAAAATATGGATTTCTCAATGTTTCTTTTGCTTTGTAGTATGAAAAAGGAAAAATAAACCAACTATTTATTGATTTTTTTTTCAAAAATACCACATTTTAGTCTTTTATAGTTTACTGTGATAAACAGACCCTGTCTTCAAGCTGGAAGTTTTCATTTAACTAGTTTTTAATTGCAATCAGAAGTTTATAGTCCAACCATATATAACCCCATAAATCATCATTAAAATGCCTCCAGTCATGAAACAATGACCAGAACAATAATCACAAAAGTGAGAGATTTACACTCCAACCAAGACAATAGCACAAGAAAGCAAATGTTTGCACTCTTCAAGAATATCAGTGTCGTTTATAAAGTATGAGTAATAAAATCAATACAGTTGATATTAATCAGTATCTGGGTGGACCTTGTTCTTGTACTTAAGATAGGCCTTCTGATAAGATAGTTAGCTATTTGTATTCCTTTTCAGTAAATTAAAATACATTTCCTTGAAGATATAGCTTGCCAGCTATAATAATGTGCCATTATGCTGATGATTTACAAACATATTGTAAAACATAGCAATGCAACAGCTGTGGAAATAAAATAATCAGCCTTCCACCTCTCTGCTACATCAGGTCAAACCTCTTATTTGTCTGTAATGACAATAAGGAATAAATAAATACCCCGGTACATGATGAGGGGGGTGAGGCTGGCTATTCTTGAGAATGTGCTTTGCATGGCAATCAATGATGTGTACTGAGGGAGCACATTCAACCACTCACTATTTATAGGACACGTAGAGGCTGTCTGTTCCAGAGACTCTTACCTAAGCTGAACTAGAGAGGCACTTATAAAATTGAATCTGCTGCTCAGAGCTTGGGCTCTGCTGTAAATTACAATCCATAGTCCTGCCTGACTGCTGAGCCATGGTGAGCTCACCAGGCTGCTCTGAGGCCATTTCAGTGCGCTTTTTATGCAACTGTGTCAGGTGCACACAGGAAATAATAATCAGGAGGCAGAGAAACACATCACAGAAAGAAAATATTTAGCAAGAGCGGCTTCTGAAAGGATGCATTACATTGTCTTTACAGCGCAGTCCTGGCTCAGCAGTTCTGCTGCAGTCTCATATTAATGTTGGTAATATTAATCCAAACTCATACCATCGTTATGAAGAAAAGAGAGGAACTGGCTCTTTGCAGGTCACAATCTTTCTCTCTGTTTTCCCTCTGATTTGTACCTCTTTTATGGGACTCTGTCACACTGTGGCATTTGCAGGTCACAGTAGCATTCACTGGGTGTAACACCTATTTAAGCTTATCTGCAGAAAAGAACCTGGCAATGATCTACCTGGAGCTCTTTTACTGCTGGAGATGATCCAGGTTTTCCTTTCCTTCCTTACCATCCCCCTTCTCATCGCACGAGGTAAATACAAAACCTGCCTTGCTCAGCCTGTGTTTTGCAGGAAAGGGGCTGAAGGTCCAAGGTCAACAGAACATAACTTCCTTCAAAACAGTGGAATTATTTGGGCCTTTCCATTGGCTTACAGAGTGCAGGTTTTGATCCCCAGTCAGTGCCACAAATAAATCTGAATTATTGAGCTGTACAGTGAGATACCGAGCACATTGGGTAATTCAGCTGGCTAAGGAGCTGCAGCAAATTATACAGGTTTGGGTCCAAAAATTAAATTTGCATTATTGCTTTTGAAATTGATCAGATAATGGCTTATTCGATTCAATTCAGTTAAAAGTCTCATAATAGTCCTTGCATACTTCTTACCTTTTGATTAAAGTCACTAAGAACTACCCCCGTTGTGCAGGGACCAGCGAGTAAAACTGAAATATTAAAAACCGTTTTGCCTGCCAAGCACAAAGAAGTGTTAAACTGGCAGAGCTTGGAGCCTAACAGAACCTCATGATTTCAGTGCTTGTGTTTGTCCAATAAAAATAATTCTGAATATTTTAGATCTCAACACAGCAACTCACAGCATAAAAATAGAATGCTTTGGGATATCAGTTGTGCAGGCAGACATGCACTTTCACTGAAACCAGCTACATCCCACAGATCTGGGACTGCTCCTGGAAAAAGTTCATGCTCATCTGAGTCCATCAATCCAGAACAGAAGCTGCTAAATCACTGACCTCGGTAGCAAGATTGCTGTCTTGTCTCAACCCACCAAAATGTAGATCTGGAGAAGCACTGATTCAAAGTATGAGCTGGCATGGGTGATTTAGAAAGAAAAGAGAATGGTCAGACTTTTTTTATTCCTCAGAACTATAAATCTTAGAACGGGGCATGTTTATTGCTCTATACACGTGTACACACACATGCAAAATGCGTCTTATAACCCTAGAGGTGCTCATGTGTCCAAAGTCCTCCCAAGACAGAAACATAATCTTGCAGACAGGTAGATTTATTGTTGTGATTGTTGTTGTTGTTGTTTTTGTCTGTAGACAAAGATGTGCTTATCTTGGACCACATTTTTCTCCATAGACCTGTCAAGTCGTATCCAGGTAAGGTAATCAAAATAAGATCAAATGGGCAAGAAGTTATAATCTGGCTGAAAAATCAGGTTTGACAAATCCAGCATTATGTCTGTGAGCAGGAGAAGAGACCTCAGAGGCCTTTACACCAGAAGTACCTTCTCTGGAATAATTCTGCAGCAGGAACACCATGATCATGGTGAGACTGGCGGGTTTCTTCTGAGCTCCCTCTAGTGAACCCAGTGACCAGCTCCTCCTCCCTCCCACTGAGACACCTGCAGCCCAGGCCAGGATTTATAACAAATTGATATTTTCCTTTAGTGTAGACACTCCTTGCATGTAGACATGGTTATTATTTTTCTCCTGAGTCACTGATGGAAGAAGATGAGGCCTTGGGAAATTAGGGACGGGATCCACTTATCACATCTCTAACTATAGCCCATGAGAAGTTTGACATTTACAATAAACCAGTTGTCTGGGCTCCACCTATAGTCAGCATAGAGAGACATAAATACCTCCAGAAGGCCATTCATTGCTGTCTATCTCTTTTCACTGGCAATAGGGGACTCCAGATAGCCCTTTTAGATTAGATAACTAAGTGTCAAAGGGATAAAACTAGGTGAGATGAATGCCTTGTGATTTGACTTCTCCATCATGAGGCCCTTCTTTAACTCCTAAGCTGTTCTTCTTTAAAAAACCCTTGTTCCTAGCTTCAGTCTAGAATGGTGACCAATTCAATTGAACAGAGCAGAAGCAGAGAAACCTTCTGAGAATGGTGAGCCCAGCACCATTCCAAAGCAGGCAGTAGGGCATCCACAACTGTCTCCAATGGAAAATAACTCCTGGATGTAAATGCTGAACATTTGAGTCCACTGCAAGTTCAGACAATGTTTGAACCATTGACGGAGAAGCGTAAATTCCCCAAGAACTAAGCAAATAGTTGCTGGGGTGAGTTCACCCTTTCTTCTTCTGTGACACATCCATAGGAAAACATTTTCTCGAACACTTTCACGCTGTCACAGATTGGGTTTCTGCATGAAGAGATTATTCATTAAAATGTGACTCTGAGAATTGAAACAAACTGATTATTAAAGGCTGAAATGTAACAGCACCCAAAGGCACTGACTGAAATTGAGGAGCCATTGAGCCAGGGAGTGTGTAAGTAGCTTGGGGCCAGACTCATGTAGTTTTGATCCCATTGGATAATCCCAAATAGTCTCACAGAAACTGATGGGATTGCTCAAGGAGTATGTTACTCAATGGGAATAGAACCAAATTTGGTTTACCCTGAGGATCTTGCAGGAGCAAAGAATATGGATGAAATACTCGGTCCCATTACAGACAGGAGTAAAGAAAACAAAACAAAACAATTAATTTCAAAGAGCTATATTTGACCCAAAGTATAGGCAAAGAGAGGAGGACACATCATCCATCTGCTTGATGCTACCTGTTTGTCATTCCCAAAGAAAAAACCAGAAATGTGCAAAATTTGTGGAGAAACATGCAATCAAAATGTCTACAAATACTGTTATTGGCAACCATATAGATGCACACTCATACCTCCAGTGTACACTTCGCCTTCATTTTGCTCTCTAATTTGAAAATATGAATTACACAGGTTGGTTAGGTCACATGACATGGCATTATTCTCTTTCTTGGTGGCATAAACCTAGTGAGAAATGGTTTTAATCTAAATATTTTTCCATTGGAAACCTCCAGTTACATGAAAACAGTGGCTGTGAAAATGTACCACTCATTCAGTGACAACACAAGGCCGGAGAGGGGGTTCTGGTCAAAAGAAAACATGTTTGTGTGTATGTGAGAAAGAGAGAGTAAAAGTCTTAATACCCCAATGGCTAAAACATAATGAGGGATTATTATAAAAAAAAAAAAAGTGGATGCTGTCCCTATGGTGATGAATTATTTATTGGAATGATCAAGTTCTCACAGGAAAGACTGAGAAAATTCATTCCCCACAGGGTGCAGTGATTAGGACACACTCTGGAAACATGGGAAAACCCATCCTCAGTCTCCACTCTCCAGCAAGCAAAACAAGGCCATCCTGCAGCCTTCTGCATCCCAGGTGCAAGTGGAGACTGCTGTAAAGTATGTTTTTCTGATTGATTTTGTTTTTTTGTTTTGTATTTGTGGAAAGTCTGCTGGTCCTTGATTGCACTGTGATGCTTAAAGGGGTCCAAATTCTTTTTATACTTTATGGTGGGAAAAATTCAGTCCAAGTCCTGCCACTGAGGGCTCACATCATTCAAATATTTGGGCTCACGTCTCTTCAGGGAGCCAGAAAAGTTACTGAATTTTGGGAGGAAATCATGAAACTCTTAGTATCATTCCTTTCAGAAAAAACAGCTCTAAACTCATCTACATAAAGACAATTTCCTAATTTAAACCTTCACCAGGGCAGGTAGAAGCAGGGCCCAGGAGTGAGCAATACCCACTCTAGGTCACGGGGTGGGGAAAGGACAGAAATGCACTACTCCACGAAATACCTGGAAATGCTGGGACTCCTTTGAATCTGATCAAGTCTGATTGCACCACTGCACACGCCAAAAACCACCCTGGCTCTCAAACAGAATGATGTAACTCTCTGTGTGAGTGCTACAAAAGTACTCTCTAATCCTTCCCTAGGTTAAGATGTCAGGATTCCCAAAGGAAGCTTGCTGAATATTATCATTCTAACAGCCTCTGTCCCCTGTGAAATAGACCATTCAATGTGGAAATAGTCAGGTGTCAGGAAAACACAGCTTTCCACATTCTGTATGAAATCCCTTTCACTGAAAATCGACCAAATATTTGTGGGTAAACATAAAGGGAGCATAAACAGCTCTTCTTCTATTTTAATCTTCCTGAATGTTTTGCAGCATTCACCCGATATTTTGTAGGTCATTAAGAAGATAAAGTTGTGTGAAGTCCACCAAGAAGCTGGGGATAAGCTGGGAGTGAGTTGCAGATTTGAAACCTGTGTGTATGTGTGCACCTGCACATGTTACACAGTGAAATCTCCTAGAGTTTGGAAAGTTCATCTTTAACACAGAAAAAGAATTTCAGTCAATGGTGGCATAAAAATGGTAACAGATTGCAGATTTTGATTCATGAACTGGGAAGTTACTGGAAACCTTAATCAGGAACACAGCAGGGGAACACCTAGAAAGCTATTGTTTAATTAAAGATAGTCGTAACTACAGAGAAATCCTGCAAGCACATCAGAATTCTCTGCTTTTGGATATAGCACCATGCAAAAGCATAAACTCATATATAAATGTTGGTCGAAGGGCGGATCACCCTGTCCATAAAGAACTGGTCTGTGGATTAAGTTCAGGTAAAATCAGGTCAGGATAGGAGGGGAAAACTCAAAAGGATTAGTGTATGGATGATCATTGCTCATATTGTTATGCCAGTGACCTTAAAGAAACAATGAAGCAGGTGATTAAATTAGCCAGGCTGGACCTGCAGGGAAAGATGGTCATTAATGAGCACTCCAAAGATGGATGGGCTTATTTTTCTGGATTAAGAACATGTCATGAATGAGACTGAGCACTATTGAGGATACAGACAAAATAATAGAAACTAATACTAAGGACAAGAAAGAAGTGTTAAAGGGAAGGAGAACTCTTCCTTTTCAATCCAGGTGAATTTTAGTGCTGCCTTCAGTGGCAGCAACTGTTGGAGCAATCCCATCTTAGACAAAGAAGGACTAGGTAGCTGTAGTGATTGGTGTCTCCAGAGTAAAATTTAGAGACTGAATTCTACAGGAAACTGGACAATACTGAGATGAAAAGTAAGAAAAGAATAAGGAAAAAAAAAAAAACACCAAGAAATCCACATAACTCCAAGACTGCAAATCAAAAGAGTCCAGTTTCAGACAGAATAAATGATCTACAACAGCAGAGTTTTTAGAGATATGGAGATAAGTACAGGCCATAGAGCTCTGCCAACCTGAGACACAGACACAGTAGTGGCCACTTAAGTGGATGATGAAGTCTCAAATCAAAGGGAAAGTTGTCACATCTGTTGTGCAAATCACTTCCGTGCCTGAGTTAGAGTAACACCCTTTCCTTGTTGCGTTTGTTTCAACAACAAGGTGGAGAGTTGTTTGGGATTTCACATTTAAACACAGCTCAAAAAACTGGGACCATGATTTCAGTGATGGTTTGTGGTTGCCATTATAATAGAAATAATAATAACAATAACAATAATAATAATAATAA
Source organism: Edolisoma coerulescens (assembly GCA_013397115.1). Classification (NCBI taxonomy): domain Eukaryota; kingdom Metazoa; phylum Chordata; class Aves; order Passeriformes; family Campephagidae; genus Edolisoma; species Edolisoma coerulescens. The sequence continues at coordinate 443,838 of VWZW01003558.1, read as the reverse complement.
TAATACTTTTCATTTTGAAAGGGTGCAATAAAAAGAGAAGCAATCCAGGGAACTCAGAGCAATACTTAGATTCAGGAAGTTCATCTGCATCGACATGTTCAGAGGGGATTGTTCACATTCATTAGGAAGAAAAGTACACCTATGGCACATGAGAGCCTGGATCTGTGTCTTTTAAACTGGCAAAGTTATTTTGATATATTTAACATAAGGTTTTGATAATGAGAGAGGGTATTAAAAAGGTCTAAGCATACTGGGGATGACAGATGGCAAGAGAGTGTTTCCATTATTGATAGACCTTTCTTGAAGACAAAAACCTTGAGAAGACAAGGCTGACAGTGACTACTGAAGGCATCCTCACCTAGACTTCATTTTGCAGAGCAGTTGTAAACAGGAGCTATAACTCACAACTCAGACAGGACAGATCCAGATGGGCCCTTTGGCTTTCTTCCATAACAAAATCTTTAATTTTCCTAGAGAAAATAGCAACTCCATGCACATGCTGCTTACTTCAGAGCAAAACTTGGTTTACAAACTCAAGTAGTTTAAGGATTAAAAAGTTTAGTCTATCTCAGCAAATGAACTTTATCAAAGTGCAGGGAAAATCAAGCCTTCAGGTAAACAGGAGCATTTGCCAAGTGGAAATCCCAGCTCTTTGTATATTTAGTAATGAGTGAAGATAAGATTTCTTTTTTTGACAGCATGATGGATACAATCATAAAAGGAATCATGCTGCTGTAACAGAGTGTACTTGAAGAGTGAATTTGAAGGCTGTGTCTTTATTCCCAAACACATCTTACCTTTCTTTTATTTAGAGTACATGAAAGGTAGTTTTTCTGGCATGTGAAAATGTTAAAGTTTTGTTGGGTTTTTTTTCTTCTTTATTTCCCGCACCCCAATATGGATGTGTTACGTTTAATTGTCAAACTCAGATCTGCTTCCCAGTTCAATAATCACTGACTCATTTAAGCATATTTATTTAGGGGATTTTTTAATAGATAGAAAGGTACAGTAAGCAAAGAAACACAAGATCTTGGACGAACACAAGCTCGTAAATTGTTACATGTGATTCTGCTACTGTGGGTTAAAGGAGGGGGCAGCACCAAGAATGTGGTGAAACCAGCTGCTTTGAACCCTGGTATTTCAGCATAAAAGCCACAAATCTACCATAGATTAAAAATGAAATTAGTTTATGGGTCTTAGCCTGTTACATTTTGGATGCTTATCCATGTCACAAAATGAATCAGATCTGATGTGATTGACAGTCTCTGCTCAGAGAAAAACCTCATAGCTGCTGGCCACTCATGATTGAAATCTAATGACCCAGCTCTACTGGAAAGCTAAATTCAAAGAGAAATTCTACTGTACTTCACTCAAGAGATAGAGAAACCAAGATGGCCGTCTTATTTGTCTTAGCATCCACCCAAAACCTGAAGGTGCTTGAAACACTCACAAGGAGGACACAACTAAGCACAGGTTCCAGAAGTGTGGTGGACATTCATCTTAAGGGTGTTTTAACAATTTTTGTGAGATTCTCTTTTCCTTCAAAAATCTGCTGAGGAAAGGCCAGGGCACACTACTTCATAACATTAAGCTCACAAATTGCACAAGTAACAGAAGCATATTCCAGGTCATCTCCTCCTTGGATCCAGGATACAACAAGAGATTCCGGCAGAAAGAAGATCAAAGGGTGAAATCAGCTTATCCCACAACAAATTCTCAATGATAGTCTCTTGTTCCATGATTGGCCTCAAAATGAGGTTGTGAAGATGAAATTATAATTTTAGCTGATGTCATCAGGCCAAGAGTCCAACTTACCTACCTGGGAAAAGATTCCTCAGGTCACTGACAGCTGTGCCTGGTTGCCTGTCCATGGAGGGAAGGAGGCCTCATCCAAGCCAAGCCACGGCCTTCCACACTACTTACATCATGCAACAGACATTTGCAAGGTTGAACTTTCACATGTTTAACCTCTTATCAAAAGTAGATACAGGACCCCAACATAAAATAAGATCACAGAACGATTAAGGTTGCGAAAGACCTCTAAGATAATCGAGTCCAAGCAAAGGTCTGCACCCTCACACCAAATGCAGTCCCAGCTGAGATCCTTCTCAGTCTGGTACTTGACAGTCTAAAAATAAAGAAAGTGTTGTTGTATCACAGGGGTAAATGCTCCTTCTCACTCTTCAACTGAGTAAGTATACCATTCTGAAAGAAAAGCCAGATATTTTCCATCATATTACTTTTTTAAATGTCTTAAGTGGATATTCTCTGCATTTCTCAGCAAGGAAGAATGTAACAGAGTTCTCAGAAAAAAAAAAAAAAAGCTAGACAGTAAGATTTTCATTCATAAATCCATGAGAAATCATCCACAAAGGTACTCATTGCAATGGTTGTTGCCTGCTGACCTCTGTTGCCCCAGGAGCGATGGTGGAGGAGGGAAACCCAGTTATGGTCAGAGCTGAGAGTACTGGTGGCATCTCCAGCACTGGCAAGATGGCTTTCCGTTGGCACCTAATAGGTGCAAATTATCTTGTCTAAAATATAATGGATTGGGAGATTTCGGTCATTCTGATAACAATTTGAGAGAGGAAGAACTGGAGATGAACTTCTTCATTTAATTTAGGAAGAAAAAAATTTCCCCTCACAATAATTTTAACTATGTTTTTTTAAAATGATCAGAGAAAAGTTGTTAGGTTTCTATGTCAAGAAAAGAATTGTAGATTTTGATCAAAAATGTCTATGGTTTTGCTTCTTAGAAACATGTCTTTATAGTTCATGTCTACATTTTAGAAGGATTATCTATTTTTTCTAGGGACTCTATCAAGTTTGAAAATAAATTAAGTTCATTGGAGAGGAAATATTTACAATCTCCCATAAAATATATTAGACTCCAACAATTCTCTTGGGGCATTCTGTGGGCTGTACACATATAGAAAATCTGGTCTAATAGAGTCCTAATCAAACAGGTTTGTTCAGAGAGGTGTCCACTCATTCTGTAGATATCCTTCCCACAAAGTGGTCTCCTCACAGTGAGATGAGTAGTTTGAAGAAAACACTGTTTTTTCTTTCCGATCTGGAGAGAAACAGGTTCCCTGATATTTTTGTTTTCTCTGCCTCGCTCTCAGCCCCTAAAGCTTTTTTTGTTTTGTAGGTATTTTATAGAAAAATCAAGAATAGGAATAACTTGTATCTGAAATACAGTAGCATAGATCTCATAAACTATCTCACGGCCATAGTTTATGGAAATACAGAGTACAGATGCTTTGTTGAGACAAGCTCTGCCTTCTTTGCACTGACATAATCAGAGGCAAATATTTGAAATTATAGTCTGTGAATATGCCAGATTAGGATAGTAACATTACTGACAGTATATGAACCAAACATGACTTTTATGGAGTCATTCCAGTGAATTCTGCCAATACAGATCAGGAATAGTGTTTGCAGTACTTTCTTTTGAAAAATATGGGTATATGACCCTCAACAGGAAGTTACATGCCTTCCTTGGGGACGAAAAAGATTGCACAGAAACTCCAAGAGTCTGAGGAGGATGCAAAAGAACACTTCAGCTCTAAGAGGACTGCATGGTCAGCAGTTACCTGTGAAGTACCTGCTTCTGGGGAATCAGCAAAGGGCAGAAAGGGGATGTTGCAGTTCCCTCTTGATGAAGCACAGCAGATGATGCTCTATGTTGTAGCCAGTGTGTCGAATATGTACTTGGTCCAAAATCTGCATTTTTAATAGTGAAGCCAAGAATAAGTGTAAATATGCTGTGATCCTGATCACATCATAGGTAAATATGAATGTGATCCTGGTCTGGGATCAGGAACCGAAGTTAGATAAACTTCTTGGGATCATTTTTTATTCTATCCCACGTGTAAAGCAGAATCGAAGAGGTCTTTAAACAGCAAATTTGAGGGTTCTAACATTTTTAAACTTTAGGGGAAAATAAGATCAAACAAGAAAAAACTCAGTCTTAAATTCAGGGTGTGAGAGTCATTTAATACATTAAAAGGACTAGGATTAGAACTAGCAACACAGGGCATTCCAGCATCCCAGTCAGCTGGACATGGCTTTGCAGGTCTCAGTCTGCGTGGATCACAACAGGAGTACGTAGGTATAAACAAAAGCAGAATTTAATTACAAGTGCACATTTTTTATTGCACAATAGTCTTTCAAAAATGCCTACATGAAGTACAGCTGTGACGCTGAGTTTGATCATTTGTTGGAGGCTCTTTGTTAAACAGAATGAGTGCAGTGTAACACGCGGAATACGCTGACATCTTATGGGTCTGACATTTACTAAGGTAATAAATTAAAGTAATTATGTTAATGTATAATAAATGCATTCAACAGGAAATAAAAACTGTGCAGTGCAAGAACAAAAAAAATTGTTGTTTTTCTAAGTGTCTGTTATACAGAACAGTAAGATCTTAGCAGAGGTTTTTTGGAGGTTGATAATATAAACATCGATTGAAATAATCTTTATTTCTAGGGAAAATAATAGTGAACTTCAAGACATCAGATTAGAAAATGTGAATACAAATTAAAGACATCCATTCTCTACGCTGGGTTTGTGATTTGAAAAATTAAAGGTGTGGAGTTCTTTTGCTTCTTTCCTCTGTAGGACTTGCCATTCACAGCCTGATTCTTGGATCACTAAACAACTTGGACAACATTATCCTACCTGAGAGACATTTTCAAAAGCCACTTCTGGATCAGTAGGATTCAAGGAAGCACTGTGGTGGCAAGGCTGAATTAGTCACAACACTGCATCTCACCTACCATAACGAGCCACTCAGGCTCTCCTGGCTTCCTGCACCTACAAGCAACATGAGCTTGCCCAGACTGTTCTGCAACATCCAGCTGGGCTGGGGGATGAGAGGCTGGGCATGACCCAGCACTGTGCCCTTGCAGCCCAGAAAGCCAATTGTGTCCCAGGCTGCATCAAAAATATTGGGTTGGATGTTAGAAAAAGGTTTTTCACCCAGTGGGTGGTAGGGAACTGGAACAGGCTCCCCAGGGCAGTGGTCACAGCACCAGCCTGACAGAGTTCAAGAATCATTTGGACAATGCTGTCAGGGGTGGGATTCTTGGGGCTGTCCAGTGCAGGGCCAGGGGCGGAACTTTGATGATCCTTGTGGTTCTCTTTGAACTCAGGACATTCTGGGATTCTATGATTCTGCGAAAAGAAGGGTGTCCAGCTGGCTGAGGGAGGTTGAGGGAGGTGATTCTGCCCCTCCGCTCTGCGCTCATGAGACCCCATCTGTATCCTGTGTCCAGCTCTGGGGTCAGCAACACAAGAAGGACAAGAATTTTCTGAAGCAAGTCCGGAGGAGGCCACAAAGATGCTCAGAAAGCTGGAACATCTCTCCTGTGAAGACAGGCTGAGAGAGTTGAGGTTATCCAGCCTGGAAAACTGAAGGCTCCAGGGACATCTTATAGCACCTTCCAGTACCTCAAGGGACCACATGAGAGCTGGAGAGGGACAAGGACATGACAGGATAGGGCAAGGAAAAAGGCCTTCAAACTGAAAGAAGGGAGGTTTAGATCCTGGGAGGAAATTCTTTCCTGTGAGGGTGGTGAGGCATTGGCATGGGTTGCCCTGAGAAGTCGCAGATGCCCCATCCCTGGAAGTGTCCGAGGTCAGGTTGGGTGGAGCCTTGAGCAACCTGGTCTAGTGGAAGGTGTCCCTGCCCATGGCAGGGGAGTGAGAACTAGATGGTCTTTAAGGTCCCTTCCAACCCAAACCATTCTGTGATTCTATGATAAGCCTATCTTGCACATTTGCCATGAGTGAGGATGCCCTCTCACAGTGGTTTGTGAAGCTGTCACAGCTCAATTTTGTGCCAGAGACTGCAGATGCACTGTTCATTGCTTAAGAAGGATCACTGTGCTGCCAAATGACCAGGAGTCTTTAAAACCTTTTCCCCCTTGGCTCCAGCCAGGTTCAGAGCCTACTGCTGGCGGATCCTCAAAATGGTTATTTACACAAAAAGGTGTTTAAAGGGAGAGTTTCCTCTTGGCTCCAAATAATTAATGAAACTTTCTGTCAAAAATTACTTAAGCTCACACATCATTTAAAACTGTCTACTCAGCATAGATACTCCAATTATGTAAGTATCCAGTCCTGTTTGAATCACTCTGAATATAATTGCCTCAGCAATATCTAGAGATGAGTTTGGCCAGAAAACTTTAAAACGTATGGATGACATCTTCAGCTAAGGCAAGAGAGGCATTTCTCCCACTGCATCCTGTCAGGAGAAGCTGAGGACTTTTATGAAGTTTCATTTTGCTACATCAGGTTGGAAATCTTAATATGCCTCATTCTGTAAATTGTTCCACTTACTTCAATGGGTCTTCATGCAGATAAGGTGAAGTACAAACAGTACAAATAAAAGGGTAGGCTCTTTGAAGAAGAGCTGTTCTTATATTTGTTTGGGTAAAGCCGAGTAAGGTGGTGCTCAATTCTCTCTAGGCTTCTAAGCTTTGCTGCAATAAACAGAAATGAATAAAAATAGCGATATCAAGCTGCACCAATGTCTGCAGCTTATTTCACTTGCCCTGGGATTCAACTGGATACTAATGCACAAAAATACTGATTAAAGCTGAGCAGTTTTGCCCCAAATTGAATTCATTTTAACAGCACAGAGGGAAGGGAAATATTATCCTGCTCTTTGTTCAGCATATTTAGATGTAATGACATAATGTGCACACATTCCAAAAAATTGCCTGTCTTTAGGTAGTGCATTTTGGAGTGATTTCAAAATTCCCTTAGGTTATATCAGCAAAACATTTTCCCCTGCCTCAAAAATCACTAAGATCTCAGTGCCCAATTGTCTGTGTCACCTTGTTTACATGGTGGGTAATTTTCTAGCCTACAGTCTGTGCCTTATTTTGTCAGGCTGCCCTTATGCTACTTTGTGACGATTTTGATTTTCAAGCCTCCATGCATAAATTATGATTTATTTTGCTTTCCAAAAGAAAGGCTGAGTGAAGTAATAGAGTGTGGATTTTTTTGGTTTGTTTTTTCTTTTTATGATGAATATTTCAAGAGTGTGCTTTTTCCTTCTGAGGAAATCTCTGCACCTCCAGCAAGTATTTTTTCTTCTATACAGAAAAATAAACACAGAGAAGAGCTGAAATAAAAACAGTATCTTCTGTTTGAACCTTAAGAGATGCAGAGATCTCACAACTCCAGCACTGGGGTGAGAGATGCATCATACTCCTCAAAAGTGGCTTTGTTTGGTTATCAATGTTAATTTGCATTTAGCATGGTTCACTGTGTGCTATGGTATCATCATTGCATTGTTCCTCCATGCCCACAAAGAAGGCATGTGCAGAAAACATGGTTATACGAATAAAATAAGCATCAACATCAACACTGCCTGATTTTGAACGCTAATGAGGCAAATTGCTCTTCAAAACTTACTTAGATGTTTTTACAACAGCGAGAAGCAAAAAATGAAGCCATAATCGAACCATTGCCCAAAGGCAGTTAGTGATTGGAATTGATTAATTCTACAAAAAAATTTGACCAATAGATTAGTTGTCACGTTACAGCAGATTTGGGTAATACTGCTGCAGTTGTGAAGGAGACACAACCATCTAGCACAAATACTTAACACAGTTTGTTATCCTGCAGAGCTGCTTGTTGAGTTACCCAAAGAAATCTCACCGGGGAACCGAGCAGGGCACGCTACTTTCATGCTATAAAGCCATAGTGTTAGCTGTCTGCTTTTATGTATGAATCTGAGGAATTGTTAACAGCAACACAAGCAGTTTGCTCTGAGCAACACAAATGTGATGGACTTAACATCAAAGTGATGCAAAATCTACTGAAAACAACAGAAAGGCTCCAGTTGAATCCAGAGGACTTTGAATAGAGGCCTACCAGGGTCAAGTCTGCTGTTCTAATGGGTTTTCTAAGGGGATCCTGTGGGAAATTGGAAAAAGGATTCCAATTCCTTGAATCCAAGGATAACTGCTGCTTCAAGCGAGTGCTTCTGCAAAATCATTGGTTCAGCTTCTTTCGCCTTCCAGCCCATGACACAAGAGCACAGGAGCTCTGAGCTTCGTGGTTGCACAGAGGACTCTTTGCACTCAAGAAGCTTCCCTTCCTCCCTCTTTCCCTCCCTCCCTCTGTTCCCCCAGGACAGATGCTCCAGAAATCCACTTGAGGTAAAAACAATCATTGCTGCTACTGCATATTCAGAAGGAAGCTGCATGAAAGAAGTCCTTGCATCATCAGCTGTCAGAGGATAGTGGGGTTGAGCTGCCAATCTTTCTGCAGTTACCCAAGTCCTTCCATGCTTGGAGATTAATCTGCCGAATTGGGCACTGCCACATTATTTCTCACACCAGTATGGAAGCTCAGGGTGATGTGCAGTGTGGCAGCCTGCTAGTTCTGGCTTCACACTGGTTTCACAGCTGTGCCAATGACTTGGTTTGAATGGGTTTCTACAAAAAAGCAAGGTTTTGGTTTTGTCACTGGAAGCCTCACATAGCCTGAGATGAGTGAGCAGAAGTCTTCCTGAACTGTCGCACAATCCGGTTGCAGTTGTGATCAATTAAAGATGTCCTTCTGAGGTTTTCTGATGCTAATACAAGCAACTTTATGAGCTGGCTGTGCAGAGGATTGGGCCCTTCTCTGCTCGTAAGGACATAATAGCTGATGGAGCATCCCACATGCCATTTCCTCAGCTCTCATATCTGCATCTTCCCTTGGAAAGGACAGGGTTTTGTTAAGCTTTCAGGAACATTTCAAAGCCCTTTTTTCTGCTATCAAGGTGTTTTAGAGGGAAAGGGCATAAATGAGCAATGTGATAGATATGGGGAGTTCTTATTTTGGTTGGGCAACAGATGAGGCATATGGGTAATTTATTGCACTATAATTGTGTTATGTGATATCGATGCTGCAGTATTAATGACTGCAAAGTGCCCAGATTGATTCAGATGGCCATTTACTGTCATTATTACAAATCTAAATAAATAAATAAGAGCAGTTGAACTGATGTATCTAAGAAATGTTTCAAAGTCACCCGGTGACATATATGTAGGCGCTTGTGAACAGAGGGTGACTCAAACAATATCGGGGACACTTTTTATTGGGGTCAGAAAGAAATAGAACAATTAAGTCATTTTCAGTCATATACAATATACTAGGAACTGTTTTAACAAGCGCATTGCTAAACTGACTGGCATGAACAAAGCGTTTTGAAAAGCTGGGGTGTAAATATGCCAGGAAAAAAGAAAGAAAACATGTAAACTATGCTCAAAAATAGTCTGTAAATGTAAGGAAACAAGAAAAACTAAGACAATCATGCACATACCTCTCCTGCTACCATGGCCCAGTGAATACAGTGGTTACCATGGCTGGATCTGGCTATGAGGTGGACTTTAGAGGGCAAGCTTTGTTTCTGATCTCTGCCCAAACACAGAGCCTTGATCCAGTCTGTTGGTTTGTGTACTTTGAACGAGCCAACCTCACACTGCAAGAACCAGCAAGTTAAGTTTGAATTTATCTCATGCCTTCAGGTCTCTCTTAGCATCCCCTGTCTGGCTGTCATATCATATAGAGCAGGAGATGTATTATCACTCGATATTCCAAAATATGACTCTGCACTTTTTTCCTAAAGCACAAAAACAGTGCAAGTCAGACAGCTAAGAATTACTTGCATTTCACAAGGCTTTTTATGTATCCATGGTTTGTTTGTGGTTTTTTTTTTCTTTTCTGAACAGGAAACAGTACATTAAAATGTAGATCTTGCTAAAAGGTAATTCTTTCATTAACCATTTGTGGGGAGTATTAGTATATATTAAATATAGGCTCTTTATTTACACTGAACATTTTATTATCTTCCAGAGTCATTGATACTGAATAAGATGAGAGCAAGTCTATTGGAATAAATAGCTTCTTCATACTCAGAGATACATTTGTGAATAGGTGGGACCCAAAGACAGCCAAGTAAGAACCTGCTGGTATTGATCTGCATGGAGAAAAAGATCTATTTTGGCTCTTCATACACCCACAACCTCTAATGATCATTGACTCCATTGCCCAGATAAATTCCTTAGATAAACAACCAAAACCCAAATTAACATACAAACCATTAATAATCCAGTCAACACTTTTTATAACAATGACAACAAGAGAAAGATATGATTTCTTTTGAAGGTTCATTCTTAGCAATGTTTATGAGATGCAAACTTTGAATCTAAGTCACCTGCCAACGACCAGGAAAGAAAGTCAACTTTGCAACTGGGACTAAGCATTAGATAGTCTTGTATTCATGGCTGCTGCTTAAGCAGCTACAGCTCAGTATCTCCTAATTTTATGGGTTCTCAGAAACTAAGGAAATATGTGTTGTGGCCATTTTTCACCTCACAATTCAATGTACAGAGTGACAAGAAAATAATTTTTGGATATTTGGCTGTAAAATTGTTATAAAAAAAATTTTACAAATAAAGTTCCAAACCTTGCCCATTTGGTACATTGCTGCTTTTTTTTGTATTATTATTTTCTTTCTTTCTTTCTTTTTTTTTTTTTTTTTTTAACTTTACACCTGCTTTCAAATTTCTACTGCAGAAAAGCTGTGTAAGCTGTGAGGAAGGTGCTCAGAGGTTACTCCCAACATCGAGCTCCCCTAGTGGCTGCTTCCCTCCCACCGTCCCCGTGGACAGAAACACCTCAGCTGGGATTTTCCCCACTCATGACCAGAAGGAAGTGACTGCAAAAGGGATGCAGACCGCAATCCAGGAAGGAAGAAAAAAAATTGATACTCACTCCCACCTGAGACTTTTGGAATGAGAAGCTGTTGGGTTATTCAAGAAGAAATGAAAAGACCTAAAAGAGAAATGTAAGGGTTTCTCTATAAACCTATAATCAGACACTACTTATCACCCTGCTGAAGATATAAGTAAACCTGTGGGAAATTCTGCTTTAAAGTTTGGTTCAACAGCAAATACACAACAAAACTTAGATAACAATGTCTTATGAATCATTCTGCCTACAAAATTTTTGCATGCATGATGAAAGGCACTATTGACCATATTCAAGCCAACAATTAATTAATCCACAAACAAATGCATATGAAAACTGCAAAATCAATGCACAGTTATTCTGGAAAGCAACATTTTCTACCTCTCCATACAAATAAAATGTTTTTTCTTGTAGCAGAAATGCCCACAGACTAATGCCAGACTAAGGGCACAGCAAAGCAATACCAGGTTTCAGCTGCATGGCTCCCTGAATTTTGCTGTCAAACCAAAATGTGTGGAAAACTATAAGCTTAATTTTCTTGTTGGTGCCAAGGTTTTAGGGGGTTTTCGAAGGAAATTCCAAGGAACAGGACTTGTTCTGCTTGTCATCGTAAAGGTATAGTTGCCAGCTACCCAGTAATTCTGAACTGAAATTTCTAAGTTGATTTTCAAGACAGGTATTGCAATACCACCAGGATGAGCAACAAGGGATATGCACCAATTCCTTTAAATAAAATAGTTTAACATTGCCATGAAGGAGGCAGAGATATATTAAAGAATCAAACAAAGCTTCAGGTGAAAATCCTGCCTGAGTCTCCTTCCATTTACGCCAGTTTCACTCTAGTATAACCTCTGTTTACATTGAAGTTATTCATGATCTACTTCTCTAGCAGTGATTGCTGTGATCCCAAACTTCTTGGGTAGCGCCACGGGTGCAAAGAGGCTGCAGGAATGAAGCTTTCATCCTCTAAAAATGGATAATTTATTTAAAAATCATATATTAAGCCTGAGCACAAATGTTGGCTATTAAGGATGCTACATAGTTAAGATACAGTTAAAAATCACACAGCATTTGCATGTCCACTTTTCTGTATTTTGAGATTCATAGACCAAAATATATTAGTGCAAGAAAAATACAGAAACTTCAAATGTCCGATGAGCAACATCACTTGTGCTGTCTGAACCCTTCCTTGGCTTTGTGGAGAGCACACAGCCATCAGCAAATCCAGATCTCATTAAAAAAAAGATAAATAATATCTGCTCCTTCAAGAGCTTGGCTGGGGGTTGGGCGCATCCATCGCTGCCCCTCTACAGCCCAGGCCACGTTGGGACGGCCCTGGACAGCGCTGCCCGATGGTCCCCGCAGTGGGAGCTTCCAGGGGGTTTGGCAGAGCCCCTGGAAGAGCCTGTGTGTCAGCGAGGAGGGCTGGGCCGTGGGGCTGTCTGTGGTGGGTACTTGCAGTAGGACTCGGTGGGGTCAGTAGTGGATGTTCCTGGGGCTGTGGAGTGGGCTGCACCCCGGAGCACCGGGGTCTGGATGACCCAAGGGGCTCCCCACCTCTCCATCAGGGTTTTGGGGCTGAGGAGGAGCCTGGTGGCAGCTCCACAGGGGACCCGGCCCTGTGGGCAGGGCAGTGGGGTGAGGGGGTTTCACTCGGGGCCCTCACTCAGGGGCCTCCCCGGCACCCTCAGGCTGGGCAGCCCTGAGGGACCCCGGGGCCCCTGGGGACAGCAGTGGCTGTGGGCTGTGGACCCTCCAAAGAAGGCGTCGGTGCCGGCCGGAGGCTGCTGCTGCTGCTCTGGGGTGTTTGCAGTCGCTGAGGGGCGGGCGGGGCTGGGCAGGGCTGGGCCGGGGCNGGGCAGGGCAGGACCCCCGCCCACCGTGCTGCTGGGAGTGGGGAGCGGGGGGCTTGGGGGCTGGTTTTTTTCCCAGAAGCTGTGGCATTTAAATAATAATTAAAAAGGAAGAAGAAAAGCTCGTCGTGGGGAGGAGAGGCAGGGCGCATCCCGGAGGCTCGGCGGGGCGGGC